>CAWTZB010000141.1:82500-209964 GCA_963919705.1 Alexandromys oeconomus | reverse complement strand
AGGGTTAGGGTTAGGGTTAGGTCGGTTAGGTTTAGGGTTAGGGTTAGGGTTAGTGTTAGGTTAGGGTTAGGTTAGGGTTAGGGTTAGGTTTTGTTAGGGTTTAGGGTTAGGGTTAGGGGTTAGGGTTAAGGTTTAGGGTTAGGGGTTAGGGGTTAGGGTTAGGGTTAGGTTCGTTAGGGGTTAGGCTTAGGGTTAGTGTTAGGGTTAGGGTTAGGGTTAGGGTTAGGGTTAGGGTTAGTGTTATGGATAGGGTTAGGGTTAGGGTTAGGGTTAGGTTTAGGGTTAGGGTTAGGGTTAGGGTTAGGGTTAGGGTTACTGGTTAGGTTAGGGTTATGGTATAGGGCTAGGGTTAGGGTTAGGTTGGTTAGGGTTTTTTAGGGTTAGGGTTAGGTTTAGGGTTAGTTAGGTTAGGGTTAGGGTTAGGGTTAAGGGGTTAGGTTTAGGGTTAGGGTTAGGGTTTAGGGTTAGGGTTATGTGGTTAGGGTTAGATTTAATGGGTTAGGGTTAGTGTTAGAGTTAGGGTTAGGGTTAGAGTTAGTGTTAGGGTTAAAGGGTTAGGGTTAGGGTTAGGGTTAGGGTTAGGTTTAGGGTATAGGGTTAGTATTAGGTTTATGGGTTGGGGTTAGAGTTAGGTTTAGGGTTAGGGTTAGGTTAGGGTTAGGCTTGGGGTTAGGGTTAGGGTTAGTGGTTAGGGTTATAAGTTAGGGTTAGGGTTAGTTTTAGGGTTAGGGTTAGGCTTAGGGTTAGTGTTAGGGGTTATGGGTTAGGGTTAGGGTTAGGGTTAGGGTTAGGGTTAGGGTTAGGGTTATGGGTTAGGGTTAAGGGGTAGGATTAGGGTTAGGGTTAGAGTGTTAGGGTTAAGTTTAGGGTTAGGGTTAGGTTTATGGGTCAGGTTATTAGGGTTAGTGTTAGGGTTAGGTTTAGGGTTAGGGTTTAGATTTAGGTTAGGGTTATGGTTTAGGGTTAGTGTTAGGGTTAGGGTTAGGGTTAAGGTTATGG
Source organism: Alexandromys oeconomus (assembly GCA_963919705.1). NCBI lineage: Eukaryota > Metazoa > Chordata > Mammalia > Rodentia > Cricetidae > Alexandromys > Alexandromys oeconomus. The sequence continues at coordinate 208,965 of CAWTZB010000141.1, read as the reverse complement.
TATGGTTAGGGTTAGTTAGGGTTAGTGTGTTAGGGTTAGGTGTTAGGGTTAGGGTTAGGATTAGGGTTAGGGTTAGGGTTAGGGTTAGTGTTAGGGTTACGGGGTTAGAGTTAGGGTTAAGGGTTAGGGTTAGTGTTAAGGGTTAGGTGTTAGGTTAGGTTAGGGTTAGGTTGTTAGGGTTAGGCTTAGGGTTAGGGTTATTGTTATGGTTAGCAGTTAGGGTTAGGGTTAGGGTTATGGGTTAGGGTTAGGTTTAGGGTTAGGGGGTTAGTTTATGTTTAGGCTTAGGCTTAGTCTTAGGCTTAGTGTTATGTTTTATGATTATTGGTTACTTGTCAGGGTTACTGGTTAGAGTTAAGTTTAGAGTTAGGGTTTGGTGTTATTGTTAGGGTTAGTGTTAGGTTAGGGTTAAGGTTAGCCTTAGGGTTACGGTTAGGATTAGTGTTAGGGTTAGGTTAGGGTTAGGGTTAGAGTTAGGGGTTAGCTTTAGGGTTAGTGTTAGGTAAGGGTTAGGGTTAGGGTTTAGGGTTTAGTTCAGGTTTAGAATTAGGTTTAGGGTTAGGGTTAGGGATAGGGTTAGGATTAGGGTTAAGGTTTAGGGTTAGGTGTAGGGTTAAGTCTAGGGTTATTGGTTAGGGTTAGGGTTATGGTTTCGTTTAGGGTTTAGTGTTAGGGTTAGGGTTAGGTTTAGGGTTACTTTTAGGGTTAGGGTTAGGATTAGTGTTTAGGGTTTAGGGTTAGGGTAAGGATTAGGGTTAGGGTTTGTGTTTGGGTTAGGGTTAAGGGTTAGGGATTAGGGTTAGGGTTATGGTTAGAGTTAGGGTTATCCTTAGGCTTAAAGTAAGGTTTAGTGTTAGGGTTAGGGTAAAGCGTTAACGGTTAGGGTTTAAGGTTAGGGTTAATGTTTAGGGGTTAGGAGTTAGTATTTAGGATTTTGGGTTTCAGGGTTAGGGTTAGGAGTTAGGGTTAGGGTTAGGGTTAGGGTTTGTGTTAGGGTTAAGAAGAAGGTTAGGAGTTAGGGTTAGGGTTTAGGGTTTTAGGGTTTTAGGATTAGGGTTTGTGTTATGGTTAGGGTTAGTGTTAAGGATATGGTTAGGTTAGGGTTAGGGTTAGGCTTAGGGTTCAAGGTTAGGTTTAGTTTCAGAGAAGAGTTAGGGGTTAGTGTTAGGGTTAGGGTTAGAGTTAGTAGAGTTAGGGTTAGGGTCAGGATAGGGTTAGGGTTAGGGTTAGGGTTTGGGTTAGGGTTAAGGAAGTTGGGGTTTAGTTTTATGTTTCAGGTTTAGATTTAGTTTTTAGGGTTAGGGTTGGTGTTTTAGTTTTTTATTGGATTAGGTTTTAGGATTAGGAGTTAGGGTTAGGGTTAGGGTTAGGGTTAGAGCGTTAGGGTTAGTTAGGGTTCGGTTTGGGGTTAGTATTAGGCTATAGGAATAGGGTTAAGGTTCATGGTTTAGGGTTAGGGTTAGGTTTAGCTTCAAGAAGCGTTAGGGTTAGGGATTTGGCTTAGGGTTAGGTTAGGGGTTAGGTTGGGTTTAGGGTTAGGTTTAGGAGTAGTTAGGTTTTAGGGTTAGGGTTTAGGGTTACCTTTAGGCTTAGGTTTAGGGTTAGGTTTAAGGTTAAATTTATGATTAGTGGTAGTGTTTAGTGTTAGGGTGAGGGTTAGGTGTAAGGTTTAGTGTTAGGGTTAGTGTTAGGGTTAGGGTAATGTTTAGGGTTAGTGTAGGGTGAGGGTTAGGAATAGGCGGTTAGGCTTCGGGTTAATGTTATGGGTTAGGTTTAGGATTAGGTTTAGGTTTGGGGTTAGGGTTAGGATTAGTGTTTAGGGTTTAGAGTTTAGGGTTAGGGTAAGGATTAGGGTTAGATTTAGGGTTAGGGTTAGTGTTAGAGGGTTATGGTTAGGATTAGGTTTAGAGGTTAGTTTAGAGGTTAGAGTTTAGGGTTATGGTTTAGGTTTAGTGTTAGTGTTACTGGTTACTCGTTACTGGTTAGGGTTACTGGTTTCTGGTTACTGGTTTCTTTTTGGGTTAAGGTTAGGTTTATGGTTAGGGTTAGTGTTTGGTTGTGGGTTAAAGTTAGGTTTAGGTTTAGGGTTACAGATTAGGGTTTAGGTTTAGGGTTAGGGTAAGGATTAGGGTTGGGGTTTGTATTAGGGTTAGGGTTAGTGTTAGCTTATGATTAGGATTATGGTTTAGTTTTAGGGTTAGGGTTAGGTTTAGTGTTAGGTTTTAGGGTTATGGTTAGTGTTAGGGTTAGGTTTAGGGTTAGTGTTTAGGATTTAGGGTTACAGTGAGGGTTAGGGCTTCGGTTAGTGTTAGGCTTAGGGTTAGGGTTAGGGTGAGGGTTAAAGTTAAATTTAGGGTTAGGGTTAGGGTTAGGGTTAGTGTTAGGGTTAGGGTTAGGATTAGCTTTAAACTTAGTGTTAGGTTTATGTGTAGGTTTAGTTTTAGGGTTAGGGTTACATTTAAATTGAGGGTTAGGTGTTAGGATTAGGGTTATTTTTTAGGTTTAAGGGTTACGGTTAGGTTTAGGGTTAGTATTAGGGTTTAGGTTTAGATTTGGGGTTAGGGTTGAGTTAGGATTAGGGTTAGGGATAGTGTTAGGGTTAGGTTTAGGTATAGTTTTATGTGTTAGGGTTTGGTTAGTTTTAGGGTTAGGGTTAGGATTAGGTTTAGGGTTAGGGTTAAGTTTTAGGGTTGTGTTAGGATTGGGCTTAGGGTTAGGGTTAGATTTAGGTTTGGGGTTAGGGTTTGACTTAGCGTTAGGGGGAGATTTAGTGTTAGGGTTAGAGTTAGGGTTTAGGACAGGGTTTAGTCTTAGGGTTACTGTTAGGTGTAGGGTCAGGTTTAGGGTTATTGTGAGGGATAAGGTTAGAATTATGGTGGGGGTTTTAGTGTTATGGTTAGGTTTATGGTTAGGGTTAGGGTTAGAGGGTTATGGTTAGGATTAAGGTTAGTGGTTAGGGTTAGCGTTAGTGTTAGCTTAGGGTTAGGGTTAGGGTTCGGGTTCGGGTTAGGGTTAGGGTCAGGTGGTTAGGGATAGGGTTAGGGGGTTAGGGTTAGGTTTAGTGTCAGTGTTTAGGGTTTGGGTTTGTTTTATGGTTAGTCTTAGGGATTAGGATTAGTGTTAGGGTTAGAGTTTAGGGTTATGGTTTAGGTTTAGTGTTAGTGTTAGTGGTTACTCGTTACTGGTTAGGGTTACTGGTTTCTGGTTACTGGTTACTTTTTGGGTTAAGGTTAGGTTTATGGTTAGGGTTAGTGTTTGGTTGTGGGTTAAAGTTAGGTTTAGGTTTAGGGTTACAGATTAGGGTTTAGGTTTCGGTTTAGGGTTAAGATTAGGGTTAGTGTTAGGGTTAGAGTTAAAGGTTAAGGTAAGGGATTAAGGATTAAGGTTAGGGTTAGGGTTAGGGGATAAGGACTAGGAATTAGGGTTAGGTTTATGGTTCAGGTTTAGTTTTAGTTTTAGGGTTAGGATTAATGTTATAGGTTTAGTGTTAGGGTTAGGATTTTAGGATTAGGGTTAGGGTAAGGGTTAGGGTTAGGTTTAGTTTTAGGGTAAGGGTTATGTTTAAATTAGGGTTAGGTATTAGGGTTAGGGTTAGGATTAGGGTTAGGTTCAGGGATTTGGGATGGGTTAGGGTTAGGTTTACGGTTAGTATTAGGGTTATGGTTACAGTTATGCTTAGGGTTAGGGTTAGGGGTAGGGATGTGTTAGGGTTAGGGTTAGGGTAATGGTTAGGGTTAGGATTAGGGTTTAGTGTTAGGGTTAGGGGTTATGGTTGGGTAGGTTTAGGGTTAGGGTTAGGTTTATGGTTAGTGTTAGGGTTAGGGTTAGGGTTAGGGTTAGGGTTAGGGTTAGGGTTAGGGTAAGGGTTAGGTTTAATTTTAGGGTTAGGGTTACTGTTAAAGTTAGGTTAGCTTTAGGGTTAGGTTAGAGTTTAGGGTTAGGGTTTAGTGTTAGGGTTAGTTTTACTGGTTACTCGTTACTGTTTAGGGTTACTGGTTACTGCTCAGTGGTTACTTTTTATGGTTAAGTTTGGTTTATGGTTAGGGATAGTGTTAGTGTCTAGGGTTAGGATTAAGTTAAGGGTTTAGGGTTATGATTAGGGTTAGGTTTAGGGTTAGGGTTAGGGTTAGGGTTAGGTTTAGGGTTATGGTTATGTTTATGGTTTAGTGTTAGGCTTAGGGGTATGGTTAGTTTAGGGTTAGGCTTAGGCTTAGGGTTATGTTTTATGATTACTGGTTACTGGTGAGGGTTACTGGTTAGAGTTAGGTTTAGGGTTAGGCTTAGCTGTTAGTGTTAGGGTTAGTGTTAGCTTAGGGTTAGTGTTATGGTTAGGGTTACGGTTAGGGTTAGTTTTAGGGTTAGGTTAGGTTTAGGGTTAGAGTTAGGGGTTTGGGTTAGGGTTAGTGTTAGGTAAGGCTTAGGGTTAGGGTTTAGGTTAAGTTTAGGTTTAGGGTTAGGTTTAGTGTTAGGTAGGGTTAGGTATTAGTGTTAGGGTTAGGGTTAGGGTTAGGTTTAGTTTTAGTGTTAGGGTTACGTTTAAAGTTATGGTTAGGTGTTAGGGCTAGGTTTACGGTTAGGTTTATATTTTATGATTACTGGTTACTGGTTAGGGTTAATGGTTAGGCTTAGGGTTTAGGGTTAATGTTACAGTCAGGGTTTAATGTTGAGGGTTTAGGATTTAAGGTTAGGGTTAGGGTTACTGGTTACCGGTTACTGGTTAGTGTTAGGGTTTTCTTTAGGGTTAGGTTTAGGCTTAGTGTTAGGGTTAGTGTTAGGGTTATTTTTAGGGTTTGGGTTAAGTTTTTATGTTAGGGTTAGTGTTAGGCGTCGGGTTAGGTTTAGGTTAGGTTACAGTTGTGGTTACGCGGTTAGGGTTAGGGGTTTAGGGTTAGGGTTGGGGTTAGTGTTACAATTTAGGGTTACGGTTCGTTTTATGGTTAGGCTTAGGGATTATGTTTAGGGTTAGGGTTAGAGATTAGTGTTTAGTGTTTAGGATTAGTTTTACTAGTTACTCGTTACTGGTTAGGGTTACTGGTTACTGCTTACTTTTTAGGGTTTTGGTTAGGTTTATGGTTAGGGTTAGGATTAGGGTTTAGGTTTAGGATTAGGGTTAGGGTTTAGGGTTAGGTTTAGGGTTAGTGAATAGGGTTAGGATTATGGTTTGTTTTAGGGTTTAGGGATAAATTTAGGGTTACGGTTTGTTAGGGTTAGATTTAGGGTTAGGGTTAAGGTTAGGGTTAGGGTTAGGGTTAGGGTTCTGTTTTATGATTACTGGTTACTGGTCATGGTTAGGTTTATGGTTAGGGTTAGGATTAGGGTTTAGGTTTAGGATTAGGGTTAGGGTTTAGGGTTAGGTTTAGAGTTAGTGAATAGGGTTAGGATTATGGTTTGTTTTAGGGTTTAGGGATAAAGTTAGGGTTACGGTTTGTTAGGGTTAGGTTTAGGGTTAGGGTTAAGGTTAGGGTTAGGGTTAGGGTTCTGTTTTATGATTACTGGTTACTGGTCATGGTTACTGGTTAGGGTTAGGTTTAGTGTTAGGGTTAGTTGTTAGTGTTAGGCTTAGGGTTATGGTTAGGGTTATGGTTAGGTTTACCGTTAGGGTTAGGGTTAGTGTTAGGTTTAGGTTAGGGTTAGGTTTAGAGTTATGGGTTCGTGGTAGGGTTACTGTTAGGTAAGGGTTAGGGTTAAAGATTAGGGTTAAGTTTAGGTTTAGGGTTAGGGTTAGGGTTAGGTTGAGATTTAGGGTTAGGGTTAGGTTTAAAGTTAGGGTTATGGTGTTAGTTTTAGGGTTAGGGTAAGGTTTAGGGATTAAGGTTGGGTTAGGGTTAGGTTTACGGTTAGTATTAAGGTTATGGTTAGGGTTAGGGTTAGGATTAGGGGTTAGGGAGGTGTTAATGTTAGGGTTAGACTTAGGGTTAGGGTTAGGTTTAGGGTCAGGGTTAGATATAGTGTTAAGGGTTAGGGTTGGGTTAGATTTAGGGTTATGGTTAGGCTTAGGGTAAGTGTTAGGATTAAGGGTTAGGGTTGGGTAGGTTTAGGGTTAGGGTTATTGTTAGGGTTAGGTTTATTGTTAGGTTTATGTTTTATGATTACTGGTTACTGGTTAGGGTTAATGGTTAGGCTTAGGGTTTATGGTTAGTATTAGGGATTGGGTTTAATGTTTAGGGTTTAGGATTTAAGGTTAGGGTTGGGGTTAGTGGTTAGCGGTTAGTGGTTAGTATTAGGGTTAGGGTTTAGTTTAGGGTTAGGTTTAGGCTTAGTGTTAGGGTTAGTGTTAGGTTTAGGGTTAGTGTTAGGGTTACAGTTAGGGTTAGGGGTAGGGTTATGGTTAGGGTTAGGGTTACGGTTTCATGTTAGGTTTAGTGTTAGTGGTAGGGTAAATTTTAGGGTTAGGGTAGGGTTATGGTTAGGCAGTTAGGGTTAGGTTTAGGGGTTAGGATTAGTGTTAGTGTTTAGCGTTAGGGTTCGTTTTATGGTTAAGCTTAGGGATTAGATTTAGGGTTAGGGTTGAAATTTAGGGTTAGGGTTTAGGGTTAGTGTTACTAGTTACTCGTTACTGGTTAGGGTTACTGGTTACTGGTCACTTTTTAGGGTTAGGGTTAAGTTTAGGGTTAGGGTTAGGGTTATGGTTTAGGGTTAGGATTAGGGTTAGGGTTAGGGTTAGGGTTAGGTGTAGGGTTAGGTTAGGGTTCATGTTTAAGGTTAAGATTATGGTTTGGTTTAGGGTTTAGGGTTAAAGTTAGGGTTAGGGTTAGGTTTGTGTTAGGTTTAGGATTAGGGTTAGGGTTATGTTTTATGATTACTGGTTAGTGGTCAGGGTTACTGGTTAGGGTTAGATTTAGTGTTAGGTTTAGGTGTTAGTGTTAGGTTTATGGTTAGGGTTAGAGTTAGGGTTAGGGTTAGGGTTAGGGTTAGAGTTATGAGTTCGAGTTAGTGTTAGTGTTAGGTAAGGGTTAGGGTTACAGATTAGGGCTAAGTTTAGGTTTAGGGTTAGGTTTTAGGTTAGGATAAGACTTAGGTTAGAGTTAGGGTTAGGTTTAGTTTTACGTTTAGGGTTATGTTTAAAGTTAGGGTTAGGTTTTAGGGTTAGGGTTAGGTTTAGGGTTTAGGGTTGGGTTAGGGTTAGGTTTACGCTTAGTATTAGTGTTATAATTACGGTTATGGTTAGGGTTAGGGTTAGGTGTTAGGGATTTGTTAGGATTAGTGTTAGTGTTAGGATTAGGTTTAGTGTTAGTGTTAGGGTTAGGTTTATGTTTGGAGTTAGGTTTGGTTTAGGGTTAGGGTTAGGTTTAGGGTTAGATTTAGATTGGGGTTAGGGTTAGGGTCAGGGTTTAGGTTAAATTTAGGTTTAGGGTTAGGTTTAGATGTTAGTGTTAGGTTAGGGTTAGGGTTACAATTAAGTTTAGGGATAGGGTTTCTTTAGGGTTAGGTTTAGAGTTATGGGTTCGAGTTAAGGTTAGTGTTAGGTAAGTTTTAGTGTTAGGGATTAGGGTTAAGTTTAGGTTTAGGGTTAGGTTAAGGGTTAGGATTAGGTTTAGTCTTAGGGTAAGGGTTAGGGTTAGTTTTAATTTTAAGTTTAGGGTTATGGGTAAAGTTAGGGTTAGATGACAGGATTAGGGTTAGTGTTAGGTTTAGGGTTAGGGTTGTGTTAGGGTTACGTTTACCTTTAGTATTAGGGTTATGGTTATGGTTACGGTAATGGTTAGAGTTAGGCATTAGGGATGTGTTAGTGTTAGGGTTAGGATTATGGTTAGGGTTAGGGTTAGCATTAGGGTTAGGGTTAGTGTTTAGGGTTATGGTTAGTGTTAGGGGTAGGTTCAGGATTAGGGTTAGGGTAATGGTTAGTGTTAGGGTTAATCTCTTATGGTTAGGGTTAGGGTTAGGGTTAGGGTTATGCTTAGGCTTAGGATTATGGTTTATGATTACTGTTTACTGGTCAGGGGTACTGGTTAGAGTTAGGTGTAGGGTTAGGGTTAGGTGTTTTTGTTAGTCTTAGGTTAGGGTTAGGGTTAAAATTAGGGTTAATGTTAGGGTTAGGTTAGGGTTAAGGTTAGAGTTAGGTATTTGGGTTAGTGTTACGAAAGGGTTAGTGTTAGCATTTAGAGTTAAGTTTAGTTTTAGTGTTAGGTTTATGTTTAGGATTAGGTTTAGGGATAGGATTATGATTAGGGTTAGGGTTAGGATTAGGTTTAGTTTTAGGGTTAGAGTTACGGTTAAAGTTAGAGTTAGGTATTAGGTTTAGGGTTAGGGTTAGGTTTATGTTTTATGATTTCTGGTTACTGGTCAGGGTTACTGGTTAGGGTTAGGTTTAGGGTTAGTTTTAGGGTTAGGTTCAGGTGTTAGTGTTTGGGTTAGGTTAGGGTTAGGGTTAGAGGTATAGAATCGAGTTAGGGTTAGTGTTCGGTAAGGGTTAGGGTTAGGGATTAGGGTTAAGTTTAGGTTTAGGGTTAGGTTTAGGGTGAGGGTTTAGGTTAGGGTTAGGGTTAGGGTTAGGGTTTGCATTAGGGTTAGTGTTAGGGTTAGGATTTAGGGTTATGGTTAGTGTTAGGGGTAGGTTCAGGTTTATGGTTAGGGTTATGTTTAGGGTTAGGGTTAATGGCTTACGGTTAGGGTTAGGGTTAGGGGTTAGGGTTATTCTTAGGCTCATGGTTATGTTTTATGATTACTGTTTAATGGACAGGGGTGCTGGTTAGAGTTAGGTATAGGGTTAGGGTTAGGTGTTTGTGTTAGGATTAGTGTTAGGTTAGTGATTAGGGTTAGTGTTAGGGTTAGGTTAGTGTTAGGTTTAGAGTTAGTGGTTTGGGTTAGGGTTAGGGTTGGTTTAGGCTTAGGTTTAGGGTTAAGTTTAAATGTTACAGTTGTGTTAGTTTTAGTGTTAGGGTTAGAGTTAGGGTTACGGTTAGGATTACATTTAAGTTTGGGGTTAGGGTTAGGGTTAGGATTAGGGGTAGATTTAGGGTTAGGGTTAGAGTTAGGGTTTAGTATAGTGTTAGGGTTAGGGTTAGGTTTAGGGTTATTGTTAGGGTTATTGTTAGGGATAGGGTTAAGATAATGGTTGGGGGTTTAGTGTTATGGTTAGGTTTATGGTTAGGGTGAGGGTTACAGGGTTATGGTTAGGGTTAGTGTTAGTTTTAGAGTTAGTGGTTTGGGTTAGGGTTAGTGTTAGGTAAGGTTTAGGTTTAGTGTTTAGGGTTAAGTTTAGTTTTAGGGTTAGGTTTAGGGTTAGGGTCAGGGTGGGATTATGCTTAGCGTTAGGTTAGCATTAGGTTTAGTTTTCTGGTTAGAATTACGGTTAAAGTTAGGGTTAGTTGTTAGGTTTAGGTTTAGGGTTAGGGTTATGTTTTATGATTACTGGTTACTGGTCAGGGTTAATTATGCGGGCTAGTTTTAGGTTTAGGGTTATTGTTAGGTGTTAGTGTTAGGGTTAAGGTTAGGGTTAGGTGTTAGGGTTAGGGTTAGGGTTAGAAGTATAGTTTTGTGTTAGGGTTAGTGTTCGGTAAAGGATAGGCTTAGGGATTAGGGTTAAGTTTAGGTTTAGGGTTAGGTTTAGGGTTAGGGTTAGGGTTGGTTTAGGCTTAGGTTTAGGCTTAGGGTTAAGGTTAAGTTTAAATGTTACAGATGTGTTAGTTTTAGGGTTAGGGTTAGAGTTAGGGTTACGGTTAGGATTACTTTTAAGTTTGGGGTTAGGGTTAGGATTAGGGGTAGATTTAGGGTTAGGGTTAGAGTTAGGGTTTAGTATAGTGTTAGGGTTAGGGTTAGGTTTAGGGTTATTGTTAGGGTTATTGTTAGGGATAGGGTTAAGATAATGGTTGGGGGTTTAGTGTTATGGTTAGGTTTATGGTTATGGTGAGGGTTACAGGGTTATGGTTAGGGATAGGGGTTAGGGTTAGGTTTAGTGTATAAGGTTAGGGTTAGGTTTAGTGTTAGTATTAGGGTTATGCTTAGGGTTAGTTTTTAGGGTTAGGTTTAAGGTTTGGGTTAGGTTGTAGTGTTAGTGTTAGGGTTAGGTTTAGGGTTAGTGTTTAGGATTTATGGTTATGGTTAGGGCTTCGGTTAGGGTTAGGTTAAGTTTTAGGGTTAGGGTTACGGTTAACGTTAGGGTTAGGTGTTAGGGCTATGTTTATGGTTAGGTTTATGTTTTATGATTACTTGTTACTGGTTAGGGATAATTGTTAGGCTTAGGGTTTAGGGTTATTATTAGGGTTAGGGTTTAATGTTTAGGGTTTAGGATTAAAGGTTAGGGTTAGGGTTACTGGTTACTGGTTAGGGTTACTGGTGATTGGTTACTGGTTAGGGTTAGGATTAGGGTAAGTGTTAGGGTTAGGTTTAGGCTTAGTGTTAGGGTTAGTGTTAAGGTTACGGTTATGGTTAGGGTTAGGGTTTAGTTTTAGGGTTATGGTTAGGGTTAGGGTTAAGTTTTAATGTTAGGGTTAGTGTAAGTGTTAGGGTTAGGTTTAGGGTTAGTGGTAGGGTTATGATTAGGCAGTTGGGGTTAGGGTTATGGTTAGAGGGTTAGGGTTAGTTTTAGTGTTTAGGGTTAGGGTTCGTTTTATGGTTAGGCTTAGGGATTAGGATTAGGGTTAGTGTTAGAGTTTAGGGTTTAGGTTTAGTGTTACTAGTTATTCAATACTGGGTAGGGTTCCTGGTTACTGGTTACATTTTAGGGTTAGGAGTAGGGTTATTTTTTAGGGTTAGGTTTAGAGTTAGGTTTAGTGTTAGTGGATAGGGTTGTGTTATGGTTTGGTTTAAGGTTTAGGGTTAAAGTTAGGATTAGGGTTAGGTTAGGGTTCGGTTTATGGTTATGGTTATTGTTAGGGTTAGGGTTAGGGTGATGTTTTAGGATTACTGGTTACTGGTCATGGTTTGTGGTTATGGTTAGGTTTAGTTTTAGGGTTAAGTGTTAGTGTTAGGGTTAGGTTTAGGGTTAGGGTTAGGTTAGGGTAATGGTTAGAGTTATGGGTATGAGTTAGGCTTAGTGTTAGTTAAGAGTAAGGGTTAAAGATTAGGGGTAACTGTAGGTTTAGGGATAGGTTTAGGGTTAAGGTTATGTTTAGGTTAAGACTTAGGGTTAGAGTTAGGGTTAGGTTTAGTTTTAGGGTTAGGGTTAGGGTTATGGTTAAAGTTAGGGTTAGGTGTTAGAGTTAGGGTTAGGGTTAGGTTTAGGGATTAGTGTTGGGTTAGTGTTAGGTTTACAGTTAGTATTATGGTTATGGTTACGGTTATGTTTAGGGTTAGGGTTAGGGGTTAGTTATGTGTTAGCGTTAGGGTTAGTGTTAGGATAAAGGTTAGGGTTAGGATTATTGTTTAGTGTTATTATTAGGGATTAGAGTTGGGTTAGTGTTAGTGTTAGGGTTAGGGTTAGGCTTAGTATAAGGTTTACGGTTAGGGTTAGAGTTAGGGTTAGGTTTAGTGTTAGATTTAGGGTTAGTATTAGGTTCATGGGTTAGGTTCGGGTTAGGATTAGGGTCTGGGTTAAGTTTAGGGTTAATGCTTAGGGTTGGGTTAGGGTTAATGTTAAGCTTTAGGGTTGGGTAGGTTCAGGGTTAGGGTTAGGTTTAGGGTTAGGGTTAGGTCTAGGCTTAGGGTTAGGGTTAGGTTTAGGGTTAGGTTTAGGTTAAATTTATTGTTAGTGTTAGGGTTAAAGTTAGGGTTAGGTTTTATGGTTAGGGTTAGGGTTATGGTTAGAGTTTAGGTTTTAAAGTTTAGGGTTTAGGGTTAGAGTTAGTGTTACTGGTTACTCGTTACTGGTTATGGTTATGGTTTACTGGTCACTGGTTACTTTTTATGGTTAAGGTTAGGTTTATGGTTAGTGTTAGGGTCTAGGGTTCGGATTAGGTTTAGGGTTTAGGGTTACGGTTAGTGTTAGGGTTAGTGTTAGGTTTTAGGTTAGGGTTATGGTTATGCTTAGGTTTATGGTTTAGGTTTAGGGTTAGGGTTAGGGTTAGGGTTATGGTTAGTTAGGTTTATGCTTAGGCATAGGCTTAGGGTTATGTTTTATGATAACTGGTTACTGGTCAGGGGTACTGGTTAAGAGTTAGGTTTAGGGTTAGGGTTATGTGTGAGTGTTAGGGTTAGTGTAAGCTTAGGTTTAGTGTTATGGTTATGGTTATGGTTAGGGTTAGGTTAGGGTTAGGGGTTTGGGTTAGGGTTAGTATTAGGTAAGGTTAGGGTTTAGGGTTAAGTTTAGGTTTATAGTAGGTTAAGGTTTAGGTAGATTTAGGTATTAGAGTTAGGGTTAGGGTTAGGGTTAGTTTTAGTTTTAGGGTTAGGTTTACGGTTAAAGTTAGGGTTAGGTGTTAGGGCTAGGTTTATGGTTAGGTTTATTTTATATGATTACTGGTTACTGGTTAGGGTTAATGGTTAGTGTTAGGTTTAGTGTTATGGTTAGGTGTTAGTGTTTGGGTTAGGGTTATGGTTAGGGTTAAGTTTAGGGTTAGGGTTAGGTTTATGGTTAGGGTTAGGTTAGGATTAGGGTTAGAATTATGGGTTCATGTTAGGGTTAGTGTTAGTTAAGGGTTAGGGTTAAAGATTAGGGTTAAGTTTACGGTTAGGATAGGGCTAGGGTTAGGTTTAGGGTTTGAATTAGGTTTGGGGTTAGGGTTAGTATTAGGGGTAGGTTTAGGTGGTAGTGTTAGGGTTAGTGTTAGGTTAGTGTTAGGGTTAGGGTTACGGTTAGGGTTTCGGTTAGGTTAGGGTTAGGGTTAGAGTTATGGGTTCGAGTTAAGGTTAGTGTTAGGTAAGTGTAAGGTTTAGGGATTAGAGTTAAGTTTAGGTTTAGATTTAGGTTAGGGTTAGGGTTAGGGTTAGGGTTAGGGTTAGGGTTAGGTTTAGGCTTAGGGTTAGTGTTAGGATTAGGTTTAGGTTTAGGGTTAGGGTTACGGTTAAAGTAAGGATTACGTGTTAGGGTTAGGGTTAGGTTTAGGATTACGTTTTAGGATTACTCTATACTGGTCATGGTTAATGGTGATGGTTAGGTTTAGGGTTAGGTGTTAGTATTAGGGTTAGGGTTACGGTCAGTGTTAGGGTTAGGGTTACGGTTAGGGTTAGGGTTAGGTTAGGGGTAGGTTTAGTGTTATGTGTTCGAGTTAAAGTTAGTGTTAGGTAAGGATATAGTGTTAAAGATTAGTGTTAACTTTAGGTTTAGGGTTAGGTTTAGGTTTAGGGTTAGGTTTAGCTTAATACTTATTGTTAGGGTTAGGGTTAGGGTTAGTTTTATGGTTGGGTTATGGTTAAAGTTAGGGTGAATTTTTAGGGGTAGGGTTAGGGTTAGGTTTAGGGATTAGGATTGGTTTAGGGTTAGGTTTACAGTTAGTATTAGGGTTATGGTTACAGTTATGGTTTGGGTTAGCGTTACGGGATAGGGATGTGTTAGTGTAGGGTTAGGGTGAGGGTTAGGGTTAGGATTAGGGTTTAGTGTTTTAGTTAGGGGTTAGGGTTGCTTTAGGTTTAGTGTTAGGGTTAGTCTTAGGGTTATGTTTTAAGAGTACTGGTTACTGTGAGGGTTACTAGTTTGGGTAAGTTTTAGGGTTAGGGTAAGATTGTTGTTATGCGGTTAGATTTAAGTTTAGGGTTAGAGTTAGTGTTAGTGTTTAGGGTTATGGTTATTTTGATGGTTAGGGCTAGGGATTAGGGTTAGGGTTATGTTTATAGTTTTGGGTTTAGCGCTTAGGGTTTAGGGTTTGTGTTACTAGTTACTCATTACTGGTTAGGATTAGGGTTAGGGGGTTAGAGTTGGGGTTAGTGTTAGTGTTTCGCGTTAGTGTTCGTTTTATGGTTAGGTTTAGGGATTAGGGTTAGTGTAAAGTTTAAAGTTTAGGGTTTAGGGTTAGGGTTAGTGTTACTGGTCACTCGTTACTGTTAAGGGTTACTGGTTACTGTTTAGGGTTAGGGTTAGGTTTATGGTTAGGGTTAGGTTTTAGGGTTAGGATTAGGGTTAGGGTTAAGGGTTAAGTTTAGGATTAGTGGTTAGGGTTAGGATTATGGTTTGGTTTAGGGTTTAGGTTTAAATTTAGGGTTAGGGTTAGGTTAGGGTTAGGTTTAGTGTTAGGGTTAGGGTTAGGTTTTATGATTACTGGTGACTGGTCAGGGTTACTGGTTAGGGTTAGGTTTAGTGTTAGGGTTAGGTGTTAGTGTTAGGGTTAGCGTTACTGTTAGGGTTAGGGTTAGGTTAAGGGATTAGTGTTGTGTTAGGGTTAGGTTTAAGGTTAGTATTAGGTTTATGGTTACGGTATGGTTAGGGTTGGGGTTAGGGGTTAGGGATGTGTTAGGGTTATGTTTAGTGTTAGGGTTAGGCTTAGGGTTAGGGTTAGGGTTAGGGTTTGGTTTAGTGTTTGGTTTAGTGTTAGTGTTAGGGTTATGATTCAGTTAGTGGTTAGGTTTGGTTTAGGTTTAGGGTTGGGGTTAGGGTTAGCTTCAGGGTTAGGTATAGGGTTAGTTGTTAGGGTTGGGTTAGTTTAGGCTTAGGCTTAGGCTTTGGCTTATGCTTAGGGTTAGTGTTAGGGTTAGGGTTAAGTGTTAGGTTTGGTTAAGGTTAAAGATTATGTTTAGGTATATGGTTAGATTTATATTTGAAGTTAGATTTAGGGTTTAGGTTAAAGTTAGGTTTAGGGTTAGGTTTAGGTGTTAATGTTAGGGTTAGTTTTAGGTTAGGGTTAGGGTTAGGGATTAGGGTTAAGTATAGGTTTAGGGTTAGGGTTTGGGTTAAGTTTTGGCTTAGGGATAGGGCTAGGGTTAGGTTTAATTTTAGGTTTAGGGTTACAGTTAAAGTTAGATTTAGATGCTAGGTTTAGGGTTAGTGTTAGGTTTAGTGGTTAGGGTTGGGTTAGGGTTAGTTTTACGGTTAGTATTAGGGTTATGGTTAAGGTTATTGTTTGGGTTAGGTGTTAGGGATGTGTTAGGTTTAGGGTTACGATAAGTGTTAGGGTGAGGGTTAGGGTTAGGATTAGCATTATGTTTAGGGTTAGGGTTAGGGTTATGGTTAGTGTTAGGGGTACGTTCAGGTTACGGTTAGTGTTAGGGTTATGCTTAGGCTTAGGGTTATGTTTTATGATTACTGCTTCCTGGTCAGTGGTACGGGTTAGAGTTAGGTGTAGGGTTAGTGTTAGGTGTTTGTGTTAGGGTTAGTGTTAGGTTAGGGTTAGGGTTAGGGTTACCGTTAGGGTTAATGTTAGGGTTAGGTTACGGTTAGGTTTAGAGTTAGGGGTTTGGGTTAGGGTTCGTGTTCGATAAGGGTTAGGGTTAGCGTTTAGTGTTAAGTTTAGTTTTAGGGTTAGCTTTAGGGTTAGGGTTAGGGTTAGGATTATGCTTAGGGTTAGGGTTGGGGTTAGGTTTAGGTTTAGTTTTAGGGTTATATTTACGGTTAAAATTAGTGTTAGGTATTTTGGTTAGGGTTAGGGTTAGGGTTAGGTTTAGGGTTAGGTTTAGGCTTTGGGTTAGGGTTAGGGTTAGGGTTAGGTTTAGTTTTAGGGTTAGGGATACGGTTAAAGTTAGGGGATAGGTTTTAGGGTTAGGGTTAGGGTTAGGTTAGGGTTAGGTTTTCGTTAGGGTTAGGGTTAGGTTAGGTAGGTTAGGTTAGGGTTATGGTTTGGGCTTCGGTTAGGGTGAGGCTTAGGTTTAGTGTTAGGGTTAGTTTTAGGTTTAGGTTTAGTGTTAGGGTTAAAGTTATATTTAGGGTTAGAGTTATGTGTTAGTGTTAGGGTTAGTGTTAGGTTATGGTTATGGTTAGGGTTAGGGTTATTGTTACGGTTAGGTTTATTGTTAGGGTTAGAGTTATGGGTTCGAGTTAGTGTTAGTATTAGGTAAGGGTTAGGATTATTGATTAGGGTTAAATTGAGGTTGATGGTTAGGTTTAGGGTTAGGGTTAGCTTTAGGGTTAGGCTTAGGGTTAGGGTTAAGGTCAGGGTTAGGTTTAGTTTTAGTGTTAGGTTTACGGTTATAGTTAGCGATAGGTGTTAGGGGTTAGGGTTGGTTTAGTGTTAGGTTTACGGTTAGAATTAGGGTTATGGTTACGGTTATGGTTAGTGGTAGGTTTAGGGGTTAGGGATGTATTAAGTTTAGGGTTAGATTTATAGCTATGTTTAGGGTAGTGTTATGGTTTAGGATTTAGGGTTAGTATTAGTGTTACTGGTTTCTTGTTACTGGTTAAGGTTACTGGTTACTTTTTAGGGTTAAGGTTAGGTTTATGGTTAGGGTTAGGGTCTATAGTTAGGATTAGGTTTAGGGTTACGGTTAGGGTTAGGTTTAGGGTTAGGGGTTACGGTTATGGTTAAGGTTATGGTTACGTTTATGGTTTAGGGTTAGGGTTAGTGTTAGGGTTAGGTTAGTTTTACTGTTATTCTTAGGCTTAGTCTTAGGGTTATGTTTTATGATTACTGATTACTGGTCAGAGTTACTGGTTAGAGTTAGGTTTAGGGTTAGGGATAGGTGTTAGTGTTTGGGTTAGTGTTAGGTTAGGATTATGGTTAGGGTCACGTTAGTGTTAGTTTTAGGGTTAGGTTAGGGTTAGGATTAGAGTTAGGGATTTTGGTTAGGGTTAGTGTTAGGTAAGGTTTAGGGGTAGTGTTTAGGGTTATGTTTAGGTTTAGGGTTAGGTTTAGGTTTAGGATTAGGGTTAGGGTTAGGATTAGGCTTAGAGTTAGGGTTAGGTTTAGTTTTAGGGTTAGGGTTACGGTTAAAGTTAGCATTAGGTGTTAGGTTTAGGGTTAGGGTTAGGGTTATTTTTTGGTTTCTGTTTACTGGTTAGATTCAATGGTTTGGCTTAGGGATTAGGGTTAGTACTAGGGTAGAGTTTAGGGTTTAGGGTTTAAGGTTAGGGTTAGGGTTACTGGTTACTGCTTACTCCTTAGGGTTACTGGTTACTGGTTAGGGTTACGGTTAGGGTAAGGTTTATGGTTAGGGTTAGGGTTACGTTTAGGTTAGGGTTAAGGTTAGGTTTAGGGTTATGGTTAGGGTTAGTGTTACGGTTATGGTTAGGGTTAGTGTTTATGGTTAGGCCTATGGTTAGGGTTAGGTTTTAGGGTTAAGGTTAGTGTTAGTTTTAGGTTTAGTGTTAGTGTTTAGGATTTAGGCTTAGGGTGAGGTTTAGGGCTTCGGT
The DNA here is from genome assembly GCA_963919705.1 of Alexandromys oeconomus. Taxonomy (NCBI): domain Eukaryota; kingdom Metazoa; phylum Chordata; class Mammalia; order Rodentia; family Cricetidae; genus Alexandromys; species Alexandromys oeconomus. Next base: position 191,873 of record CAWTZB010000141.1, on the reverse strand, counting down.
TAGGGTTAGGCTTAGGGTTAGGGTTAGCGTTAGGGTTATGGTAGGGTTAGGGGTAGGGTTATATTTAATGTTATGGTTTAGGGTTTGTTTAGTTTTAGGGATAGGGTTAGGATTATGGTTGGGGTTAGGGTTAGGGTTAGGGTTACACTTAGTGTTAGGGTTAGGGTTAGGTTAGGGTTAGGGTTAAGGTTAGGGCTAGCTTTAAACTTACGGTTAGGGTTAGGTTTAATTTTAGGGTTCGGGTTATGTTTAAATTTAGGGTTAGGTGTTAGGGTTAGGGTTAGTGTTAGGGTTTGGTTTTAGGGTTAAGGGTTTGGGTTGGGTTAGGATTATTGTTAGTGATAGTGTTAGGGTTAGGTTTAGGGTTATAAGTTAGGGTTGGGTTAGTTTTAGGGTTAGGGTTAGGCTTAGAGTTAGTGTTACGGTTAAGTGTTAGAGTTGGGTTTGGATTAGTGTTAAGGTTAGTTTTAGGGTTAGGGTTAGATTTAAGATTGGGGATAGGGTTAGTGTTAGGGGTAAATTTAGGGTTATGGTTAGAATTAGGGTTTGGGATAGGGTTTAGGTTTAGGGTTACTGTTAGTTTTAGGGTTAGGTTTAGGGTTAATGTTAGGGATAGGGTTAAGATTATGGTTGGGGGTTAAGTGTTATGGTTAGGTTTATGTTTAGGGTTAGGGTTAGAGTTGGGGTTAGTGTTAGTGTTAGCTTAGGGTTAGGGTTAGGGTTTAGGGTTAAGGTTAGGGTTTAGGGTTAGGGTTAGGTTTAGTGTTAGGTTTAAGTGTTAGGGTTAGGTTTAGGATTAGGGTTTAGGTTTAGGGTTAAGGGTTAGGTTTAGTGTTAGGTTTAAGTGTTAGGGTTAGGGATAGTGTTAGGGTTAGGTTTAGGGTCATAAGTTAGGGTTGGGTTATTTTTAGGGCTAGGGTTAGGCTTAGAGTTAGTGTTAGGGTTAAGTGTTAGATTTGGGTTAGGATTAGGATTTGGGTTAGGTTAGGGTTAGGGTTAGTGTTAGGCTTAGGGTTAGGGTTATGTTTTATGATAAATGGTTACTGGTCAGTGTTACTGGTTAAGTTTATGTTTAGGGATAGGCTTAGGTGTTAGTGTTAGGGTTACGGTTAGGGTTCGGGTTAGGGTTAGGGTTAGGTTAGGGTTACTGTTAGAAATATGGGTTTGAGTTAATGTTAGTGTTACATAAGAGTTAGGGTTAGGGATTAGGGTAAAGTTTAGGTTTAGGGTTAGGTTTAGGGTTAGGGTTAGGGTTAGTGTTAGGTTTAGTTTTAGGGTTAGGGTTACGGTTAAAGTTAGAGTTAGGTTTTAGTGTTAGGGTTAGGGGTAGGGTCAGGTTATGGTTTAGGTTTTCATTAGGGTTAGGTTTACGGTTAGTATTTGGGTTATTGTTATGGTTAGAGTTAGGGTTAGGGGTGGGGGTGTGTTATGTTTATGGTTAGGGTTAGGGTTAGGGTTAGAGTTTAGGGTTTAGGGTTTAGGGTTTAGGATTAGGGTTATTGTTACTGGTTACTCATTACTGGTTATATTTACTGGTTACTGGTTACATTTTAGGGTTAAGGTTACGTTTATGGTTAGGTTTAGTGTTAGGGTCTAGGGTTAGGATTAGGGTTAGGGTTTGGTTAGGGTTAGTTGGTTAGGGTTAGGTTTAGGTTAGAGGTTAGGGTTATGGTTAGGATTATTGGCAGGTTTAGGGTGTAGGGTTCGGGTTAGTGTTAGTGTTAAGTTAGGGCTAGTGTTAGGGTTAGACTTAGGCTTAGGGTTATGTTTTATCATTACTGGTTACTGGTCAGGGGTACTGGTTAGAGTTAGATTTAGGGTTAGGGTAAGTGTTTTGGTTTAGGTTTAGGGTAAGGATTAGGGTTAGCTTTAAGGTTAGGGTTACAGGGTTATGGTTAGGGTTAGGTTTAAAGGTTAGGGTTAGGGTTAGTGTTTGCTTAGGGTTAGGGTTAGGGTTTAGGGTTAGGGTTAGGGTTATGTTTAGGGTTAGGTTTTAATGTTATGGTTAGTGATAGGGTTAGGTTTAGGGTTAGTGTTTAGGATTTAGGGTTAGGTTTAGGGTTAGGGCTTCGTTTAGGGTTAGGCTTAGGGTTAGTTTTAGGGTTAGAGTTATGGTTAGGGTTAGGGGTATGGTTAGATTTAATGTTATGGGTTAGGGTTTGTTTAGTTTTAGGGATAGGGTTAGGATTATGGTTGGGCTAGGGTTTGGGTTAGGGTTACACTTAGTGTTAGGGTTAGGGTTAGGTTAGGGTTAGGGTTAAGGTTTGGGCTAGCTTTAAACTTATGGTTACGGTTAGGGTTAGGTTTAGTTTTAGGGTTTGGGTTACGTTTAAATTTAGGGTTAGGTGTTAGGGTTAGGGTTATTGTTAGGTTTAAGGGTTAGGGTCAGGATTAGGGTTTAGGTTTAGGGTTAGGGGTTAGGGTTGGGTTAGGATATGGTTAGTGATAGTATTAGGGTTAGGTTTAAGGTTATAAGTTAGGGTTGGATTAGTTTTAGGGTTAGGGTTAGGCTTAGAGTTAGTGTTAGGGTTAAGTGTTAGGGTTGGGTTAGGATTAGGGTTAGGGTTAGGGTTAGGGTTAGGGTTAGGGTTAGTGTTTCGTGTTAGATTTAAGATTGGGGTTAGGGTTAGTGTTAGGGGTAGATTTAGTGTTGGGGTTAGACTTAGGGTTTAGCATAGGGTTTAGGATTAGGGTTAGGCTTAGGTTGAGGTTCAGTGTTAGGGTTAGTGTTCGGGATAGGTTTAAGATTATGGTTGGGGGTTTAGTGTTATTGTTAGGTAAATGGTTAGGACTAGTGTTAGAGGGTTATGGTTAGGGATAGGGTTATGGTAGGGTTATGGTTATAGTTAGGGTTTGTGTATAGGGTTAGGGTTAGGGCTAGGGTTAGGATTAGTGTTAGGGTTATGTTTAGGGTTAGTGTTTAGGATTAGGGTTAGGGTTAGGTTTTAGGGTTAGTGTTAGGGTTATGTTTAGGATTACTGTTTTAGATTTAGAGTTACGGTTAGGGCTTCGGTTAGGGTTAGGCTTAGGTTTAGGTTTAGGGTTAGGGTTAGCGTTAGGGTTATGGTTATGGATAGGGTTAGGTTTAGATTTCATGTTATGGGTTAGGGTTGGGTTAGTTTTAGGGATAGGGTTAGGATTATGGTTGGGCGTTTAGAGTTATGGTTAGTTTTATGGTTAGAGTTAGGATTAGAGGGTTATGGTTAGGGTTAGGGTTAGCGGTTAGGGTTAGTGTTAATGTTAGCTTAGGGTTAGGGTTCGTTTTAAGTTTAGGGTTAGGGTTAGAGTTAGGGTTAGTGTACAGGGTTAGAGTTAGGGTTAGGGTTAGGGTTGGGGTTAGGGTTAGGTTTAGGCTTAGGTTTAGGGTTAGGTTTAGGTGTAGTTTTAGGTTTAGTGTTACACTTAAAGTTAGGGTTAGGTGTTAGGGTTAGGGTTAGCTATAGGATTAGGTTTAGGGGTTAGGGTTGGGTTAGGGTTAGGTTTACGGTTAGTATTTGTGTTATGGATACGGTTATGCTTATGGTTAGGGTTAGCGTTAGTGTTAGCTTATGGTTAGGGTCAGGGTTCGGGTTCAGGTTAGGGTTAGGGTCAGGTGGTTAGGGTTAGGGTTAGGGGGTTAGGGTTAGGGTTAGTGTCAGTGTTTAGGGTTTGGGTTTGTTTTATGGTTAGTCTTAGGGATTAGGATTAGTGTTAGGGTTGGAGTTTAGGGTTATGGTTTAGGTTTAGGGTTAGTGTTACTGGTTACTCGTTACTGGTTAGGGTTACTGGTTTCTGGTTACTGGTTACTTTTTGGGTTAAGGTTAGGTTTATGGTTAGGGTTAGTGTTTGGTTGAGGGTTAAAGTTAGGTTTAGGTTTAGGGTTACAGATTAGGGTTTAGTTTTAGGGTTAGGGTATGGATTAGGGTTAGGGTTTGTATTAGGATTACTGTTAGGGGTTAGGGATTAGGGTTAGGGTTACCGTTAGGTTTAGAGTTAGGGTTACTCTTAGGTTTAGGTTTATGGTTAGGGGTAAGGGTTAGGGTAAAGGAATAAGGGCCAGGGTTAGGGTTAGGGGTTAGCAGTTAGGTGTGAGGGTTTGGGTTAGTGTTAGGGTTAATTTTTAGGGTTAGGGTTATGGGTTAGGTTAAAGATTAGGGTTGGGGTTAGGGTTAGGTTTAGGGTTTAGTGCTTAGGGTTAAGGTTAGGGTTAGAGTTAGGTTTCTGTTTAGGGTTAAGATTAGGGTTAGTGTTAGGGTTAGAGTTAAGGGTTAAGGTAAGGGCTTAAGGATTACAGATAGGGTTAGAATTAGGGTATAAGGACTAGGAATTAGGGTTAGATTTATGGTTCAGGTTTAGTTTTAGTTTTAGGGTTTGGATTAATGTTTTAGGTTTAGTGTTAGTGTTAGGGTTAGGGTTTTAGGATTAGGTTTAGGGTTAGGTTTAGGGTTAGGGTTAGTATTAGAGTTAGGGTTAGGGTTAGGTTTAGGTTATGGTTGGCGTAAGGGGCTAGGGGTTTGGGGTTCGGATTAGGGTTAGTGTTGGGGCTAGTGTTAGGTTTAGGGATAGGGTTAGGGTTCAGGGTTTAGGGTTAAGGTTAGGTTTAGGGTTAGCATTTAGGGTTTATGGATTAGGGTTAGGGTTAGAGGTTAGGGTTAGGTTTAGGGTTATAATTAGGTTGAGGTGTCGAGTTAGGGTTTAGGGTTATGTTTAGGCTTAGTTTTAGGGTTAGGGTTAGGGTTAAATTTATGATTAGGGTTAGTGTTTAGTGTTACGGTGAGGGTTAGGTGTACAGTTTAGGGTTAGGGTTAGTGTTAGGGGTAGGGTAAGTTTTAGGGTTAGGTTAGGGTGAGTGTTAGAAATATGGGGTTAGGTTAGGGTTAAAATTATGGGTTAGGTTTAAAATTAGGTTTAGGGTTAGGGTTAGGATTAGTGTTTAGTGTTTAGGGTTTAAGGTTAAGGTAAGGAGTAGGGTTAGCTTTAGGGTTAGGGTTAGAGGGTTATGGTGGTTAGGTTTAGGTTTAGAGGTTAGGGTTAGTGTTAGCTCTAGGGTTAGGGTTTACGGTTAGGTTTAGGGTTAGGGTTAGGATTTAGGGTTATGGGCAAAGTTAGGGTTAGGTTTAGGGATAGTGTTTAGGATTTAGGGTTAGGGTGAGGGTTAGGGCTTCGGTTAGGGTTAGGCTTAGGGTTAGGGTTAGGGTTAAAATTAAATTTAGGGTTAGGGTTTGGGTTAGGATGAGTCTTAGAATTAGGGTTAGGGTTAGGTTATTTTTAGGGTTAAGGTTACATTTAAAGTTAACATTAGGTGTTAGCTTTAGGGTTAGGGTTGGTTTATTATTTTATTACTGGTTAATGGTTAGATTCAATGGTTTGGCTTAGGGATTAGTGTTAGTATTATGGTTAGAGTTTAGGGTTTAGGGTTTAAGGTTAGGGTTAGGGTTAGGGTTACTGGTTACTGGTTAATGCTTAGGGTTACTGGTTACTGGTTAGGGTTAGGGTAAGGTTTAGTGTTAGTGTTATGGTTAGTTTTATGGTTAGGGTTAGGGTTAGAGTGTTATGATTAGGTTTAGGTTTAGAGGTTAGGGTTAGTGTTAGCGTTAGCTTAGGGTTAGGGTTAGGGTTAGTGTTACGGTTATGTTTAGGGTTAGTGTTTAGGTTTAGGGTTAGGTTTTAGGGTTAAGGTTAGTGTTAGGCTTATGTTTAGTGTTAGTGTTTAGTATTTATGGTTAGGTGAGGGTTAGGGCTTTGGTAAGGTTTAGGGTTAGGGTTAAAGTAAAATTTAGGGTTAGGTTTAGGTGTTAGGGTTAGTGTTAGGTTAGGGTTAGGGTTAGGGTTAGGGTTATATTTAGTGTTATGGTTAGGGTTAGGTTAGGGTTAGAGTTAAGGTTAGGGTTAGCTTTTAACTTAGGGTTAGGGTTAGGTTTAGTTTTAGTTTTAGGGTTAGGGTTATGTTTAATTTTAGGATTAGGTGTTAGGGTTAGGGTTAGTGTTAGGTTTAAGGGTTAGGGTTAGGATTAGGGCTTAGGTTTAGGGTTAGGGGTAGGGTTGGGTTAGGATTAGGGTTTGGGATAGTGTTTGGGTTAGGGTTAGGTTTAGGTTTATAAGTTAGTGTTGGGTTAGTTTTAGGGTTATGGTTAGGCTTAGAGTTAGGGTTAGGGTTAAGTGTTAGGGTTGGGTTAGGATTAGGGTTAGGGTTAGGGTTATGGTTAGGGTTATATTTAGGATTGGAGTTAGGGTTAGGGTTAGGGTTAGAGTTAGGTTTTAGGATAGTGCTGAGGGTTATGGTTACAGTTAGGTTTAGTTTTAGGTGTAGGGTTAATGTTAGGAATATGTTTAGGATTATGTTTGGGGATTTAGTGTTATGGTTAGGTTTATGGTTAGGGTTAGGGTTAGAGGGTTATGGTTAGGGTTAGGGTTAGGGGTTAGTTTTAGAGTTAGTGTTAGCGTACGCATATGGTTAGGGTTTAGGGTTAGGGTTAGGGTTAAGGTTAGTGTTTAGGGTTAGGTTTAGGGTTAATGTTATGGTTACGGTTCAGATTAGTGTTTAGGGTTAGGGTTAGAGTTAGGGTTAGCATTAGGGTTAGGGTTAGGTTCTAGGATTAGGGTTAGTGTTATGGTTATGCTTAGGCTTATGGTTATATTTTATGATTACTGGTTACTGGTCAGGGGTACTCGTTAGAATTAGGTTTAGGGTTAGGTTTAGGTGTTTGTGTTAAGGTTAGTGTTAGCTCAGGGTTAGAGTTAGGGTTAGGGTTACCCTTAGGGTTAGTTTTAGGGTTAGGTTTGGGTTAGGTTTAGGGTTTGGCGTTTGAGTTAGGGTTAATGTTAGGTAAGGGTTAGGGTTAGCATATAGGGTTAAGTTTAGTTTTAGGGTTAGGTTTGGGGTTAGGGTTAGGTTCAGGATTAGGCTTAGGGTTATGGATAGGATTAATTTTAGTTTTAGGGTTAGAGTTACGGTTAAAGTCAGTGTTAGGTGTTAGGTTTAGGGTTAAGGTTTTGTTTTATGATTACTGGTTACTGGTCAGGGTTACTGGGTAGGGTTAGGGTTAAGTTTAGGTTTAGGGTTAGTGTTAGTGTTAGTGTTAGTGTTAGTGTTAAGGTTAGGTTTAGGTTAGGGTTAGGGTTAGAGGTATGGGTTCGAGTTAGGGTTAGTGTTCGGTAAGTGTTAGGGTTAGGGATTAGGGTTAAGTTTAGCTTTAGGCTTACGTTTAGTGTTAGGGTTAGGGTTAGGTTTAGGCTTAGGGTTTGGCCGTAGGGTTAATGTTAAGGGTTACTGTTGTGTTAGGTTTAGGGTAAGGGTTATGGTTAGGGTTAGGATTAGATTTAGGTTTGGGGTTAGGGTTATGGTTAGATTTAGGGTTAGGTTTAGAGTTAGGGTTTAGGATAGGGTTAGCGTTACGGTTAGGTTTAGGGTTAGTGTTAGGGTTATAGTTAGTGATAGGGGTAAGATAATGGTTGCTGGTTTAGTGTTATGGTTAGGTGTATGGTTAGGGTGAGGGTTAGAGGGTTATGGCTAGGGTTAGGGTAAAGGGTTAGGGTTAGTGTAAGTGTTAGGTTAAGGTTAGGGTTAGGGTTTAGGGTTAGGGTTTGTGTATAGGGTTAGGGTTAGAGTTAGGGTTAGGGTTAGTGTTAGTCATAGGGTTAGGATTATGGTTGGGGGTTAGTGTTATGGTTAGGTTTATGGTTAGAGTTAGGGTTAGAGGGTTATGGTTAGGGTTAGGGTTAGGCGTTATGGTTAGTGTTAGCCTAGGGTTAGTGTTAGGGTTTAGGGTTAGGTTTAGGGTTAGGTTTAGAGTATAAGGTTAGTGTTAGGGTTATGGTTAGGTTTTAGGGTTAAGGTTAGTGTTAGGGTTAGGTTTAGGATTAGTGTTTAGGATTTAGGGTTAGAGTTATGGTTAGGGCTTCGGTTAGGGTTAGGCTTAGGGTTACGGTTAGGGTTAGGGTTAGGTTTAGGGTTGGGGTTAGATTTATGGGTTCGGGTTATTGTTAGTATCAGGTAAGGTTTAGGATTAGGGATTAGGGTTAAGTTTACGTTGACGGTTAGGTTTAGGGTTAGGGTTAGGTTTAGGCTTAGGATTACGGTTAGGGTTAGGTTTAGTTTTAGGGTTATGGTTACTCTTAAAGTTAGTGTTAGGTGTTAGGTTTAGGGTTAGTTTTAGGGTTAGGTTTAGGGGTTAGTGTTGGGTTAGGGTTATGTTTATGCTTAGTTTTAGGGTTATGGATACAGTTATGGTTAGGGTTATGGTTAGGGATTAGGGATGTGTTAGGGTTATGTTTAAGGTTAGGGTTAGGGTTTAGGGTTAGGGTTAATGATTAGTGTTGGTTTATGGTTAGGGTTAGGGTTTAGGGATGGGTTAGGTTTAGGGTTGGGTTAGGGTTAGATTTAGGTTTGGGGTTAGGGTTAGGGTTAGGGGTAGTTTTAGGGTTAGGTTAGAATTAGGGTTTAGGATAGGGTTTACGTGTATGGTTAGGCTTAGTTTTAGGGTTAGTGTTAGGGTTAGTGTTCGGGATAGGTTTAAGATTATGGTTGGGGTTTTAGTGTTATGGTTAGGTTTATGGTTAGGATTAGGATTAGGGTTAGGGGTTAGTGTTAGTGTTAGTGTTAGCTTAGGGTTAGGGTTATGGTCTAGGGTTAGGGTTATAGCTAGGATTTGTGTATAGGGTTAGGTTTAGGGCTAAGGTTAGGATTAGTGTTAGGGTTAGATTTACACTTAAAGTTAGGGTTAGGTGTTAGGTTTAGGGTTAGTATTATGGTTAAGGATACGGTTATGTTTAGGGTTAGGGTTAGGAGTTAGGGATGTGTTTGGATTAGGGTTATGTTTAGGGTTAGGAGTAGGGTTTATGGTTAAGGTTAGAAGTTAGGTGTTAGGGTGGGGTTAGGGTTAGTGTTAGGGTTATGGTTAGTTTTAGGGTTAGTGTTAGGCTTAGGATTAGGGTTAAGGGGTAGTGTTTGGTTAGGGTTGGGTTAGTTTTAGTGTTAGGGTTAGGCTTCGAGTTAGGGTTAGAGTTAAGTGTTAGGGTTGGTTTAGCATTTGGGTGAGGGTTAGGGTTAGGGTTAGAGTTAGGGGTAGATTTAGGGTTTTGGTTAGAGTTAGGGTTTAGGATAGGGTTTAGGGTTAGGTTTACAGTTTGGTTTAGGGTTATGTTTAGGGTTAATGTTAGGGATAGGTCAGGATTATGGTAGGGGGTTTAGTGTTATGATTAGGTTTATGGTTAAGGTTAGGGTTAGAGGGTTATGGTTATGGTTAGTGTTAGGGGTTAGTGTTAGTGTTAGCATAGGGTTATGGTTAGGGTTTAGGGTTACGGTTAGGGTTTATGGTTAGGGTTAGGGTTAGTGTTAGGGTTAGGGTTAGGAGTAGTGTTTAGGGTTAAGGTTAGAGTTAGGGTTAGTGCTAGGGTTAGGTTGTAGTATTAGGGTAAGTGTTAGTGTTATGCTTAGGTTTACGGTTATGTTTTATTATTACTGGTTACTGGTCAAGGGTACTGGTTATGGTTAGGTTTAGGGTTAGGTTTAGGTGTTTGTGTTAGGGTTAGTGTTAGGTTAGATTTAGGGTTAGGGTTTGGGTTACCATCAGGGTTAGTGTTAGGTTTAGGTTAGTGTCAGGTTAGGGTTAGGTTTCGAGTTTGGGGTTTGGGTTAGGGTTAGTATTAGGTTAGGGTTAGGGTTAGCGTATAGGTTTAAGTTTAGTTTTAGGGTTAGGTTATGGTTAGGTTTAGGGTTAATGTAATGTTCAGGATTAGGCTTAGGGTTAGGGTTAGGATTAGGTTTAGTTTTAGGGCTAGAATTATGGTTAAAGTTAGGGTTAGGATTATGTTTTATGATTACTGCTTACTGGTCAGCGTTACTGGTTAGGGTTAGGTTTAGGGTTAGGGTTAGTTGTTAGTGTTACGGTTAGGTTTAGGGTTAGGATTAGGGTTAGGGTTAGGTTAGGATTAGGGTTAGAGGTATGGGTTCGTGTTAGGGTTAGTGTTCGGTAAGGGTTAGGGTTAGGGTTTAGGGTTAAGTTTAGCTTCAAGTTTAGGTTTTGGATTAGGGTTAGGGTTAGGGTTAGGTTCAGGCTTAGGGTTAGGCTTAGGGTTAGGGTTATGGTTAGGGTTAAGAGTTACTGTTGGGTTATGTTTAGGGTAAAGGTTATGGTTACGGTTAGGGTTAGGATTAGATTTAGGTTTGTGGTTAGGGTTAGGGTTAGATTTAGGTTTAGGGTTAGAGTTAGGGTTTAGGATAGGGTTAGCGTTACTGTAAGGTTTAGGGTTAGTGTTAGGGTTAGAGTTAGGGATAGGGTTAAGATAATGGTTGCGGGTTATGGTTATGGTTAGGGTTAGGGTTAGGGGTTAGGGTTAATTTTAGTGTTAGCTTACGGTTAGGGTTAGGGTTTAGGGTTAGGGTTAGGGTTTGGTTTAGTGTATAAGGTTACGGTTAGTGTTAGGGATAGTAGTAGTGTTATGTTTAGGGTTAGTGTTAATAATTAGGGTTAGGGTTAGTGTTAGGTTTAGGGTTAGGGTTAGTGTTAGGGTTAGGTTTAGGATTAGTGTTTAGGATTTAGGGTTAGGGTTATGGTTAGGGCTTCGGTTGGGGTTAGGCTTATGGTTAGGGTTAGGTTTAGGGTTAGGGTTAGGGTAGGTTTAGGGTTACGGTTACGGTTAGATTTAAGGATAGAATTAGTTTATGGTTAGGGTAGATTTATAAGTTCAAGTTTTTGTTAGTATTAGGTAAGGGTTAGGATTAGGGATTAGGGTTAAGTTTAGATGGACAGTTTTAGGGTTAGGGTTAAGGTTAGGGTTATTGTTAGGGTTAGAGTTTGGGTTAGGGTTAGGTTTAGTTTTTGGGTTAGGGTTACACTTAAAGTTAGGGCTAGGTGTTAGGATTAGTGTTAGGTTTAGGGTTAGGTTTAGGGGTTAGGGTTGTGTTAGGGTTAGGTTTACGGTTAGTATTAGGGTTATGGATACGGTTATGGTTAGTTTTAGGGTTAGTGGTTAGAGATGTGTTAGGGTTAGGGTTATGTTTAGGGTTAGGATTATGGTTTAGGGTTAGGGTTAGAGTTGTGGTTTACGATAGGGTTTATGATTAGGGTTAGGCTTAGGTTTAGAGTTAGTGTAAGTTTTAGTGTTCGGTATAGGTTTAAGATTATGGTTAGGGGTTTAGTGTTATGATTAGTTTTATGGTTAGTGTTAGTGTTAGAGGGTTATGGTTTGGGATAGGGTTAGGGGTTAGGGTTAGTGTTAGTGTTAGCTTAGGGTTAGTGTTATGGTTTAGGGTTAGGGTCATAGTTAGGGTTTGTGTATAGGGTTAGGGTTAGGGTTAGGTTTAGGTTTATGGTTGGGTTATAATTAGTGTTAGGGTTACTTTTATGGTTACTTTTAGAGTTAGTGTATAGGGTTAGGGTTAGTGTTAGGCTTAGGTTTTAGGGTTAAGGTTAGGTTTAGGATTATTGTTTAAGATTTAGGGTTAGTGTTAGGGCTTCGGTTAGGGTTAGGCTTAGGGTTATGGTTATGGTTAGCGTTAGGGTTATTGTTAGGGTAAGGGGTAGGGTTAGATTTAATGTTATTGGTTAGGGTTTGGTTAGTTTTAAGGATAGGGTTAGGATTATGGTTGGGGGTTTAGAGTTATGGTTAGGTTTATGGTTAGAGTTAGGATTAGAGGGTTATGGTTAGGGTTAAGGTTAGCGGTTAGGGTTAGTGTTAATGTTAGTTTAGGATTAGGGTTCGGTTTAAGGTTAGGGTTAGGGTTAGGGTACAGGGTTAGGGTTAGGGTTAGTGTACAGTGTTAGCGTTAGGGTTTGGATTAGGGTTGTGGTTACGGTTAGGTTTAGGCTTAGGGTTAGGCTTAGGGTTAGGTGTAGTTTTAGGTTTATGGTTACACTTAAAGATAGGGTTAGGTGTTAGGGATAGGGTTAGCTTTAGGGTTAGGTTTAGGGGTTAGGGTTTGGTTAGGGTTAGGTTTACGTTTAGTATTAGGGTTATGGTTATGGTTATGGTTAGGGTTAGGGTTTAGGGATTTCTTAGGGTTAGGGTTAGGTTTAGTGTTAGGGTTAGAGTTTATGGTTTATTGTTTAGGGTTAGGGTTAGTGTTATTGTTTACTCATTACTGGTTAGGGTTACTGGTTACTGGTTACTTTTTAGGGTTAAGGTTAGGTTAATGGTTAAGGTTAGGGTCTAGGGTTAGTACTAGGTTTAGAGTTTAGAGTTACGGTTAGGGTTAGGTTTAGGGTTGGGGTTAGGTTTAGGGTTATAGTTAGGTTTAGGGTTAGGGTTAGGGTTAGGGTTAGGGTTAGGGTTAGGGTTAGGTTAGGTTTAGGCTTAGGCTTAGTCTTAGGCTAGGGTTATGTTTTATGATTACTGGTTACTGTTCAGGGTTACTGGTTAGAGTTAGTTTTAGAGTTATGGTTAGGTGTTAGTTTTAGGGTAAGTGTTAGGTTAGGGTTAAGGTTAGCATTAGGGTTACGGTTAGGGTTAGTGTCAGGGTTAGGTTATGGTTAGGGTTATAGTTAGGTGTTAGGGTTAGTGTTAGGTAAGGGTTAGGGTTAAGGTTTAGGGTTTAGTTTAGGTTTAGGGTTAAGTTTAGGGTTAGGGTTATCGTTAGTGTTAGGATTAGGGTTATGTTTTAGGGTTAGGTGCAGGGTTAGGTTTAGGGTTAGTGATTAGGGTTAGAGTTATGGTTTTGTTTAGGATTTAGGGTTAGGCTTAGGGTTAGGGTTAGGTTTAGGGTTAATTTTATGGTTAGGGTTAGTATTAGGGTTTAGGGTTTAGTGTTAGGGTAAGCATTAGTGTTAGGGTTTGTGTTAGGGTTAGTGTTAAGGGTTAGGGGTTAGGGTTAGGTTTATGGTTAGAGTTATGGATATGGTTAGGATTAAGGTTAAGTTTAGTTTTAGGGTTAGGGACAAAGGTTAGGGTAAAGCGTTTAGGGTTAGTGGTTAGGGGTTAGGGTTAGGATTAGGGTTTTAAGGTCAGGGTTAGGGTATTATTGTTAGGGTTAGGGTTAGGGTTAGGGTTAAATTTTAAAGTTAGGGTTAGTGTTAAGGTTAAGGGTAGCTTAAGGTTAGGGTTAGTGTTAGGTTTAGGTTTTGGGTTAGTGGTTAGGGTTAGGGTTAGGGTTAGGGTTAGGGTTAGGTTTAGTGTTAATTGTAGGGTTAGGGTTAGGATTAGTGTTTAGGGTTTAGGGTTAGGGTAAGGATTAGGGTTAGGGTTTGTGTTAGGCTTAGGGTTACATGTTAGGGGTTAGGTTTAGGGTTATGTTTGTTAGGGTTATGTTTAGGATTCAGGTTAGGTTTAGTGTTAGGGTTAGGAATAAGGGTTAGAGTAAAGCGTTAAGGGTTAGTGTTAGGGTTAGGGGTTAGGGTTTAGGGGTTAGGGTTAGGGATAGGATTAGGGTTTTAAGGTTAGGGTTAGGGTTTTAGGGTTAGGGTTAGGGTTAGGTTTATAGTTAGGGTAAGAGTTAGTGTTAGGGTTTGGGTTTTAGGGTTAGGGTTAGGTTTGTTTTAGGGTTAGGGTTATTGTTAAAGATATGGTTTGGCTTAGGGTTAGGGTAAGGTTCAGGGTTAGGGGTAGTCTTAGGGGTTAGGGGTTAGTGATAGGGTTAGTGTTAGGGTTAGTGTAAAGATAGGGATAGGGTTAGGGTTCAGGGTTTAGGGTTAGGGTTAGGGTTAGGGGTAGGTTTAGGGTTTGGGGTTAGTGTTTAGTTTTATGGTTAGGGTTAGGGTGTTATGTTTAGGATTAGGGTTCGGGTTAAGTTAAGGTGGTTAGGAGTAGGTTTAGCATTATGGGTTAGGATTAGGATTATTGTTAGTTTAGGGTTAGTTTTAGGGGTTAGGGTTAGAGTTACGGTTAGGTATAGGGTTAGTGTTAGGATTAAGTTTTAATGTTAGGGTTAGTGTTAAGGGTAAGGGTAGGTTTAGGGTTCGTGTTAGGGTTAGGGAGTTAGAGTTAGGGTTAGGGTTAGGGTTAGTGCGTTAGTGTTAGTATTAGGTTTAGGGGTTAGGGTTTGGGTTAGTGTTAAAGATAGGGTTAGGGTTACGTTTAAGTTAAAGTTTTATGGTTAGGTTTAGGGTTAGGGTTAAGTATAGGTTTAGGGTTAAGGTTAGCATTAGGGTTAGGGTTTAGGGTTACGTTAGGTTTAGGTTTAGGTTTAGTGGATAGGGTTAGGGTTATGCTTTGGTTTAGGGTTAGTGTTAGGGTTACGTTTAGGGTTAATTTTAGGGTTAGGGTTAGGATTAGTGTTTAGGGTTAAGGGTTTAGGGTTAGGGTAAGGATTAGGGTTAGGGTTTGTTTTAGGCTTAAGGTTAAGTGTTAGGGGTTAGGGTTAGGGTTACGGTTAGTTACGGTTATGGTTAAGATTCAGGTTATGTTTAGTGTTAGGGTTAGGGATAAGGGTCAGGGTAAAGCGTTAAGGGTTAGGGTTAGGGTTAGCGTTAGGGTTAAGGGGTTAGGGTTAGGGTTAGGATTAGGGTTTTAAGGTTAGGGTTAGGGTTTTAGGGTTAGGGTCAGGTTTATAGTTAGGGTTAGAGTTAGTGTTAGGGTTTGGGTTTTAGGGTTTGGGTTAGGGTTAGGGTTAAGTTTAGGTTTGTGTTAGGGTTATTATTAAAGATATGGTTAGGCTTAGGCTTAGGTTTAGGGTAAGGTTCAGGGTTAGGGTTAGTCTTAGGGGTTAGGGGTTAGTGATAGAAGTTAGTGTTAGGGTTTGTGTTAAAGATAAGGATAGGGTTAGGGTTCAGGGTTTAGGGTTAGGGTTAGGGTTTGGGGTTAGTGTTTAGGGTTATGGTTATGGTTAGGGTTAGTGGGTTGTTTTTAGGATTATGGTTAGGGTTAAGTTTAGGTAGTTAGGAGTAGGTTTAGCATTAGGGGTTAGTGTTAGGGTTATTGTTAGGTTAGGGTTAGGTTTAAGGGTTAGGGTTAGAGGTATGGTTAGGAATAGGGTTAGTGTTAGGATTAAGTTTTAAGGTTAGGGTTAGTGTTAAGGGTAGGGGTAGTTTTAGGGTTAGGGTTAGGGTTAGGGAGTTAGAGTTAGGGTTAGGGTTAGTGTGTTAGGGTTAGTATTAAGTTTAGGGGTTAGGGTTTGGGTTAGGGTTAAAGTTAGGGTTAGGGTTACGGTTAGGTTTAAGTTTTATGGTTTGGTTTCAGTTTAGGGTTAGTGTTAGTGGTAGGGTAAAGTTTAGGGTTAATGTAGGGTGAGGGTTAGGGATAGGCGGTTAGGGATAGGGATTAGGATTAGGGTTAGGGTTAGAGTTTATGGTTTAGTGTTTAGGTTTAGGGTTAGTGTTACTGGTTACTCATTACTGGTTAGGGTTACTGGTTTCTGGTTACTGGTTACTTTTTAGGGTTAAGCTTAGGTTTATGGTTAAGGTTAGTGTTAGGGTGAGGGTTAAGGTTAGGTTTAGGGTTAGCGTTAGTGTTTAGGAATTAGGTTTAGGGTTAGGGTTAAGGTTTGTATTAGGGTTAGTGTTAGGGGTTAGGGATTAGAGTTAGGGTTAAGGTTAGGTTTAAGGTTAGGTTTAGGTTTAGGGTTAGGGGTAAGGGTTAGGGTAAAGGGTTAAGGGTCAGGGTTATGGTTAGGTGTTAGCGGTTAGGTGTAGGGGTTAGGGTTAGTGTTAGCGTTAGTTTTTAGGGTTAGGGTTAAGGGTTAGTGTAAGGATTAGGGTTGGGGTTAGGGTTAGGTTTAGGGTTTAGGGCTTAGGGTTAAGGTCAGGGTTAGAGTTAGGTTTCCGTTTAGGGTTAAGTTTAGGGTTAGTGTTAGGGTTAGAGTTAAGGGTTAAGGTAAGGGTTTAAGGATTAGGAATAGGGTTAGGGTTAGGGTTAGGGGTTAGGGGTTAGGAGTTAGGGTTGGGTTTATGGTTCAGGTTTAGTTTTAGTTTTAGGGTTAGGTTTAGTATTTTAGGGTTAGTGTTAGGGTTAGTGTTAGGGTTAGGGATTTAGGATTAGGGTTAGGGTTAGGTTTAGAGTTAGGGTTAGTATTAGAGTTAGGGTTAGGGTTAGGTTTAGGGTTAGGGTTAGCGTAAGGGGTTATGGGTTAGGGGTTCGGATTAGGGTTAGTGTTTGGGCTAGTGTTAGGGTTAAGGATAGGGTTAGGGTTCAGGGTTTAGGGTTAAGGTTAGGTTTAGGGTTAGCATTTAGGGTTTAGGGATTAGGTTTAGGGTTAGGGATTAGGGTTAGGGTTAAGTTGTGGAGTAGAGTTAGGGTTTAGGGTTAGGGTTTATGTTTATGGTTAGGCTTAGGTTTAGGGTTAGGGTTAGGGTTAAATTTATGATTAGGGTTAGTGTTTAGTGTTAGGGTGACGGTTAGGTGTAAGGTTCAGGGTTAATGTTAATGTTAGGGGTAGGGTAAGGTTTAGGGTTAGGGTAGTGTGAGGGTTAGGGATAGGGGGTTTGGCTTAGTGTTAAAGTTATGCGTTAGGTTAAAAATTAGGTTTAGGTTGAGGGTTAGTGTTAGGATTATTGTTTAGGGTTCAGGGTTTAGATTTAGGGTAAGGATTAGGGTTAGCTTTAGGGTTAGGGTTAGATTTATAGGGTTATGGTTAGGGCTAGGTTTAGAGGTTAGGGTTAGGGTTAGTGTTAGCTTAGGGTTAGGGTTAGGGTTTAGGGTTAGGGTTAGGGTTAGGATTGGGTTTAGGGGTTAGGTTTGGTTTAGGGTTAGGGTTAGGGTTAGGATTGGGTTTAGGGGTTAGGTTTGGTTTAGGGTTAGGGTTAGGGTTATGGTTAGGTTCACGGTTAGGTATAGGGTTAGGGGTTAGGGTTGGGTTAGTTTTAGGCTTAGGGTATGGCTTTGGGCTAGGGTTAGGTTTGGTTTAGGGTTAGGGTTACGTTTAGGGTTAGATTTAGGTTTAGGGTTAAGGTTTAGGTTAAATTTAGGTTTAGGGTTAGGTTTAGGTGTTAGTGTTAGTGTTAGTGTTAGGGTTAGGGTTACAGTTAGGATTAGGGTTAGCATTAGGTTAGGGTTAGGGTTAGAGTTATGGGTTTGAGTTCAGGTTAGTGTTAGGTAAGTGTTATGTTTAGGGATTAGGCTTAAGTTTAGGTTTAGGTTATGATTTAGGGTTAGGTATAGAGTTAGGGTTAGGTTTAGGCTTAGGGTTTGGTTTAATTTTAGGGTTGGGGTTACGGTTCAAGTTAAGGTTAGGTATTAGGGGTAGGGTTAGTGTTAGGTTTAGGGGTTACGGTTGTGTTAGGGTTAGGTTTATGGTTAGTATTATGGTTATGGTTACGGTTATGGTTAGGGTTAGGGTTAGGGGTTAGGGATGTGTTAGGGTTAGGGTTATGGTTAGTGTTAGGGTTAGGGTTAGGGTTAGGGTTAGAGTTAGGGTTAGGGTTAGCATTAGGGTTAGGGTTAGGGTTTAGGTTTATGTTTAGTGTTAGTGGTAGGTTCAGGTTTATGGTTAGGGTAATGGTTAGGGTTAGGGTTAATGGCTTACGGTTACGGTTAGGGGTTAGGTTTAGGGTTATGCTTAGGCTTAGGGTAATGTTTTATGGTTACTGGCTACTGGTCAGGGGTACTGGTTAGAGTTAGGTGTAGGGTTAGAGTTAGGTGTTTGTGTTAGGGTTAGTATTAGGTTAGGGTTACGGTTAGAGGTAGGGTTACCATTAGGGTTACTGTTATGGTTAGGTTAGGGTTAGGTTTAGAGTTAGAGGTTGGGGTTAGGGTTAGGGTTAGGTAAGGGTTAGGGTTAGCGTTTAGGGTTAAGTTTAGTTTTAGGGTTAGGGTTAGGATTATGCTTAGGGTTATGGTTAGTATTAGGTTTATTTTTAGGGTTAGAGTTATGGTTAAAGGTAGGGTTAGGTGTTAGGTTTAGGTTTAGGGTTAGGGTTATGTTTTAAGATTACTGGTTTCAGGTCAGGGTTACTGGTTAATGTAAGGTTTGGGGTTAGGTTTAGGTGTTAGTGTTAGTGTTAGGGTTAGGGTTAGGGTTAGAGGTATCAGTTCGAGTTAGGGTTCGTGTTCGGTAAGGGCTAGGGTTAGGGATTAGGGTTAAGTTTAGGTTTATGGTTAGGTTTAATGGCTTAGGGTTAGGGTTAGGGTTAGGGTTAGGTTTAATCTTAGGGTTAAGCTTAGGGTTAGGTTTAGGGTTAAGGGTTACTGTTGGGTTAGGTTTAGAATTATGGTTAAGGTTAAGTTTCAGTTTATGGTTAGGTTTAATGGCTTAGGGTTAGGGTTAGCGTTAGGGTTAGGTTTAATCTTAGGGGTAAGCTTAGGGTTAGGTTTAGGGTTAAGGGTTACTGTTGGGTTAGGTTTAGAATTATGGTTAGGGTTAGGGTTACGGTTAGGATTACATTTAGTTTTGGGGTTAGGGTTAGGGTTAGGGGTAGGGGTAGATTTAGGGTTAGGGTTAGAGTTAGAGTTTAGGATAGGTTTAAGGTTATTGTTAGGTTTAGGTTTAGTGTTAGGGTTAGTGTTAGGGATAGTGTTAAGATAATAGTTGGGGGTTTATTTTTATAGTTAGGTTTATGGTTAGGGTGAGGGTTAGAGGGTTTTGGTTAGGGTTAGGGTTAGGGGTTAGAGTTAGTGTTAGTGTTAGCTTAGGGTTAGTGTTAGGGTTTAAGGTTAGGTTTTAGGGTTAGGGTTAAGTTTAGGGTAGGGTTATTGTATAGGGTTAAGGTTAGGATTAGGGGTAGGGTTAATGTTAGCGATAGTGTTGTATTATGGTTGGGTGTTTAGTGTTATGGTTAGCTTTATGGTTAGGGTTAGGTTTAGAGAGTTATGGTTAGGGTTAAGGTTAGGGGTTAGGGATAGTGTTAGTGTTAGCTTAGGGTTAGTGTTAGGGTTTAGGGTTAGGGTTAGTGTTAGGTTTTGTGTATAAGGTTAGGCTTAGGGTTAGGGTTAGTGTTATTATTAGGGTTACAGTTAGGTTTAGGGTTAGTGTTAGGGTTTAGGGTTTAGGATTAGGGTTAGGGTTAGTGTTACTGGTTATTCGTTACTGGTTATGGTTACTGGCTACCGGTCACTGGTTACTTTTTATGGTTAAAGTTAGGTTTACAGTTATGATTAGTGTTAGGGTCTAGGGTTAGAATTAATTTGAGGGTTTAGCGTTACAGTTAGGGTTAGCGTTAGTTTAGGGTTAGGGTTAAAGGTATTGGTTCAAGTTAGAGTTAGTGTTCGGTAAGGGTTAGGGTTAGGGATTACTGTTAAGTTTAGGTTTAGGGTTAGGTTTATGGTTAGGGTTAGGGTTAGGGTTAGGGTTAGGGTTAGGGTTAGTGTTAGGGTTAGTTTTAGGGTTAGGGTTAGGTTTAGGCTTAGGCTTAGGGTTAGGCTTAGGCTTAGGGTTTTGGTTAGGGTCAAGGGTTACAGTTGGGTTAGGTTTGGTTTAGGGTTAGGTTTAGGTTTACAGTTAGGATTACATTAAATTTGGGGTTAGGGTTAGGTTATGGTTAGGGGTATATTTAGGGTTAGGGTTAGAGTTAGGGTTTAGGATCGGGTTAGGGTTAGGATTAGGTTTAGGGTTAGTGTTAGGGTTAGTGTTAGGGATAGGGTTAAGATAATGGTTGGGGGTTTAGTGTTATAGTTAGGTTTATGGTTAGGGTGAGGGTTAGAGGGTTATGATTAGGGTTAGGGTTAGTCTTAGCTTAGTGTTAGGGTTAGGTTTTAGTGTTAGGGTTAGGTTTAGGGATAAGGTTATTGTATAGGGTTAGGGTTAGTGTTAGGGTTAGGTTAATGTTAGCAATAGTGTTAGGATTATGGTTGGGTGTTTAGTGTTATGGTTAGGTTTATGATTAGCGTTAGGGTTAGAGAGTTATGGTTAGGGTTAGGGTTAGGGGTTAGGGTTAGTGTTAGTGTTAGCTTAGGTTAGTGTTAGGGTTTAGGCTTAGGGTTAGGTTTAGTGTATAAATTTAGGGTTTATGATTAGGGTTAGTATTATGGTTATGGTTAGATTTAGGGTTAGGGTTAGGGTTAGGGTTATGGTTAGGGTTAGGGTTAGTGTTTGGGGTTTAGGGTTTAGGGTTAGGGTTAGTGTTACTGCTTACTCTTTACTAGTTAGGGTTACTGGGCACTGGTTACTTTTTATAGTTAAGGTTAGGTTTATGGTTATGGTTAGTATTAGGTTCTAGGGTTAGGATTAATTTTAGGGTTTAGGGTTACAGTTAGGGTTAGGTTTAGGGTTAGGATTTAGGTTTAGGGTTAGGGTTACGGTTTAGTGTTAGGGTTATGGTTAGAGATAGAGTTACGGTTTAGTGTTAGGGTTAGTGTTAGGGGTAGGGTAATGTTTAGGGTTATGGTAGTGTTATTGTTAGGCGGTTAGGGTTATGGTTTGGGAGTTAGGATTAGGGTTAGTGTTAGTGTTTAGCGTTAGAGTTCTTTTTATGGTTAGGCTTAGGGATTAGGGTTAGGGTTAGCGTTAGAGTTTAGGGTTTATGGTTTACGGTTTAGTGTTCATGTTACTAGTTCCTCATTACTGGTTAGGGTTACTTGTTACTAGTTACTTTTTAGGGTTAGGTTTAGGTTTATGGTTAGGGTTTGGGTTAGGGTTAGGGTTTAGGACAAGTATTATTGTTAGGGTTAGGGTTAGGTTTAGGGTTTTTGATTAGTGTTATGATTATGGTTTGTTTTATGGTTTAGGGTTAAAGTTAGGGTTAGCGTTAGGTTAGGGTTAGTTTTAGGGTTAGGGTTAGGGGTTAGGGTTCGGGTTAGGGTTAGGATTACAGTTAAGTTAGGGTTAGGGTTAGGGTTAGGGATAGGTTTAGGTTAGGGTTAGGGTTAGAGTTACCCGTTCGAGTTAGGTTTAGTGTTAGGTAAGATTTAGGGTTAAAGATTAGGGTTAAGTTTAGGTTTAGGGTTAGTTTTAGGGTTATGGTTAATGTTAGGATAAACCTTAGGGTTAGGGTTATGTTTAGTTTTAGGGTTAGGGTTATGGTTAGGGTTACGTTTAGGATTACATTTAGGTTTAGGGTTAGGGTTAGGTTTAGTGTTAGTGTTAGGGTTAGGATTAGGTTTAGGGGTGAGGTTTGGTTTAGGATTAGGATTAGGGTTAGGGTTAGGGTTAGGGTTAGGGATAGGTTCAGGGTTAGGTATAGGGTTAGGGGTTAGGGTTGTGTTAGTTTTAGGGTTTGGGTTAGGCTTAGGATTAGGGTTAGGTTTAAGTGTTAGCATTGGTTAGGTTTAGGGTTAGGGTTACGTTTAGGGGTAGATTTCGGTTTAGGTTTAGGGTTAGGGTTAGAGTTTAGGGTAAAGTTAATTTTAGGCTTAGGTTTAGGTATTAGGGTTAGGGTTAGGGTTAGTGTTAGGTTAGGGTTAGGGTTACGGTTAGATTTAGGGTTAGCGTTAGGTTAGGTTGAGGGTTAGAGTTATGGGTTCGAGTTAAGGTTAGTGTTAGTTAAGTGTTAGGGTTATGGATTAGGGTTAAGTTTAGGTTTAGGGTATGGTTTAGGGTTAGGGTTAGGGTTAGTGTTAGGTTTAGGCTTAGGGTTAGGTTTAATTTTAGGGTTAGGGTTACGGTTCTATTTAGGGTTAGGTGTTAGGGTTAGTGTTAGTTTTAGGGGTTAGGGTTGGGTTAGGGTTAGGTTTACGGTTAGTATTATGGTTATGGTTACAGTTATGGTTAGGGTTAGGGTTAGGTTTTAGTGATGTGTTAGGTTTAGGGTTACGGTTAGTGTTAGCGTTAGGGTTAGGGTTAGGGTTAGCATTAGGGTTAGGGTTAGGGTTCAGGGTTATTGTTAGTGTTAGGGGTAGGTTCAGGTTTAGGGTTAGGGTAATGGTTAGGGTTAGGGTTAGGGTTAATGGTTTACCGTTAGGGTTAGGGTTAGGGGTTAGGATTAGGGTTATGCTTAGGCTTATGATTATATTTTATGATTACTGGTTACTGGTCAGCGGTACTGGTTAGAGTTAGGTGTAGGGTTAGGGTTAGGTGTTTATGTTATGTTTAGTGTTAATTTAGGGTTAGGGTTACCATTAGGTTTAGTGTTAGGGTTAGTTTAGGCTTAGGTTTAGAGTTAGAGGTTTGGGTTAGGGATATTGTTAGGTAAGGGTTAGGGTTAGCGTTTAGGGTTAAGTTTAATTTTAGGGTTAGGTTTAGTGTTAGGGTTAGGGTTAGGCTTAGGGTTAGTGTTAGTGTTAGGGTTAGGATTATGTTTTATGATTACTGGTCCTGGTCAGGGTTACTGGTTAGGGTTAAGTTTAGGGTTAGGTGTTAGTGTTAGGGTTAGGTTTAGGTTAGGGTTAGAGGTATGGGTTCGAGTTAGGGTTAGTGTTCGGCAAGGGATAGTGTTAGGGATTAGGGTTAAGTTTAGGTTTAGGGTTAGTTTTAGGCTTAGGGTTAGGGTTAGTGTTAGGGTTAGGTTTAGGCCTAAGGTTAGGTTTAGGGTGAGGGTTAGGGTTATCGGTTACAGTTGGGTTAGGTTTAGGGTTTTGGTTAGGGTTAGGGTTATGGTTAGGATTACATTTAGGTTTGGGGTTAGGTTAGGGTTAGGGGTAGATTTAGGGTTAGGGTTAGAGTTATGGTTAAGGATAGGATTAGGGTTACAGTTAGGTTTAGGGTTAGGGTTAGGTTAGGGTTAGGGGTATATTTAGGGTTAGGGTTAGAGTTAGGGTTTAGGATCGGGTTAGGGTTAGGATTAGGTTTAGGGTTAGTCTTAGTGTTAGGGATAGGGTAAAGATAATGGTTGGTTGTTTAGTGTTATAGTTAGGTTTATGGTTAGGGTGAGGGTTAGAGGGTTATGGTTAGGGTTAGGGTTAGAGTTATGGGATCGAGTTATGGTTAATGTTAGGTAAGGGTTAGGGTTAAGATTAGGGTCAAGTTTAGGTTTAGTGTTAGGTTTAGGGTTAGGGTTAGTTTAAGACTTAGGGTTAGGGTTATTGTAGGTTTAGTTTTAGGGTTAGGGTTATGGTTAAAGTTAGGTTTAGGTGTTAGGGTCAGGTTTAGGGTTATGGGTTAGGGATGTTTTAGGGTTAGGGTTACAGTTAGGGTTAGGTTTTAGGGTTAGGGTTAGTGTTATGGTTAGGCTTAGGGATTAGGGTTAGGGTTAGAGTTCAGGGTTTAGGGTTTAGGGTTAGGGTTAGTGTTACTGGTTACTCGTTACTGTTAAGTGTTATTGGTTAATGGTCACTGGTTACTTTTTAGGGTTAAGGTTAAGTTTATGGTTAGGGTTAGCGTTATGGTCTAGGGTTAGGATTAGGTTTAGGGTCTAGGGTTACGGTTAGTGTTAGGTTTAGGGTTAGGGGTTAGGGTTACAGTTACGGTTATAGTTAGGGTTAGGGGGTTTAGGGTTAGGGTTATCTTTAGGTTAGGGTTAGGCTTAGGCTTAGGGATATATTTTATTATTACTGGTTACTTGTGAGGGTTACTGGTTAGAGTTAGGTTTAGGGTTACGGTTAGGTGTTAGTGTTAGGGTTAGGTTTAGGTTAAGGTTAGTGTTAGAGTTATGGATTGGGGTTAGGGTTAGTGTTAGGTAAGGGTTAGGAATAGAGTTTAGGGTTAATTTTAGGTTTAGGGTTAGGTTTAGGGTTAGGTAGTGTTAGGTATTAGTGTCAGGGTTGGGTTAGGTTTAGTTTTAGGGTTAGGGTTACGGTTAACGTTAGGTTTAGGTGTTAGGGCTAGGTTTATGTTTATGATTACTGGTTACTGGTTAGGGTTAATGGTTAGGTTTAGTGTTTAGGGTTAGTATTAGGGTTAGAGTTTAATGTTTAGGGTTTAGAATTTAAGGTTAGGGTTAGGGTTACTGGTTACTGGTTAGGGTTAGGGTTAGGGTTAGTGTTTATTTTAGGGTTAGGTTTAGGCTTAGTGTTAGGGTTAGTGTTAGGTTTAGGGTTAGTGTTATGGCTATGGTTATGGTTAGGGTTAGGGTTTAGTGTTAGGTTTATGGTTAGGGTTAGAGTTAAGGTTTAATGTTAGGGTTAGGGTTGGGGTAAGGTTAGGTTTAGGGTTCGGGTAGGGTTTTGGTTAGGTGGTTAGTGTTAGGCTTAGCAATTAGGGTTAGGGTTAGAGTTTAGGCTTTAGGATTTAGGGTTTAGGTTTAGAGTTACTAGGTACTCGTTACTGGTTAGGGATACTGGTTACTAGTTACTTTTTAGGGTTAGGGTTAGGTTTATGATTAGGGTTAGTGTCATGGTTTATTTTTAGGATTAGTGTTAGGGTTTAGGGTTGGGTTTATGGTTAGGTTTTGGATTAGGTTTAGGGTTAGGGTTAGTATTAATGTTTTGTTTAGGGTTTAGGGTTAAAGTTAGGGTTAGTGTAAGGTTAGGGTTAGGGTTAAGGTTCTGTTTTATGATTACTGGTTACTGGTCAGGTTTACTCGTTAGGGTTAGGTTTATGGTTAGGCTTAGGGTTAGGCTTTGGGTTAGGGTTAGGGTTAAGGGTTAGGGTTGAATAGGTTTAGGGTTATGGTTAGGTTTAGGGTTAGATTTAGGTTTAGGGTTAGGGTAAGTGTTAGGTTGAGGGTTAAGGTTAAAGTTAGGTTTAGGGTTAGGTTTAGGTGTTAGTGTTAGGGTTACTATTAGGGTTAGGGTTAGGTTAGGGTTAGTTTTAGAGTCATGGGTTTGAGTTAAGTTTAGTGTTAGGTAAGGGTTAGGGTTAGGGATTAGGGTTAAGTTTAGGTGTAGCTTTAGGTTTAGATGTTTTGGTTGGGTTAGGTTTAGGTTTATGGTTAGTTTTCGGGTTAGGGTTACGCTTATGGTTCGTGTTAGGGTTAGGCTTTAGGGATGTGTTATGGTTAGGGTTATGGTTAGTGTTAGGTTTTAGGGTTAGGTTTAGTGTTATGGTTAGGCTTAGTAATTAGGGTTAGGTTTAGGATTAGAGTTTAGTGTTTAGGGTTTAGTGTTATGGTTAGTGTTACTGGTTAGGGTTACTGTTTACTGGTCTCTGGTTACTTTTTATGGTTAAGGTAAGGTTTATGGTTAGGGTTAGTTTTAGGGTCTAGGGTTAAGATTAGGTTAGGGTTTAGGGTTACGGTTATGGTTAGGGTTATGGTTAGGGGTTAGGTTTAGGGTTAGGGTTATGGTTAGGTTTAGGGTTTAGGGTTATGGTTAGGTTAGGGTTACTGTTAGGCTTAGGCTTAGGGTTATGTTTTATGATTACTGGTTACTGATGAGGGTTATTGGTTAGAGTTATGTTTAGGGTTAGGGTTAGGTGTTAGTGTTAGGGTTAGGTTAATGTTAGGGTTAGATTTAGAAGTTTGGGTTAGCGTTAGTGTTAGGTAAGGGTTAGGAATAGGGTTTAGGTTTAAGTTTAGGTTTAGGGTTAGGTTTAGGTTTAGGTAGGGTTAGGTATTAGTTTAGTGTTAGATTTAGGTTTAGAGTTAGGTTTAGTTTTAGGGTTAGGGTTACAGTTAACATTAGGGTTAGGTGTTAGGGCTAGGTTTATGGTTAGGTTTATGTTATATGATTACTGGTTACTGGTTAGGGTTAATGGTTAGGCTTAGGGTTTAGTTTTAGTATTAGTGTCAGGATTTAATGTTTATTGTTTCGGATTTAAGGTTAGTGTTACTTGTTACTGTTTACTGGTTAGAGTTAGGGTTTATTTTAGGGTTATGTTTAGGCTTAATGTTAGGTTTAGGCTTATGTTTTATGATTACTGGTTACTGGTCAGGGTTACTCGTTAGGGTTAGGTATAGTGTTAGGGTTCGGGTTAGGGTTAGGTTTAGGTATTAGGGTTGGGTTAGATTTAGGTTTACGGTTAGTATTAGGGTTACGGTTATGGTTATGGTTTTGTGTTAGGGTTGGGTGTTAGGGATATTTTAGGTTTGGGTTTACGGTTAGGGTTAGGTTCAGAATTAGGTTTAGTGTTAGTGTTCGGATTAAGATTAGGCTTTGGGGTTAGGTTTGGTTTAGGCTTAGGGTTAGGGTTAGGGTGGGGTTAGGTTTAGGGTTAGGAGTGAGGGTTGGGTTAGTTTTAGGGTTAGTATTAGGGTAAGAATTAGGGTTAGGGTTAGGGGTTAGTGTTGGGTTAGTGTTGGGTTAGTGTTAGGGTTAGGGTTAGGATTAGGCTCTAGGGTTTCTGGTTAGGGTTAGGTCTAGAATTAAGGTTAGGGTTAGGTTTAGGTCTAGGATTAGACGTTATTGTTGGGTTAGTGTTAGGGTTAGTGTTAGGTTAGAGTTAGGGTAGAAGTTAGGGGTTTGGGTTAATGTTAGTGTTAGGTAAGGGTTAGTGTTTAGGGTTAAGTTTAGGTTTAGGGTTAGGTTTAGGTTTAGGTATGGTTCAGTGTTAGTTTTAGGGTTAGGGTTGGGGTTAGGGTTAAGGTTAGGTTTAGTTTTAGGGTTAGGTTTAGGGTTAAAGTTAGGGTTATGTGTTAGGGCTATGTTTATGGTTAGGTTTATGGTTTATGATTACTGGTTACTGGTTAGGGATAATGGTTATGCTTAGGGTTTAGGGTCAGTATTAGGGTTAGGGTTTAATGTTTAGGGTTTAGGATTTAAGGTTAGGGTTACTGGGTACTGGTTAGGGTTACTAGATACTTGTTACTGCTTAGGGTTACTGGTTACTGGTTACTGGTTAGGGTTAGGGCTAGTGTTAAGGTTAAGGTTAAGGTTAGGGTCAGGTTTAGTCTTGGTGTTAGGGTTAGTATTAGGGTTAGGGTTATGTTTACGGTTATGGTTATGGTTAGGGTTAGGGTTTAGTATTAGGGTTATGGTTAGGGTTAGGGTTAAGGTTTAATGTTAGGGTTTGTGATAAGGGTAGGGTTAGGCTTAGGGTTAGGGGTAGGGTTATGGTTAGGCGGTTAGGGTTAGGGTTAGGGGGTTAGGGTTAGGGTTAGTGTTAGTGTTTAGGGTTAGCGTTCATTTTATGGTTAGGCTTAGGGATTAGGGTTAGAGATAGTGTTAGAATTTATGGTTTAGTGTTAGTGTTACTATTTACTTGTTACTGTTTAGGGTTACTGGTTACTGGTTACTTTTTAGGGTTAAGGTTAGGTTTATGTTTAGGGTTGGTGGGAGTGTCTAAGGGTAGGATTAAGTTTAGAGCTTAGTGTGACGGTTAGGGTTAGGTTTAGTGTTAGGTGTTAGGGTTAGGGTTAGGGTTAGGGTTATAGTTAGGTTTAGGGTTTAGGGTTAGGGATAGGGTTATGGTTAGGTTAGGGTTAGGCTTAGGCTTAGGGTTATGTTTTATGATTACTGGTTACTGGTGAGGGTTACTGGTTAGAGTTAGGTTTATGGTTATGGTTAGGTGTTAGTGTTAGGTTAAGTTTAGGGTTAGAGTTAGGGGTTTGGGTTAGGGTTAGTGTTAGGTAAGGATTAGGGTTAGAGTTTAGGGTTAATTTTAGGTATACGGTTAGGTTTAGAGTTAGGTAGGGTTAGGTATTAGTGTTAGGATTAGGGTTAGGGTTAAGGTTAGGTTTATTTTTAGGGTTAGGGCTACGGTTAAAGTTAGGGTTAGGTTTTAGGGCTAGGTTTATGTTTAGCTTTATGTTTTAAGATTACTGGTTACTGGTTAGGGTTAAAAGTTAGGCTTAGGGTTTAGGGTTAGTATTAGGGTTAGGGTTTAATGTTTAGGATTTATGATTTAAGGTTAGGGTTACGGTTACTGGTTATTGGTTAGGGTTAGAGTTAAGGTTTAGTTTAGGGTTATGTTTAGGCTTAGTGTCAGGGTTAGTCTTAGGGTTAATGTTAGGGTTACGGTTATGGTTAGGGTTAGGGTTTGGGTTAGGGTTTAGTGTTAGGGTTAGGGTTAGGGTTAAGGGTTAGGATTGGGTTGGTTTAGGGTTAGGGTTAGGTTTAGGGTTAGATTTAGGTTTGGGGTTAGGGTTAGTGTTAGGGTGAGGGTTTATGTTAAAGTTAGGTTTAGATTTAGGTTTAGGTGTTAGGGTTAGTGTGAGGTTAGAGTTAGGGTTAGGGTTAGGTTTAATTTTAGGGTTAGGGTCACGGTTAAAGTTAGGGTTAGGTGTTAGGGTTAGGGTTCTGTTTAGTTTTAGGGGTTATGGTTGGGTTAGGGTTAGGTTTATGGTTAGTATTAGGGTTATGTTTACGGTTAGGGTTAGGATTAGGGGTTAGGGATGTGTTAGGGTTAGGGTTACGGTTAGTGTTAGGTTTCAGGGTTAGGATTAGTGTTATGGGTAGGCTTAGGGATTAGGGTTATGGTGAGGGTTAGAGTTTAGGGTTTAGTGTTTAGGGTTAGGGTTAATGTTACTGGTTACTCGTTAATGGTTAGGTATACTGGGTACTGGTCACTGGTTACATTTTAGGGTTAAGGTTAGGTTTAGGGTTAGGGTTAGGGTTAGGTTTAGGGTTATTGATTAGAGTTAAGGTTAGGGTTATGGTTAGGTTTAGGGTTTAGGTTTAGGGTTAGGGTTATAGTTAGGTTATGGTTAGGATTAGGTTTAGGCTTAGGCTTACTGATATGTTTTATGATTACTGGTTACTGGTGAGGGTTACTGGTTAGAGTTAAGTTTAGGGTTAGGGTTAGGTGTTAGTATTAGGGTTAGTGTTAGCTTAGGGTTAGGGTTATATTTAGGGTTACAGTTAGGGTTAGTGTTAGGGTTAGGTTAGGGTTAGGGTTAGAGTTAGGGGTTAGGGTTAGGGTTAGTGTTAGATAAGGATTAGGGTTTAGGGTTAAGTTTAGGTTTAGTGTTAGGTTTAGGGTTAGGAAGGTTTAGGTGTTTGTGTTAGGGTTAGGATTGTGGTTAAAGTTAGGTTTAGGTTTTAGGGCTAGGTTTATGGTTAGGTTTATGTTTTATGATTACTGGTTACTGGTAAGGGTTAATGGTTATGCTTAGGGTTTAGGTTTAGAATTAGGTTTAGGGTTTAATCTTTAGGGTTTAGGATTTAAGGTTTGGGTTTGTGTTACTGGTTACTCGTTACTGGTTATGGTTACTGGTTAATGGTCATTGTTTAATTTTTAGGGTTAAGGTTAGGTTTATGGTTAGGGTTAGTTTTAGGGTCTAAGGTTAGGATTAGGTTTAGGGTTTAGGGTTACAGTTAGGGTTAGTGTTATGGTTATGCTTAGGGATTAGGGTTAGTGTTAGTGTTATGGTTAGGGTTAGAGTTACGGTTTTGGGTTAGGGTTAGTGTTAGGTAAGGGCTAGGGTTAGGGTTATGGTTTAGGGTTAAGTTTAGGTTTAGGGTTAGGTAGTGTTAGGTATTAGTCTTAGGGTTAGGGTTAGGGTTATGGTTAGGTTTAGTTTTGGGGTCAGGGTTATGGTTAAAGTTAGGTTTAGGTGTTAGGGCTAGGTTTATGGTTAGGTTTATGTTTTATGATTAAGCTTAGTGTTAGGGTTAGTGTTAGGTTTAGGGTTAGTGTTAGGGTTACGGTTATGGTTAGGGTTAGCGTTAGGTTTAGGGTTAGGGTTTAGTGTTAGGATTATGGTTAGGGTTAGGGTTAAGGTTTAATGTTAGGGTTAGTGTTAGGGGTAGGGTTAGGGTTTGGCGGTTAGGGTTAGGGTTAGGGGGTTAGGGTTAGGATTAGGGTTAGGGTTAATGTTAGTGTTTAGTGTTAGGTTTCGTTTTATGGTTAGGCTTAGGGATTCGGGTTAGTGTTAGGGTTAGAGTTTAGGGTTTAGTGTTTAGGGTTAAGGGTTAGTGTTACTAGTTACTTGTTACAGGTTAGGGTTCTGGTTACTGGTCACTTTTTAGGGTTATGGTTGTGTTTATGGTTAGGGTTTAGAGTTAGGATTAGTGTTAGGGTTTAGGGTTATGGTTAGGTGAGGGTTAGGTTTAGGGTTAGAGTTAGGGTTAGGTTAAAACTTAGGGTTAGTTGCTAGTGTTAGGGTTAGGGTTAGGGTTAGGTTTAGGTTCAGGGATTAAGGATGGTTTAGGGTTAGGTTTATCTTTAGTATTAGGGTTATGGTTACAGTCATGCTTAGGGTTAGGGTTAGGGGTTAGGGATGTGTTAGTGTTAGGGTTGGAGTTAGGGTAAGGGTTAGGGTTAGGATTAGGGTTTAGTGTTAGGGTTAGGGGTTAGGGTCGGGTTAGGCTTAGGGTTAGGGCTAGGTTTAGGTTTAGGGTTAGGGTTAGGGTTAGGGTTAGGGTCAGGGTTAGGTTTAGGGTTAGGGTTAGGGGTTAGTGTTTGGTTAGTTTTAGGGTTAGGGTTAGGCTTAGGCTTAGACTTAGGCTTAGGTTCAGGGTTATGGTTAGGTTAGGGTTAGGCTTAGGCTTAGGGTTATGTTTTATGATTACTGGTTACTGGTGAGTGTTACTGGTTAGAGTTAAGTTTATGATTAGGGTTAGCTGTTAGTGTTAGGGTTAGTGTTAGCTTAGGGTTAGTGTTATGGTTAGGGTTACGGTTAAGATTAGTGTTAGGGTTAGGTTAGGGTTAGGGTTAGAGTTAGAATTTTGAGTTAGGGTTACTGTTACTAGTTAGTCTTTACTGGTTAGCGTTACTGGTTACTGGTTACTTTTTAGGGTTAGGGTTAGGTTTATGGTTAGGGTTAGTGTTAGTGTTTGGGTTTAAGGTTAGGATTAGGGTTAGGGTTTGTGGTTAGGTTTAGGGTTAGTGAATAGGGTTAGGATTATGGTTTGGTTTAGGGTTTAGGGATAAAGTTACGGTTAGGGTTAGGTTAGGGTTATTTTTAGGGTTAGGTTTATGGTTAGGGTTATGTTCTATGATTACTGGTTACTCTTCTGTGTTACTGGTTAGGGTTAGGTTTAGTGTTAGGGTTAGGTGTTAGTTTTAGGATTAGGGTTAGGGTTATGGTTAGGGTTACGGTTACGGTTAGGGTTAGGGTTATTTTAGTGTTAGGGTTAGAGTTATGGGTTCATGTTAGGGTTAGTGTTAGGTAAGGTTTAGGGTTAAAGATTTGGGTTAAGTTTAGGTTTAAGGTTAGGTTTAGGGTAACAGTTAGGGTTAGGTTAAGACTTAGGGTTAGGGTTAGAGTTAGGTTTAGTTTTAGGTTTAGGGTTATGGTTAAAGTTAGCGTTAGGTGTTAGGGTTAGGGTTCGTTTAGTATTAGAGTTATGGTTACGGTTAAGGTTAGGGTTATGGTTGGGGGTTACGGTTGTGTTTGGATTAGGGTTAGTGTTAGGGTTAATCTTAGGGTTAGGGTTAGTGTTAGTGTTAGGGTTAGGATTTAGGTTTAGGAGTTAGGTTTGGTTTAAGGTTAGGGTTAGGGTTAGGGTCAGGGTTAGCTATAGCGTTAGTGGTTAGGGTTGGGTTTGTTTTAGGGTTAGGGTTAGGCTTAGGGTTAAGAATTAGGGTTGGATAGGTTTAGGGTTAGTGTTAGGTTTAGGGTTAAATTAAGGTTTGGGGTTAATGTTAGGTTTAGGGTTTAGTTTGAAGTTAGGTTTAGTGTTACGTTTAGGTCTTAGGGTTAGGGTTAGTGTTAGGTTAGGGTTATGGTTAGGGTTACGGTTTGGGTTATGTTATGGTTATGGTTAGAGTTAGGGTTGGGTAGGTTTAGGGTTATGTTTAGGTTTAGGGTTAGGGTTAGGGTTATGTTTAAGGTTAGGGTTAGGGTTAGGTTTAGGTGTTAGGGTTGGGTTAGGGTTAGGTTTACGGTTAGTATTAGGGTTATGGTTACGGTTATGGTTAGTGTTAGGGTTAGGTTTATGGTTAGGATTAGGGTTAGGGTTATAGTTATAGTTAGGTTATGGTTAGTTTTAGGCTTAGGCTTTTGCTTAGGGTTCTGTTTTATGATTACTGTTTACTGGTAAGGGTTACTGGTTAGAAGTTAGGTTTGTATTTAGGGTTAGGTGTTATTGCTAGGTTTATGGTTAGGTTTATGTTTTATGATTACTGGTTACTGGATAGTGTTAATGGTTAGGTTTAGGGTTTATTGTTAGTATTAGGGTTAGGGTTTAGTGTTTAGGGTTTATGATTTAAGGTTAGGGTTAGGGTTAATGGTTACTGGTTAGGGATAGGGTAAATGTTATGGTTAGGTTTAGGCTTAGTGATAGGGTTAGTGTTAGGGTTTGGGTTAATGTTAAGGTTACGGTTATGGTTAGGGTTAGGTTTTAGTGTTAGGGTTATGGTTAGGGTTAGGGTTAAGTTTTAATGTTAGGGTTAGTGTTAGGGGTAGTGTTAGGTTTATGGTTAGTGGTAGGGTTATGATTACGCGGTTGGGCTTAGGGTTAGTGGGTTAGGTTTAGGGTTAGGTTTTGTGTTAGTGTTTAGGGTTAGGGTTCGTTTTATGGTTAGGCTTAGGGATTAGGGTTAGGGTTAGAATTTAGGGTTTATGTTTTATAGTTAGTGTTACTAATTACTCGTTACTGGTTAGGTTTCCTGGATACTGGTTACTTTTTAGGGTTAGGGTTAGGTTTATGGTTAGGTTCAGGGGTTAGGGTTAGGATTAGGATTAGGGTTAGGGTTTAGGTTTAGAGTTAGGTTTAGAGTTAATGGTTAGGGTTAGCATTATGGTTTGGTTTAGGGTTTAGGGTTAAAGTTAGGGTTAGGTATAGGGTTAGGGTGAGAGTTATGTTTTATGATTACTTGTTACTGGTCAGGGTTACTGGTTAGGGTTTGGTTTAGTGTTAGGGTAAGGTGTTAGTGTTAGGGTTAGGGTTAGGTTTACGGTTAGGGTTAGGGTTATGATTAGGGTAAGGTTAAG
The DNA here is from genome assembly GCA_963919705.1 of Alexandromys oeconomus. Lineage (NCBI taxonomy): Eukaryota > Metazoa > Chordata > Mammalia > Rodentia > Cricetidae > Alexandromys > Alexandromys oeconomus. The sequence goes on along the minus strand of CAWTZB010000141.1, from coordinate 159,522 downwards.
GTTAGGTTAGGGTTAGGTTTAAAATTATGGGTTCGAGTTAGGGTTAGTGTTAGGTAAGGGTTAGGGTTAAAGATTAGGGTCAAGTTTAGGTTTAGAGTTAGGTTTAGGGTTATGGTTAGGGTTAGGATAAAACAGCATTAGGATTAGTTTTAGGGTTAGGGTTATGGTTAAAGTTAGGGTTAGGTGTTAGGGTTAGAGTTAGGGTTAGGGTTAGGTTTAGGGATTAGGGTTGGGTTAGGGTTAGGTTTACGGTTACTATTAGGGTTATGGTTACAGTTATGGTTAGGGATAGGTTTAGTGGTTAGGGATGTGTTAGTGTTAGGGTTTGTGTTAGCATTACGCTTAGGGTTAGGTTTAGGGTTAGGTTTAGGGTTAGGTTTAGTGTTAGGGTTAGTATTAACTTTAGGAGTTAGGTTTGGTTTAGGGTTAGGATTAGGGTTAGGGTTAGGGTCAAGGTTAGATATAGTGTTAGGGGTTAGTGTTGGGTTAGTTTTAGGCTTACGGTTAGGCTTAAGGTTATGGTTAGGGTTAGGGGTTAGGGTTGGGTAGTTTTAGGGTTATGGTTAGGTTTAGGGTTAGATTTAGGTTCATAGTTATATTTAGTGTTTGGGTTAGTGTTTAGGTTAAAGTTAGGTTTAGGGTTAGGTTTAGGTGTTAGTGTTAGGGTTAGTGTGAGGTTAAGGTTAGGGTTAGGTTTGGGTTAGGGTTACAGTTAGGTTTACATTTAATTTTGGGCTTAGGGTTAGAGTTAAGGGTAGATTTAGGGTTAGGGTTAGAGTTAGGGTTTAGGATATGGTTAGGGTAACGGGTTAGGTTTAGGTTTAGTGTTAGGGTTATTGTTAGGGATAGGGTTCATATAATGGTTGGGGGTTTAATTTTATGTTTAGGTTTATGGTTAGGGTGAGGGTTAGAGGATTATGGTTAGGGTTAGGGTTAGGGGTTAGGGTTAGTGTTAGGGATAGGGTTTAGGTTTAGGTTTAGGGTTAGGTTTAGGGTTTGGGTTAGGTGTTAGGGTTAGGGTTAGGGTTAGGGTTAGAGTTAGAAGTTTGGGTTAGCGTTAGTGTTAGATAAGGGTTAGGAATATGGTTTAGGGGTAAGTTTATGTTTAGGGGTAGGTTTAGAATTAGGTAAGGTTAGGTATTATTTTTATGGTTAGGTTTAGGGTTAGGTTTAGTTTTAGGGTTAGGGTTACGGTTAAAGTTAGTGTTAGGTGTTAGGGCTAGGTTTATGCTTAGGTTTATATTTTATGATTACTGGTTACTGGTTAGGGTTAATGGTTAGGATTAGGGTTTATTGTTAGTATTAGTGTTAGGGTTTAATGTTTAGGGTTTAGGATTTAAGGTTTGGGTTAGGGTTACTGGTTACTGGTTAGTGTTAGGGTTAGGATATATTTTAGGGTTAGGTTTAGACTTACTGTTAGGGTTAGTGTTAGGTTTAGGGTTAGTTTTAGGGTTACGGTTATGGTTAGGGTTGGGATTAGGGTTTAGTGTTAGGGTTATGCTTAGGGGTAGGGTAAGGTTTAGGTTTAGGGTAGGGTTATGGTTAGGTGGTTAGGGTTATGGTTAGGGGGTTAGGGTTAGGGCTAGGGTTAGTGTTAGTGTTTTGCGTTAGGGTTCGTTTTATGGTTAGGCTTAGAGATTAGGGTTAGGTTAAGGGTTAGAGTTTATGGTTTAGGGTATAGGTTTTAGGGATAGTGTTACTAATTACTCATTACTGGTTAGGGTTGCTGGTTACATTTTAGGGTTAGGGTTAGGCTTATGGTTAGGGTTAGTGTTAGGTTAGGGTTTAGGGTTAGGTTTAGGCTTAGGTTTAGTGTTAGTGATTAGGTTTAGGATTATGATTTGGTTTAGTTTTTAGGGTTAAAGTTAGGGTTAGGGTTAGGTTAGGGTAAGGTTTATTGTTAGGGTTAGGGTTAGGATTAGTGTTATGTTTTATGATTACTGGTTACTGGTCAGGGTTACTGGTTAGTGTTAGGTTTAGTGTTAAGATTTGGTGTTAGTGTTAGGGTTACGGTTAGGCTTAGGGTTAGGGTTAGTGTTAGGTTTAGTGTTAGGTTTAGGATTAGGTTTAGGGGTTAGGTTTGGTTTAGGGTTAGGGTTAGGGTCAGGTTTAGGTATAGCGTTAGGGGTTAGGGTTGTGTTAGTTTTAGGCTTAGAGTTAGACTTAGTGTTAGGGTTAGGGATGAGGGTTAGACTTTTCTAGTTTTAGGGTTAGGGTTAGGTTTAGGGTTAGATTTAGGTTTGGGGTTAGGGTTAGGGTTTAGGTTAAAGTTTGGTTTAGGATTAGCTTTAGGTGTTAGTGTTACAGTTAGTGTTAGGTTGGGGTTAGGGTTACGGTTAGGTTTAGGGTTAGGGTTAGGTTAGGGTTAGGGTTAGAGTTATGGGTTCGAGTTGAGGTTAGTGTTTGGTAACTGTTAGGGTTAGAGATTAGGGTTAAGTTTAGGTTTAGGGTTAGGTTTAGGTTTAGGTTTAGGGTTAAGGTAAGGTTTAGGGTTAGGGTGAGGGTTATGTTTAGGCTTAGGGTTAGTGTTGGGGTTAGGTTTAATTTTAGGGTTAGGGTTACAGTTAAAGTTAGGGTTAGTGTTAGGGTTAGGTGTTAGGTTTGGGTTAGGGTTAGGTTTACGGTTGTATTAGGGTTATGGTTACGGTTCTGGTTAGGTTTAGGGTTATGTTTTAGGGATGTGTTAGTGTTATGGTTTGTGTTAGGATTAGCGTTAGGGTTAGGGTTAGGGTTTAGGTTTATGGTTAGTGTTTGGGGTAGGTTCAGGATTATTGTTATGGTAATGGTTAGGGTTAGAGTTAATGGCACACGGTTAGTGTTAGGTTTAGGGGTTAGGGTTAGGGTTATGCTTATGCTTAGGCTTATGTCTTATGATTATTGGTTACTCGTCAGAGGTACTGGTTAGAGTTAGGTGTAGGGTTAGGCTTAGGTGTTTGTGTTAGTGTTATTGTTAGGTTAGGGTTAGTTTTAGGGTTAGGGTTACCGTTAGGATTAGTGTTAGTGTCAAGTTAGGGTTAGATTTAGAGTTAGGGGTTTGGGTTAGGGTTAGTGTTAGGTAAGGGTTAGGGTTAGCGTTTAGGGAAAGTTTAGTTTTAGGGTTAGGGTTAGGGTTAGTGTTATGTTTTATTATTACTGGTTACTGGTCAGGGTTACTGGTTAGGGTTAGGTTTATGGTTTGGGTTAGGTGTTAGTGTTAGGTTTAGGGTTAGGGTTAGGGTTAGAGGTATGGGTTCGAGTTAGGATTAATGTTCGGTAAGAGTTAGGGTTAGGGATTAAGGTTAATTTTAGGTTTTGGTTTAGGGTTAGGGTTAAGGTTAGGTTTAGGCTTAGGGTTAGGCTTAGTTTTAGGGTTAGGGTTAAGGGTTACAGTTGGGTTAGGTTTAGGGTTAGGGTTATGGTTAGGGTTATGGTTAGGATTACATTTAGGTTTGGGGTTACAGTTAGTGTTAGTGTTTGGAGTAGATTTAGGGTTAGGGTTAGAGTTAGGGTTTAGGAAGGGTTAGGGTTACGGTTAGGTTTAGGGTTAGTTTTAGGTTTAGTGTTAGGGATAAGGTTACGATAATGGTTGGGGGTTCAGTGTTAAGGTTAGTTTTATTGTTAGTTTGAGGGTTAGAGGGTTATGGTTAGGGTGAGGGTTTAGGGTTAATGTTAGGTTTAGGGTCACTGTTAGTGTATAGGGTTAGGGTTAGGGTTAGGGTTAGGGTTAGGGTAAGGTTTAGGCTTAGGTTTAGGGTTAGGGTTAGGGTTAGGTTTAATTTCACGTTTAGGGTTGCTTATAAAATTAGGGTTAGGTGTTATGGTTAAATTTAGGGTTACGGTTAGGGTTATATTTTAGGATTACTGGTTACTAGTAATGGTTACTGGTTATGGTTAGGTTTAGTGATAGGATTAGGTTTTAGTGTTAGGGTTAGGGTTACTGTTAGGGTTAGGTTAGGTTTAGGGTTAGAGTTACGGGTTAGAATTAGAGTTAGTGATAGGTAAGTGTTAGGGTTAAAGATTAGGGTTAACTTTAGGTTTGAGGTTAGGTTTAGGGTTAGGTTTAGGATTAAGTTTTTTAGGGTTAGGGTTATGGTTAAAGTTAGGGTGAGGTGTTAGGGTTAGGGTTAGGTTTAGGGATTAGGGTTGGGTTAGGGTTGGGTTTACAGTTAGTATTAGGATTATGGTTACAGTTATGGTTAGGTTTACGGGTTAGGGATGTGTTAGGGTTAGGGTTAGGGTCAGTATTATGGTTAGGATTAGGGTTTAGTGTTAGGGTTAGAGTTTAGGGTTGGGTTAGCGTTAGGGTTAGTGTTAGGGATAGGGATAGGGTTAGTGGTTATGGTTCGGTTAGTGTTAGGGTTAGTGTTAGTGTTAGGGTTAAGTTTAGGGTTAGGCATTAGGTGTTAGGGTTGGGTTAGATTTAGGGTTAGGGTTAGGATTAGGGTTAAGGTTAGGGTTAGGGTTAGGGTTGGGTAAGTTAAGGGTTTGGTTTAGGTTTAGGGTTAAGGTTAGTGTTAGGTTTAGGCTTAGGCTTAGGGTTAGGGTTAGGTTTAATTTTAGGGTTAGGGTTACGGTTAAAGTTTTGGTTAGGTGTTAGGGTTTGAGTTAGTGTTAGGTTTAGTGGTTATGGTTTGGTGGGTTAGGTTTACGGTTACTATTAGGGTTATGGTTATGGTTATTTTTAGGGTTAGGGGTTAGGGATGTTTTAGGGTTAGGGTTACGGTTAGTGTTAGGTTTTAGTGTTAGGGTAGTGTTATGGTTAGGCTTAGGGATTAGGCTTAGGGTTAGGCTTAGAGTTTAGGGTTTAGGGTTTAGGGTTAGGGTTAATGTTACTGGTTACTCGTTACTGGTCATGGTTACTGGTTACTGGTCACTGCTTACTGTTTATGATTAAGGTTAGGTTTATGGTTAGGGTTAGTGTTAGTATCTAGGGTCAGGATTAATTTTAGGGTTTAGGGTTACGGTTAGGGTTAAGGTTAAGTTTAGGGTTAGGGTTAGTCTTAGGCTTAGGCTTGGGGTTATGTTTTATGATTACTGGTTACTGGTGAGGGTTACTTGTTATAGTTTGGTTCAGGTTGAGGATTAGGTGTAAGTGTTAGGGTTAATGTTAGCTTAGGGTTAGTGTTATGGTCAGGGTTATGGTTAGGGTTAGTGTTAGGATTAGATTAGGGTTAGGGTTAGAATTAGGGGTTTGGGTTAGGGTTAGTGTTAGGTAAGTGTTAGGGTTAGGGTTTTGGGTTAAGTTTATATTTAGGGTTAGGTTTAGGGTTAGGGAGGGTTACGTATTAGTGGTAGGGTTAGGGTTAGATTTAGTTTTAGGTTTAGGGTTACCGTTAAATTTAGGGTTAGTTTTTAGGGCTAGGGTTATGGTTAAGTTTATGTTTTATGATTACTGGTTACTGTTTAGGGTTAATGGTTAGGATTAGGGTTTAGGGTTAGTATTAGGGTTAGTGTGTAATGTTTTTGGTTTAGGATATAAGGTTAGGGTTACTGGTTACTGGTTACTGGTTAGTTTTAGGGTTAGAATTTATTTTAGGGTTAGTTTTAGGCTTACGGTTAGGGTTAGTGTTAGGTTTAGGGTTAGTGTTAGGGTTACGGTTATGGTTATGGTTAGGGTTAGGGTTTAGTGTTAGGGTTATGGTTAGGGTTAGGGTTAAGGATTAATGTTAGAGTTAATGTTAGGTGTACGGTAAGGTTTATGGTTAGGGTAGTATTATCGTTAGGCAGTTAGGTTTAGGGTTAGGGGGTTAGGGTTAGGTTTAGTGTTTGTGTTTTGCCTAAGGGTTCGTTTTATGGTTAGGCTTAGGGATTAGGCTTAGGGTAAGTGTTAGAGTTTATGGTTTAGGGTATAGGTTTTAGGATTAGTGTTACTAATTACTCGTTACTGGTTAGGTTTACTGATTACTGGTTACTTTTTAGGGTTAGGGTTAGGTTTATGGTTAGGGTTAGGGTAAGGGTTTAGGGTTAGGATTAAGGTAAGGATTTACGGTTAGGTTTAGGGTTAGTGATTAGGGTTTGGATTATGGTTTTGTTTAGGGTTTAGGGTTAAAGTTATGGTTAGGATTAGGTTAGGATAAGGTTTAGGGTTAAGGGTAGGGTTATGTTTTTTGATTACTGGTTACTGATCAGGGTTACTGGTTATGGTTAGGTGTTAGTGTTTGGGTTAGGGTTAAGGTTAGGCTTAGGGTTAGGGTTAGTGTTAGGGTTAGGGTTAATGTTAGGTTTAGTGTTAGGGTTAGGATTTTGTTCATGGGTTAGGATTGGGTTAGTTTTAGATTTAGAGTTAGACTTAGGGTTAGGGTTAAGTGTTAGGGTTGGGTAGGTTTAGGGTTAGGGTTAGGTTTAGGGTTAGATTTAAGTTTGGGGTTAGGGTTAGGGTTAGGGTTTAGGTTAAAGTTAGGTTTAGGGCTAGGTTTAGGTGTTAGTGTTAGGTTTAGTGTTATGTTGCTGTTAGGGTTAGAGTTACGGTTAGGTTTAGTGTTAGGGTTAGGTTAGGGTTAGAGTTATGGGTTCGAGTTAAGGTTAGTGTTAGGAAAGTGTTAGGGTTAGGGATTAGTGTTAAGTTTTGGTTTAGGGTTAGGTTTAGGGTTAGGGTGAGGGTTAGGGTTAGGTTTAGGCTTAGGGTTAGATTTAGGGTTAGGGTTAGGGTTAGGTTTAATTTTAGGGTTAGGGTTACAGTTAAAATTAGGGTTAGGTGTTAGGGTTAGGGTAAGCGTTAGGTTTAGGGGTTAGGGTTGGGTTAGGGTTAGGTTTACAGTTATTATTAGGGTTATTGTTACGGTTATGGTTAGGTTTAGGCTTAGGGTTAGATTTAGGTTTAGGGTTAGGGTTAGGTTTAATTTTAGGGTTAGGGTTACAGTTAAAATTAGGGTTAGGTGTTAGGGTTAGGGTAAGCGTTAGGTTTAGGGGTTAGGGTTGGGTTAGGGTTAGGTTTACAGTTATTATTAGGGTTATTGTTACGGTTATGGTTAGGTTTAGGGTTAGAGTTAGGTGTTAGGGATGTGTTAGGGTTATGGTTAGTGTTAGGGTTACTTAGGATTAGGGTTTAGTGTCAGAGTTAGGGTTTAGGTTTAGGGTTAGTGTTAGGTTTATGGGTTAGGGTTGTGTTAGCATTAGGTTTACGGTTTGTATTAGGGTTATGGTTACAGTTATGGTTAGGGTTAGGGTTATGTTTTAGGGATATGGTATGGTTAGAGTTACGGTTATTGTTAGGGTTAGCGTTAGTTTTAGGGTTAGGGCTATCATTAGGTTTAGGGTTAGGGTTTAGTGTTATGGTTAGTGTTTGGGTTGGGTTCAGGATTAGGGTTAGGGTAATGGTTAGGGTTAGGGTTAATGGCTTACAGTTAGGGTTAGTTTTAGGAGTTAGGGTTAGGGTTATGCTTAGGATTAGGGTTATGTTTTATGATTAATGGTTACTGGTCAGGGGTACTGGTTAGAGTTAGGTGTAGGGTTAGGGTTAGGTGTTTGTCTTAGTGTTAGTGTTAGGCTTGGTTTAGGGTTAGGGTTACCGTTAGGGTTAGTTTTAGGGTTAAGTTAGGTTTAGGGCAAGAGTTAGGGGTGTGGGTTAGGGTTAGTGTTAGGTAAGGGTTAGTGTTAGCGTTTAGAGTTAAGTTTAGTTTTTGGTTTAAGTTTAGGGTTAGGGTTATGGTTAGGATTATACTTAGGGTTAGGGTTAGGTAGGGTTAGTTTTAGGGTTATATTTACGGTTCAAGTTAGTGTTAGGTATTAGGTTTAGGTTTAGCGTTAGGGTTAGGTTAGGGTTAGGGTTAGAGGTATCGGTCCGAGTTATGGTTAGTGTTAGTGTTAGTGATTAGGGTTAAGTTTAGGTTTAGGGTTAGGGTTAGGCTTAGGGTTAGGGTTAGGGTTAAGGGTTACAGTTGTGTTAGGTTTAGGGTTAGGGTTAGGGTTATGGTTAGGATTACATTTAGGTTTGGGGTTACGGTTAGGGTTAGGGTTATGGGTAGATTTAGGGTTAGGGTTAGAGTTAAGGTTTTGGATAGGTTTAGGGTTACAGTTAGGTTTAGGGTTAGTCTTAGGGTTAGTGTTAGGGATACTGTTAAGACAATGGTTGGGGGTTTAGTGTTATGGTTAGGTTTATGGTTAGGGTGAGGTTTAGAGGGTTATGGTTAGGGTTAGGGTTTAGGGTTAGGGTTATGTTTAGAGTGTGGGTTAGGGTTAGTGTTAGGGTAGGGTTAGGATTATGGTTGGGTGTATAGTGTTATGGTTAGGTTTATGGTTAGGGTATGGGTTAGAGTGTTATGGTTAGGGTTTGGCTCAGGGGTTAGGGTTAATGTTAGTGGTAGCTTAGAGTTAGAGTTAGGGTTTAAGGTTAGGGTTAATGTTAGGTTTACTGTATAAGGTTAGGGCTAGGGTTAGTATTAGTGTTACATTTAGGGAAAGTGTTTAGTGTTAGGGTTAGTATTAGGGTTAGGGTTAGGGTTTGGGTTAGGTTTTGGCTTACGGTTAGGGTTAGGGTTAGATTTAATTTTAGTGTTATGGTTATGGTAAAAGTTTGGTTAGGTGTTATTTTTAGGGTTAGTGTTAGGTTTAGGGGTTAGGGTTAGTGTTAGGTTTACCATTAGTATTAGGGTTATGGTTACGGTTATGGTTAGGGTTAGGGTTAGATTTTAAGGATGTGTTAGGGATAGGGTTACGGTTAGTGTTACGGTTAGGGTTATTTTTTGGGATAGGGTTAGAATTAGGTTTAGGGTTAGGGTTAGTGTTTGGGGTAGGTTCAGGATTCGGGTTAGGATAATGGTGAGGGTTAGTGTTAATGTCTTACGGTTAGGGTTAGGGTTAGGGGATAGGGTTATGCTTAGGCTTAGGGTTATGTTTTATTATTACTGGTTACTGGTAAGGGGTACTGGTTTAGAGTTAGGTGTAGGGTTAGTTTTAGGTGTTTGTGTTAGGGTTAGTGTTAGGTTAGCATTAGGGTTAGGGTTAGGGTTACCATTAGGGTTAGATTAGGGTTAGGTTTAGAATAGGGGTTTGGGTTAGGGTTAGTGTTAGCTAAGGGTTATGGTTAGCTTTTAGGGTTACGTTTAGTTCTAGGGTAAGGTTTAGGTTTAGGGTTAGGGTTAGGATTATGTTTAGGGTTAGGGTTAGGATTAGGTTTAGTTTTAGGGTTAGAGTTACAGTTAAAGTGAGGTTTAGATGTTAGGTTTAGGTTTAGGGTTTGGGTTATGTTTTATGATTACTGGTTACTAGTCAGGGTTACTGGTTATGGTTAGGTTTAGGGTTAGAGTTAGGTGTTAGTGTTAGGGTTAGGGTTAGGATTAGAGTTAGGCTTAGGTTTAGGGTTACGGTTAGGATTACATTTAGGTTTGGGGTTAGGGTTAGGGGTAGGGGTAGATTTAGGGTTAGGGTTAGAGTTAGGGTTTATGATAGGATTAGGGTCATGTTTAAGTTTAGGTTTAGTGTTAGGGATAGGGTTAAGATAATGGTTGGGGGTTTAGTGTTATGGTTAGGTTTATGGTTAGGGTGAGTGTTAGAGGGTTATGGTTTGGGTTAGGAATTAGGGTTAGTGTTAGTGTTTGCTTAGAGTTATGGTTAGGGTTTAGGTTTAGGGTTAGATTTCGGGTTAGGTTTAGTGTTTAGGATTAGGGTTAGGATTAGGGTAAGTGTTAAGGGTAGGGTTATGATTATGGTTGGGTGTATAGTGTTATGGTTAGTTTTATAGTTAGGGTTAGGGTTAGGGTTAGAGGGTTATGGTTATGGTTATGGTTAGGGGTTAGGGTTAGTGTTAGTGTTAGCTTAGGTTTAGTGTTAGGGTTTAGGGTTAGGGTTAGGTTTAGTGTTTAAGGTTAGGGTTAGGTTTAGGGTTAGGGGTTAGGGTTAGGGTTATGGTTAGTGTTAGTGTTTGCTTAGAGTTATGGTTAGGGTTTAGGTTTAGGGTTAGATTTCGGGTTAGGTTTAGTGTATAGGATTAGGGTTAGGATTAGGGTTAGGATTAGGGTAAGTGTTAAGGATACGGTTAGGATTATGGTTGGTTGTATAGTGTTATGGTTAGTTTTATAGTTAGGGTTAGGGTTAGGGTTAGGGTTAGAGGGTTATGGTTATGGTTATGGTTAGGGGTTAGGGTTAGTGTTAGTGTTAGCTTAGGTTTAGTGTTAGGGTTTAGGGTTAGGGTTAGGTTTAGTGTTTAAGGTTAGGGTTAGGGTTAGGGGTTAGGGTTAGGGTTAGGGTTAGGGTTAGGGTTAGGGTTAGGGTTAGGGATTAGAGTTAGGGTTAGGGTTAGTGTTAGTGTTAGTGTTAGTGTTAGAGTTAGGGTTAGGGTTTAGGTTTAGGTTTAGGGTTAGGGTTAGGTTATAGTGTATAGGGTTAGGGTTAGGATTAGGGTAAAGTGTTAGGGATACGGTTAGGATTATGGTTGGGTGTATAGTGTTATGGTTAGTTTTATAGTTAGGGTTAGGGTTAGGGTTAGAGGGTTATGGTTATGGTTATGGTTATGGTTAGGGGTTAGGGTTAGTGTTAGTGTTAGCTTAGGTTTAGTGTTAGGGTTTAGGGTTAGGGTTAGGTTTAGTGTTTAAGGTTAGGGTTAGGGTTATGGTTAGTGTTAGGGGTTAGGGGTTAGGGTTAGGGTTAGCGTTAGGTTTAGGGTTAGGGTTAGGGGTTAGGGTTAGGGTTAGGGTTAGGTTTAGTGTTAGTGTTAGGATTAGGTTTAGGGTTTAGGTTTGGTTTAGGGTTAGGTTTAGGGTTAGTGTCAGGGTTAGGGTTGGGTAGGTTTAGCCTTAGGGTTAGGTTTAGTGTTAGATTTAGGTTTGGTGTTAGGGTTAGGGTTTAGTTTAAAGTTAGGTTTAGGGTTAGGTTTAGGTGTTAGTGTGAGGGTAGTGTTAGGTAGGGTTAGGGTTAGGGTTAGGTTTACGGTTAGGGTAAGGATTAGGGTTAGGTTAGGGTTAGGGTTAGGGTTGTGGTTAGGGTTAGGGTTAGGTAAGGGTTAGGATTAGGGTTAGGGTTAGGGTTAGTGTTAGTGTTAGTGTTAGGGATAGGTTTAGGATTATGGTTGGTTGTATAGTGTTATAGTTAGGTTTATGGTAAGGGTTTGGTTTAGAGGGTTATGGTTAAGGTTAGGGTTAGTGTTAGTGTTTGATTAGGGTTAGTTTTAGGGTTTAGATTAGGGTTAGATTTAGGTTTAGTGTATAAGGTTAGGGTTAGGGTTAGTATTACGGTAACTGTTCGGGTTAGTGTTTAGGGTTAGGGTTAGTGTTAAAGTTAGGTTTAGCGTTAAAGTTAGGTGTTAGTTTTAGGGTTAGTTTTATGTTAGGGTCAAGGATAGGGTTAGGGTTAAGGTTACAGTTAGGTTTAGGGTTAGGGTTAGTGTTAGGCTAAGGGTTAGGGTTAGGTTTAGGGTCAGGGTTAGGTATAGGGTTAGGGTTAGGTTAGGTTAGTGTTAGGTTAGAGTTAGGGTTAAGTAAGGTTTAGGGTTAGGGTTAGGCTTAGGGTTAGGGTTAGGTTTAAAGGTTACAGTTGGGTTAGGTTTAGGGTTAGGGTTAGGGTAATGGTTAGGGTTAGGTTAAGACTTAGGGTTAGGGTTAGGGTTAGGTTTAGTTTTAGGTTTGGGTTATGGTTAAATTTAGGGTGAGGTTTTAGTTTTAGGGTTCGTTTAGTATTAGGGTTATGGTTATGGTTTTGGTTAGGGTTAGCGTTAGGGGTTAGGGTTGTGTTAGGATTCGGGTTAGTGTTAGGGTTACAGTTAGGCTTAGGGTTAGGGTTAAGGTTAGGTTTAGAGTTAGGGTTAGGGTTAGGATCAGGGTTAGGTATAGGGTTAGGGTTTAGGGTTGGGTTAGTTTTAAGGTTAGGGTTAGGCTTAGGGTTAGGGTTAGGGTTAGGTTTAGGGTTAGGGTTAGTGTTAGGCTTAGGGTTAGGGTTAGGGTTAGGTTTAGTGTTAGTGTTAGGGTTAGGATTTAGCTTTAGGAGTTAGGTTTGGTTTAAGGTTAGGGTTATGGTTAGGGTTAGGGTCAGGGTTAGGTATAGGGTTAGGGGTTAAGGTTGGGTTAGTTTTAGGGTTAGGGTTAGGCTTAGGGTTAGGGTTAAGAATCAGGGTTGGGTAGGTTTAGGGTTAGGGTTAGGTTTAGGGTTAGATTTAGGTTTGGGGTTAATGTTAGGTTTAGGTTTTAGTTTAAATTTAGGTTTTATTTTAAGTCTTGGAAGTCTTAGTGTTAGAGAATAGGGTTATTGTTAAGGTTACGGTTAGGTTTTGGGTTGGTTATGGTTGTGGTTAGAGTTATTGGGTTCTTAAGGTTAGTGTTAGTATGTTATTGTTAGGGATTAGAGTTAAGTTTGAGTTTAGGTTTCAGGTTTAGGGTTGGGGTTAGTGTTAATTTTAGTTTTAGGCTTAGGATTAGGGTTAGCGTTATTTTTAGATTTATTGGTCTTATGGGTTCGAGTTAGGGTTAGTTAAGTAAGTAGGGTTTGTAAAGATTAGGTTTAACTTAGGTTTAAGGTTAGCTTTAGGTTTAGGGTTAGGTGTTAGGTTTAGAGTTAGTGTTAGGTTTAGGCTTAGAGTTAGTTTTAGGTTTGGGTTATTGTTAAAGTAGTTAAGTTTATGATTAGGTTTAGGGTTAGGTATTTAGGCTAGTTAGTTTTAGATTTAGCAATGCTAGGGTTGGGTTAGGGTTATTTTTATGGTTAGTGTTAATGGTTATGGTTTTACGGTTATTATTAGGGTTAGTTTCGGATTGGGGTTTGTTAAGTTAGGGTTGGGGTCGGGTTAGGGTTAAGGTTAAGGTTTGTGTTAGGGGTTAGGGTTGGGTTAGGGTTGGTTAAGGTTAGGGTTAGGGTTAGTTTTACGTTTGGGGTTAGTGTGTTAGTTTGGATTATTGTTAGGGTTAGGTTTAGGTTTAGGATTAGGTGTTAGGTTTAGAATTATGGTTAGGGTTGGGGTTAGGTTTAGCGTTAGGCTTTAGGGTTAGTGTTAGGGTTAGTTGGTTCAGGGTTTGGCTTTAAGTAGGGTTAGGTTTAGTATTAGTGTTAGGTTTAGTGTTAGGTTCGGGGTTTTGTTTTACGTTGGGTTAGGGTTAGGGTCAGGGATTAGGTTTAAGGTTAGGGTTGGGTGTTTTAGGGTTAGGTTTTAGCCTTAGTGTTAGGTTTAGTTTTAGAGTTTAGGGTTAGGGTTAGGGTTAGGGTTAGAGTTAGGTTTAGTGTTAGGGTTTTAGATTTATGGTTAAGGTTAGTGTTAGGGTCTAGGGTTTGGGATTTAGGTTTTAGGGTTTGAGTTATAGTTTGAGTTGGGAATTAAGGTTAAGTTTAGGTTTAGTTATTCAAAGGTTAAGATTGGTTATATTAGGGTTAAGGATAGGTTAGTTGGGTTATATTTTATGATTACTGATTTTTGTTGAGTTACTGGTTAAAGTTGGGTATTAGTGTTAGGGTCAGGGTTAAGGTTTGGTTTGTTTTAGGTTTAGGGTTAAGAGTTATATTGGGGTTAGGTGTTAGTGCTAGGTTTATGGATTTGGTTTAAGTTTTATGATTACTAATTTACTGGTTAGGGTTAATGGTTGAAGCTTGGGTTTAGGGTTAGTATTGATGTTAGGTTTTAGTGTTTAGGTTTGGGATTTAAGGTTAGGGTTAAGAGTTACTGGTTGCTGGTTTGCTGGTTAGGGTTAGTGTTGGGGTTTGGTTGGGGTTGCCTGCAGGCTTAGTTTGTTTTTTTTTGTTTTTGTGTTAGTTTGTTGGGTTGTTGTTATTTTTTATTGGTTAGGGATTAGGTTAGGTTTAGGTTTAAGGTCAGGTTTGACTTTAGGGTTAGCGTTAGGTTAAGTCTTGTTGTTTGTTAGTTTAGGGTTAGGGTTATTTAAGTTAGCGTTAATATTTTTTTTTATTTTATTTGGGGTTGGGTTAGATTTACTGTTATTATTAGTTTATCGTTACGGTTGTGGTTTGGTGGTGGGTTGGTTTTGTGTTAGGTTTAGGGTTAGGGTTAGATTTAGTTTTAGAGTTAGGATTACGGTTAGAATTTAGCTTAGGTATTAGGAGCTGGGTTAATGGTTAGGTTTATGTTTATGAACACAGTTTACTAGTTAGGGTTTATGGTTAGGCTTAGGGTTTAGAAGTTAGTATTAGAGTTAGGGTTTAATGTTTAGGGTTTAGGATTTAAGGTTATGGTTGGGAGCTACTGGTTGTTAGTTGGGGGTTACTGGTTACTGGTTACTTGTTAGGGGTAGGTTTAGGATTAGAGTTCAGGTTAGGTTTAGGTTTAGGCTTAGTGTTTGGTTTGATGTTTGAAGTTGATTTTGGTACTGGGGTTGCAGGATGCAGGAGTTGAGGTTAGTGGTGGGTTTTGGGTTTAGTGTTTGAGTTATGGTTGGGGTTAAGGTTAAGGTTTATATATGGGGTTATTGTTAGGTTTAGGGTTAGGGGTAGGGTTATGGTTAGGATGTTAGGAGTTAGGGTTAGGGTTAATGTTAGTGTTAGTGTTTAGGTTTTGGGTTCATTTTTATAGTTAGGCTTAGGGATGAAGGTTAGTGTTGGGTTTAGTGTTTGGGGTTTGGGGGTTAGGGTTAGTGTTACTAGTCCTCGTTACTGGTTGAGGTTAGTTTTATGGATAGGTTAGTTTTTTCTTTATTGGGTTGGTTTAGGGTTTTGGTTTGGGTTATGGTTAAGGGTTGGGTTAGTTTAGGTTTAGGGTTAGGGTTAGGTTGGGTTAGGGTTAAGGGTTAGGTTTGTGTTTTGGTTTTGGTTTCTGTTTTAGGGTTTACTCTTTAGGTTATTTTAGGGTTGGACTGGTGTTTTTTTTTTTTTATTTTTGGGTTAGGGTTACGGTTAGTTTTAGGGGTGCAATTAGGGTTAGTTTGGGTTAGGGTTGGGTTAATTTTGGTTTTTTTGTGTTAGTGTTACGTTCTTTGGTTTAGGAAAAGGTTAAGGATTTAGGGTTAAGTATAGGGGATAAATTTTGTTAAGACTAGTTTATAATTTGTTAAAATTAAGGAGTTATTTATTAGTTAGGTTAAGTTAGGTTAGGTTGGTTATGGTTTTTTTATTAGTAGGTTGGTTACTTTTATTTTTTAGGTTAGTTAGGTTGGATTTTTATTTCGTTAGTTAAGTTTTAAGTATAGGGTTAGAATTAATTGGGTTGGTTTGTTGGGTTATTTTGGGTTGTTTTTATTTGTTTTGTTGGTTTTATTTATGTATTATTGTTGGTTATTAGGGTTGTTTGTAATGGTTGGTTTTGTTTGGTTTAGGGTTAACTTTAGGTTTAGGGTTAGGGTTTACGGTTTGTGGGTTAGGTCTAGGGGTTGGGGTTACGGTTACGTTTATTTTTCGGATTAGGAGCTACGGTTAATTGGTTTAGTGTTGGAGCTACAGTTTTTATGGTTAGGTTTAGTCCTTTCTGGTTGCGTTATGTTAGGCTTAGGGTTTTTTTTTTTTTTAGGGTTAGGTTGTTAAGTTAGGGTTAGGTATTAGGTTAGGGTTAGGGTTACTTAGGAAGTTTAAGGATTGGGGTTCTTGGTTACTGTTAGGGGTTACTGGTTTTTGTTACTTTAGGGTTAGGGTTAGTTTAGTTTAGGTTTAGTTTGGGTTGAGTAGTTTAGTATTAGGTTTAGTTTAGGGTTTGGGTTAGGTTAGTTACGGTTGTTTGTTTAGTTTGGTTTTGGGTTTTTTGGTTTATGGTTGGGTTTGGTTAGGTTTATTGTTAGGGTTGATTAGTTAGGGTTGGGTTTAGGGTTAGGGTTGGGTTGTGGTTAAGCTATGTTAGTGTTTGTAGGTTTAGGGGTTAGGGCTAAGGTTAATGTAGTTTATGTTTTTTAGTTCATCTATGGTTAGGCTTAGGATTAGGGTTAGGAGTTAGATTTAGGGTTGTTTGGTCTAGTTTAGATTACGCTTACGTTTTTTCATTTTGGGTTTAGGGTTAGGTTTATTTAGGGTTGCAGGTTTTATTCGTTTTTTATTTGTTTTGTTTGTTTTTTTTTAGGTTTGGTTTGGGTTATTAGGGTTAAAGTTAGGGTTAGGTTGTTGTTTAGTTTGGTTTAGTTTAGTTAGATTTTATGTTTAAATTCGTTCTGTCGTTTTTTGTTGGTTTAGTTTAGGGTTTTTGGTTTTTTTGCGTTACGGTTAGGTTTAGGGTTATTTTTTTAGTTTAGTTAGTTATTAATTTAGTTGTTTATTTATTACATCAGTTGGGTTGGTTTTTTGTTTGGTTAGGATTAGGGTTAGTTTAGGGTTAAAGGTTATGTTAGGGTTAGGTTGTTATTTTAATTTAAGGTTAGTTTTATTTTATTTTTTTTATTTGGGATAGGTTTTATTTGGGTTAGTTATTTTAATTAGTTATGTTGGTTTTTTTTGTGTAGGGTTTGTTGTTTGGTTGGGGTTTTTTTTTAGTTTATTGTTTTTTTTTTGTTTTTTTTTCGTTGTTTGTTTGTTGTTATTTGTTAGGATTTGGGGTTCAGGGTTGGGTTGGGTTTGGGGTTATCGTTAGGCTTAGGTTTAGTTTAGTTTGGGATTAGTTATTATTCAGGGATTAGGTTTTTAGTTTATTGTTGGGTTAGTTTAGGTTTAGGGTTAGTTTGGGTTCAATTTAAGTAAGGGTTAGGGTTTTAGTGTTGGGTTGTTTGGGTTGTTTTAGTTTTGGGTTATTTTCTTCGGTATGATTATTGCTTTTTTTGTTATTTTGGGTTGTTTTGGTTTAGGTTGGTTTTTATTAGGTTAATGGTTTTTGTTTGGGTTAGGTTGGTTGGTTTGGGCTTGAGGTTGGGTTGGTTGTTTGTTTTTTTATTTTTTTGGTTAGTGTTTCTTTTTGGTTGTGTTTGGGTTAGGGTTACGGTTACGTAGTTAGGTTGGTTGGTTTAGTTTTGGGTGTGGTTAGGGTTGGTTAGTTTAGGGTTAGGATATGTTAGTTTTTTTTTTTTGGTTTATTTTATTTGGTTAAGTTTAGTTTATTGTTATTTATCTTTATTTTTGGTTTTTTTTGTTGTTAGTTTGTTTGTTGTTAGGGTTAGTTATTCAGGTATTATTTTTTGTTTGGGTTTTTTTTGTTGTTGTTTTTTTGTCCTTATATATAGAGTTAATTTGGTTTTTTTTTTTGTTTTGTTATAGTTATGTTGGGTTGTTGTTGGGTTGTTTTGTTGTGGTTAGGTTTGGGGTTTGGTCTTTAGGTTTATGTTAGTGTTAGGATTACTGTTATTTGTTTGTTGGGGTTGCGTTATTTTTTTTTTGTTAGTTAAAATAAGAATAAATTTATTTTTGGTTAGTTTATTAAGCAATTAGGTTTTTTTGGTTAGTTTAAAGGTAGTGTAGGTTTAGGTTAGGTTAGGTTAGGGTTTGTTGTTCGTTTTTTTTTGTTTAGGTTATTATTATGTTTTTTTTTTTTTGTTCACTGTTATTACTGGTTACTTTTAGGGTTAGTTTAAGGTATTTTGTTTATCTTTTAAAGTTTTATTTGGTTTAGTTGTTTGGTTTGTTTTTTTTTTGGTTAGGTTGAGTTCAGTTTAGGGTTAGGTATTGGTTAGGTTTAGGTATTTATTGTTTGTTTGGTTACTATTCTGGTCTTTGTTTTTAGATTTTGTTTCATTATTAGTTTGGTTTGGATTTAGGTTTTTTTTTTTGTTTCGGTTAGTTTTAGGGTTAGGTTTATGTGAATTTTTTTGTTTTTTTTTGTTCGTTTAGGTTATTTAGTTCTTTTTAAATATGTTGTTTAGGTTTAGAGTTAGAAAGGTTCGTGTTTAAGAGCTAGTACACGTTAGTAATAATTTAAGGTTGTTTATTATTTTGTTTAAAGGGTTAGGTTTAGGGTTATTGTTAGTTTGGTTACTTAAATGGTTAGTTTTTTAGTTTTATTATTTGTTTAAAGTTATTAGTTTAGGTTAAGTTTAGGTTTAACGTTAGGTTAGGATTTAAGTTTAGTGTTTAGGATTAGGGTTAAGGTTAGGATTTAGGGTTGTGTTGGGTTGGTTTAGGGGTTATTTAGGATTATTTGTTTTTTGGTTGGTTTTTTTTTGGTTATTAGGTTAGTAGTATTATATTAGGTTAGGTATTGTCTAGTTAGTTATGTTTAGTTATTTAGTTTGGTATTATTATTAATTATGTTAGGGTTAGGGTTACGGTTACGTTTAGGTTTGTTTTTGTTTTTGGGTTAGGTGTTAAGGTTTGATTTGTTATTTTTTTTATATTCTTTTTTTGTTATGGTTGAGCTTAGTTTAGGCAAAAGGGTTAGGTTTAGTTTTTTGGGGATTATTTGTTGGGGTTACGGTTATTTAGGGTTAGTTGTTAGGTTAGGGTTTTTTTAGATATGGTTATTTTTTGGTTGTTGGTTTTTTGTTTGGTTTGGTTTGTTGTGTTTTTTAGTTAGTAGTTCGGTTATGTTGGGTTAGTTTGATTTTTGGTTTGTTTGGGGTTGTTTTGTTTAAAAATTTATTTTTGTTAGGTTGGTTTACTGTTGAGGGGTTAGGAGTTATGTTGAGCGGTTAGGGGTTGGGGTTAGGGGTTAGAGTGAGGGTTAATGTTAGTGTTTATGGTTAGGGTTCGTTTTATGGTTGGGCTTAGGGATTAGTGTTTGAGTTGGGGGGTTAGAATTTAGGGTTTAGGTTTTGGGGTTAGTGTTATGATTCATGTTAATGGTTGGGGTTGCTGGTTTGCTGATTTACATTTAGGGTTAGGGTTAAGTTTATGGTTGGGTTAGCGATTGAGGTTTAGGATTACGTTTAGGGAGTTTATGGTTATTTTTAGGGTTAGTTGATAGGGTTTGGTGTTGAGTTTTGGTTTAGGTTTAGGAGTTAAAGAACAGGGTTAGGGTTAGGATTAGTGTTAGGTTTAGGGTTAGAGGGTTTGAGTTACGGTTATGTTTTAGGATTACTGATTTACTGGTCATGGTTACTGGTTATGGTTAGGTTTAGTGTTGGGTTTAGGAGTTCTGGTAGGGATTGAAGCTTAGAGATTAGCATTTACTTTGGGGTTGGGGTTAACTTTAGGTTTGGGGTTTAGTTTTCAGAGGTTATGGGTTGAAGTTAGGTTTAGTGTTAGGATAAAAGAGTTTGGGTTAAGGTGGGTTAGGTTTGGGATTTAGAATTAGGGTTAGGGTTAGTTAAGACACCAGGGTTAGGGTTAGGGTTAGGGAATTATATTTAGTTTTAGGGTTAGGGGTTATTGTTTAAAAGTTAGGATTAGGTATTAGGTTTAGGGTTGGGGTAAGGTTTAGGGATTTGGTTTAGGATTAGGGATTGGTTATGGTTAGTATTAGGGTTATGTGGTTATGGTTATAGTTATGGTTATGGTTGGGTGTTAGGGATGTGTTGGGATTAGAGTTAGGGTTAGTGTAAGGGTTGTGTGGTTTAGGGTGTGGGCTGGTGTTGGGGTTGGGGTTTGAGCTTAGGTTTGAGCTTAGGTTTAGGTTTGGTTTAGTGGTTGTGGTTGGGTTAGGAGTTGGGGTTAGTGTTAGATTTATGGGTTAGGTTTACGTTTAGGTGTCAGGGTTTGGGTTAGAGTTAGGTTACTGTTAGGGTTAGGGTTAACATTATTGTTAGGTTTAATGTTTGATGTTGTGATTGGTTCAGGCGTTAGGTTTGGGTTTAGGATTAGGGTTAGGGTTAGTGTCGGGGTTAGGTTTAAGGTTAGGGTTTAGTGTTTGATGAATTTACAGGTTTGAGTTAGGCTTAAGGTTAGGGTTAAGGTTAAGGTTCTTGATATTTTACTTAAGGTTAAAGTTAGGGACAAGTTTTAACAAGGTTGAAACTTAGGGTTAGGTTTTAGGTTTAATTTTAGGGTTAAGGGTTACGGTTAAAGTTTGGGTTATGTGTGTTAGCGTTGGGTTTAGTGATTGGTTTAGGTTGTACTTATTTATTAGGGTTAGTGTTATGGTTAGGGTTTAGGGTTAGAGGTTTATGTTGGGGTTAGTGTTAGGTAGAATAGAAGGAAACGACAGGAAGGTTAGGCGCTTAGGGTTAGGGTTAGGGTTTGGATTTGGTTTAGTTTTAGGGATTTAGGATTACTGTTAAATGAGTATTGGGTTTCGGAGCTGGGTTTATGGTTGGGTTTATATTTTATGTTTACTGGTTACTGAATTAAAGGTTGCGTGGTTATGTTTAGGGTTTAGGGTTAGTATTAGGGTTAGGGTTTAATGTTTAGGTTTTAGGATTTAGGGTTAGGGTTAGGGTTACTGGTTTACTGGTTACTGTTAGGTTTAGAGTTATTTTTAGGGTTAGGTTTGGGCTTAGGTGTTAGTGTTTGGTTTTAGGGTTAGTTTTAGGGTTAGTGTTATTGTTAGGGTTGGAGGTTTAATGTTAGGGTTAGTGTTAGGGGAAGCAGATTAGGTTTAGAGTTAGGTTAGGGTTATGTTTACGACGGTTAGAGCGGTTGGGGTTGGGGGTTAGGTTTAGGGTTGATGTTGTTGTTAGTGTTGGGGTTGGGGTTTGTTATATGGTTAGGCTTAATGATTGGTTTTGTTTGGTTTAGAGTTTAGGTTTTAGGGTTTTGGGATTAGTGTTACTAGTTACTGGTTACTGACCGGGTTACTGGTTACTGGTTACTTGTTTGGCTTATGGTTAGGTTTTGTGGTTGAGCTTAGGGTTGGTGTTGGGATTAGGGTTACTGGTTTGGTTTAGAGTTAGGTTTAGGAAGGTTAGTGATTTTAGGGTTTGCTTGTTATGATTTGGTTTAAGATTTAGGATTCATTAAAGTTAGGGTTTGGTTAAGTTGAAGTTTAGGGTTAGGGTTCGGGTTGGGGTTATGTTTTATGATTATTGGTTACTGGTCAGGATTACTGGTTGGGGTTAGATTTAGTGTTTGAGTTAGGTGTTAGTTTTAGGGTTAGAGCTACTGCAGTTGGTGTTGCGGTTGGGGACATAGATTTGTGGTTTGGGTATAGATTCAGGTTGGATTTGGGTTTAGCATTATGATTTTGAGTTAGGGTTGGTGTTAGGTTAGGGTTAGGTTAAAAGATAAGGTTTAAGTACAGGTTTAGGGTTAGGTTTAGGATTAGATTTGGGGTTTGAGTTAGGTTAAGACTTAGGATTAGGGTTGAGTTTAGTTTTAGGTTTGAGTTATGGTTAAGGTTAGCGTTACATTTTGGTTAGGGTTAGGGTAAGGTTTAGCGATTAGGGTTTGGATTAGGGTTATGCTGAGTTATGGTTGGAGTTAACGGTAAAATTATTGTATTTAGGAGTTGAGGGTTATGGTTGGGTTTAGTTTTAGGGTTAGGATTTACGGTTTAAGAGATTAGGGTTAGGTGTTAGGGGTAGGTTTATGGTTTACGTTTATGTTTTATGATTACTGGTTAGGGTTAATGGTTGAAGCTTAGGATTTGGGGTTGGTATTGGGTTGGGGTTTATTTTTGGGATTTAGGATTTTGTTTGAGTTGAGGTTACTGGTTTGCTGGTTAGGAGTTTGTGTAGGGTTTGTGTTGGGGTATGGTTTAGGCTTAGTGTTGGGGTTAGGATTTGTGTTTAGGTTTACAGTTTTAGTTTGGGTTACGGTTAGGAGTTAGGGTTTAGTGTTGGGTTGCCTGGTTATGGTTTGGGTTGGGGATTAGCAGGTTCAGTGAGGTTTCGTGTGAAGTAAGGTTAAGGTAAGGATCAGGGTTAAGTTTAGTTTTAGGGTTAGGTTTAGGGTTGGGATTAGGGTTGGGTTTAGTTTTAGGGTTAGGGTTATGGTTTAAGATTAGTGTTAGGTGTTAGGGTTAGGTTCAGTTTACTATTAAATTTATTGGTTACAGTTATGGTTGGGGTAGGTTTAGGGCTGTGTTAGGGTTAGTGTTTGGTGTTAGTGTTAGGGTTGGGTTTAGTGTTAGTGTTAGAGTTAGGGTGAGGTTTAGGGTTAGGTTTGGTTTAGGATTAGGATTATGGTTAGGATTATGGATTTACTGGTTTGAGTTGAAACTTGAAACCAAAGGTTATGTTTTGTAATTACCTTTACTGGTGAGGATTATTGGTTGGGGATTAGGTTATATTTAGGGGACTAGGTGTTAGGAAATGAGGTTTTGAGTTAGGTTCATGTTTTATCATTACTGGTTACTATAGGGTTAATGGATAACCTTAGGTTTAAAGGTTTGTGTTAGGGTTAGGTTTTAATGTTTTAGGGTTTAAAATTTAAGAGTTAGGGTTTGGGTTACTGGTTGCTGTTTACTGGTTTGGTGGTAGGGTTAAGGTTTGGTTTATGGTTAGAGGTTTAGTCTTAGTGTTAGGGTTAGTATTATGGTTAGGGTTGGGAAGGAGTTAGGAGTTAGGATTAGGGTTAGGGATTAGGGTTAGAGTTAGGGTTAGGTTTAGTGTTTAGGTTATTGTTTAGGGTTAAAGGTTAAGGTTTATTATTAAGGTTAGTGTTAGTGGTTAGGAAGTAAGGATTTAGGTTAAGGTAAGGTTTATGGTTCGTGACTAAGTTAGGGTTAGATTTAAAGGAGTCAGGAGAGGTTAGGAGGTTAAGGTTAGGGTTAAAGTTGTGATGGGATTTGTTTAATGGTTAAACTTATTATTAGGTTGAGTTAGGAGTTAGGGTTAGGGTTTATAGTTGGTGTTACTAATTACTCGTTACTGGTTAGCATTACTAATTACTGTTATTTTTGAGTTTAAAGGGATTAGAGTTTATAGTTAAGGTTAGGATTATGGTACTAAAGGGTTAGAATGAGGTTAGGGAAGGTTTAAAGGTTAGGTTTAAGGTTAGAGTTTAAGGTTAGGATTATGTGTGGTTTTGGTTTAGGGTTTATGGTTAATGTTTAGGGTTAGATTAGGGTTTGGTTTAGAAAGGGTTAGGGTTAGGGTTAGTGTCCCAGTGTTAGGTATGGGTTTAGGGGTTAGTGTTTGAGTTAGAAACATTATGCTTAGGGTTGAAGCTTAAACTTTGGGGTTAACAATTAAGGTTCAGTAAGCTTAGGAGTTAGGGTTAGGTTTAGGGTTAGATTTGGGTTTGGGGTTAGGGTTAGGAGTTTGGGTTAAGGTTAAAATTAGGGTTGGGTGTTAGGGTTATGGTTAGTGACAAGTTTGGGGTTAGCGTTTGGTTTAGGGTTATGTTTTACAGTTTTGGTATTAGGGTTATGGTTATGGTTATGGTTATGTGGTTTGTGTTTAGTGTTAGGGTTGGGGTTGGGATGTGTTAGGGTTAGGAGTTGCGGTTAGTTTTAGTGTTAGTTTTAGAATTAGGGTTAGGTTTAGGGTTATGTTGATGTTAGGGGTAGGTTCAGGTTTGGGGTTATGGTAATGGTTAGGATTAGGTTTAATAGGTTACGTTTAGGTTTGGGGTTAGGGATTTGGGTTATGGTTTCGGTTGGCAAAGGTTAGGAGTTAGGGTTAGGAGTAAGGTTAGGCTTACAGTTATGGTTCAGGCCGTGTTAGTGTTAGGTTAAGGATTAGGGTTAAGAAAGATTTAGGGTTAAGTTTAGGATTTAGTGTTAGGTTTATTGTTGGGATTAGGGATTAGTTTTAAGTCTTAGGTCAGTTAGGGTTAGGTATTTGTTTTGGTAAGGTTAGTGATTTGGGTTGCGTTAGGTATGCTGTACGTTAGGAATTAGTGGTTTGGTTATGGTTATAGTTTGTTTGGGTTGGGGTTAGGATGTGTTAGGATTTAAAGAAGTTAGGGTTAGTTTGTGTTAGGTTAGACAAGGGTTAGTGTTAGGGTTAGGGGTTAGGTTTGGCTTAGGTTTGGGTTAGTTTAGGTTAGTTGGTGGTTGGTTGGGATTGGGTTAGTGTTAGGGTTAGGGTTAGTTTTAAGCGACGCTTATGGTTTAGGTGTTAGGTTTGGGTTGTAGTTAGGGTTAGGTTTAGGGCTTAGGGTTAGGGTTTGGTTTAAGGTTACTTGTTAGGAATTAGGATTAGGTTTAGGGTGGTTAGGTTTGGGTTAGGGTTAGGGTTAGAGTTAGTGTTAGGGTTAGGTTTATCTCGTTAAAAATTAGGGTTAAAGTAAGGGTTAGGGTTAGTATTAGGGTTAAGCGATTAGGTTTAGGGTTTAGCTTTTAAGGTTAGGGTTATGTTTTCTGATTACTTGTTACTGGTTAGGATTACTGGTTAGGATTATGTTTATGGTTAGGGTTTGGTGTTATTTTTAGGGTTAGTGTTAGGTTAGGTTTAAGGTGAGGTTTAAGGTTAGGGTTAGGTTATGGATAGGGTTAGAGTTAGTGGTTAGGGTTAGGGTTAGGATTAGGTTTAGGCTTAGGATTAGGGATAGGGTTGGGGTTAGGGTTGGGTTATGTTTTATGATTACTTGTTACTGGTTAGGTTTAGGATTAGCGTTAGTGTTTAGACTTAGGGTTAGGGTTAAGTTTAGGGTTAGGGTTACAGTTACTCTTAGCATTAGAATTAGGGATAGGTTTAGTGTTTAGTGTAAGGGTTAGGGTTAGGGTTAAGGTTTAGGGTTAGGGATAGTGTTAGGAGTAGGTACAGGGCTAGGGTTAGGAGTAGGTTTAGGGTTTAATGTTAGGCTTTATGTTTAGGGTTAGGGTTAGAGTTATTGGTTCAAGTTAGGGTTATGTTAGGTAAGGTTTAGAGTTAAAGATTAGGGTTAAGTTTAGGTTTAGGGTTAGGTTTAGGGTTAGGTAGGATTAGGTATTAGTGTTATAGTTACTAGTTATTGTTTATTGGTTTGTGTTAATGTTAGGTTTAGTTTTAGGGTTAGGTTTAGGCTTAGTGTTAGTTTTAGGGTTAGTGTTAGGGTTATGGTTAGTGTTTAGTCTTAGGTTATCATAAGGTTAGGGTTAAGGTTTAATATTACTGTTAGTTTTAGGGGTAGGGTAAGGTTTGGGTTAGGGTAGTGTTATGTTTATGCGGTTAGGGTTAGGGTTAGGGTTACGGTTACGGTTAGTGTTAGTGTTACTGTTTAGCGTTAGGTTTCGTTTTTTGGTTAGGCTTAGTGATTAGGTTTAGGGTTAGGGTTAGAATTTAGGGTTTTGTGTTTAGGGTTTTAGGTTAGTGTTACTAGTTACTCGTTATTGGTTAGGGTTACTGATTACTGGTTACTTTTTTGGGTTACGGTTAGGTTTATGGATAGGGTTAGGCTTAGGGTTTACGATTAGGATTAGGGTTAGGGTTTAGGGTTAGCTTTAGGGTTAGTGGTTAGGGTTAGGATTATGGTTTGGTTTAGGGTTTAGGGTTAAAGTTAGGGTTAGGGTTAGGTTAGGGTTTGGTTTAGGATTAGTGTTAGGTTTAGGGTTATGTTTTATGATTACTGGTCACTGGTCAGGGTTACTGGTTAGGGTTAGGTTTAGTGTTATGGTTAGGTGTTAGGGTTAGGGTTACGGTTAGGTTTAGGGTTGGTTACGGTTATAGTTAGGTTAGGTTAGTGTTATTATTAGATTTATGCTCTACTAGGTTTAGGGTTAGGGTTAGGGCTAAGGGTTAAGGTTGGGTAGGTTTAGAGTTAGGTTAAGTTTTAGGGTTAGATTTAGGTTTGTGGTTAGTCTTAGTTTTAGGGTTTATGTTAAAGTTAAGTTTAGAGTTAGGTTTAGGTGTTAGTGTTAGGGTTAGTGTTAGGTTAGTGTTAGGGTTAGGGTTACATTTAGGTTTAGCGTTAGAGTTAGGTTAGGGTTAGGGTTAGAATTATGGGTTCAAGTTAAGGTTAGTGTCAGGTAAGTTTTTAGGTTAGGGATAAGGGTTAAGTTTAGGTTAGGGTTAAGTTTAGAGTTAGGGTTAGTGTTATGTTTAGGCTTAGGGTTACAGTTATGGTTAGGTTTAATTTTAGGGTTAGGGTTATGGTTATGGTTAGGGTTAGGTGTTCGGTTTAGGGTTAGTGTTAGGTTTAGGGGTTAGGGTTGTGTTAGGGTTAGGTTTACGGTTAGTATTAGGCTTATGTTTATGGTTATGGTTACTGTTATGATTAGGGGTTAGGGATGTGTTAGGTTTAGGGTTACGGTTAGTGTTAGTGTTACTGTTAGGGTTAGGTTTAGGGTTTGAAGAAATAGGGGTTAGCATTAGCGTTAGGGTTAGGGTTTAGGGTTATGGTTAGTTTTATGGGTAGGTTCAGGTTTAGGGGTATGGTAATGTTTAGGGTTAGGCTTAATGGCTTACGGTTAGGGTTAATGTTAGGGGTTAGTGTTAGGGTTATGCTTAGGCTTAGGGTTATGTTTTATGATTACTGGTTACTGGTCGGGGGTACTGGTTAGAGTTAGGTGTAGTGTTAGGTTTAGGTGTTTGTGTTAGTGTTAGGGCGCTAGGTTTAGGGTTTTTGTTTAGGGTTACCATTAGGGTTAGTATTAGGTTAGGTTAGGGTTAGTTTAGAGTTGTAGTGGGTTAGGGTTAGGTTTAGGTAAGGCTTAGAAGAGAAGTTAGCTAGGTTAAGTTTAGCTTTAGGGTTAGGGTTTATGGTTATTGTTAGGGTTAGGGTTAGGAGATTATGCTTACAGTTAGGGTTATTTTTTAGGGTTATTTTTAGGTTTAGTTTTTATGGTTGGAGTATATACAGTTAGGTAAGGTATGTTAGTTTAGGTTTAGGGTTAGGTTATGTTTTAATTTTACTGGTTATTCATCACAGTTACTGGTTAGGGTTAGTGTTTATGATTTAGGGTTAGGGTTATGGTTAGGTTTAGGGTTAGGTTAGGGATAGGAAAGTTATGGTTAGTTTAGGGTTAGGGTTAGGATTAGGATTAGGGTTGCAAAATTAGATTTTAGGGTTGGGAGTTAGGGTGGTAGTGTGTTAGGGTTAGTGTTAAGTTAGGGTTAGGTTAGGTTAGGTAAGGGTTAGTTAGTTATTTCTCATCGGGTTAGGGGTTGGGGTTACTAATAGGTTTAGTTTATGGTTAGGGTTAGGTTAGGGTTAGGGGTTGGGGAGTTATGGGTTCGCGGTGGTTAGTGTTGCAAGGATAGGGATAGGGATTAGAGATTAGGTTGTTAGATTTTAGTGTTAGTTTTAGGATTAGGTGTTAGGTTAAGACTTAGGGGTTAGTTAGGTGAGGTTTAGGACGCTAGGTTTAGGGTTAGGTTAGGTTTAGATGTTAGTTTAGGTGTTAGTAGGTATTAGGGTCGTAGGGATTATGGTTATGGTTAGGGTTAGGAGTTAGGGTTAGGAGTTATGGTTAGGGTTAGGGTTAGGGTTAGCGTTAGGTTAGCACTTAGGTTAGGGCGAAGAACTTAGGGTTAGGTTAGTTTATGTTTGTTAGTGTTAGTTTTTATATTAGGTTTTGGGTTTAGGTGTGGTTTAGGGTTAGGTTAGCATTATGCTTAGGTTAGGGTTATAGTTAAAGTTAGCTTTAGGTGTTAGTGTTAGTGTTCGTTCGTAATTAGGTTATGGTTACGTTATGGTTGGGTTAGGGTTAGGGAGAAATAGGGTGTATAATAGAGGCTAGTTAGTTTATTGTTAGTTTCTAGGATTAGGAATAGGGATAGGTTTAGTTTAGTGTTAGTGTTAAGTAAGCAGATTAGGTTTAGGGCTGGTAGGTTTGGTTTAGGTTAGGGTTAGGGTGATAGGTTTAGTGGTTATGGTTTGGGTTAGGGTTAGGCTTACGATTAATAGTATTAGGGTTATGGTTCCTGCGTTAGGTTTAGGGTTAGGGTTAGGGGTTAGGGATGTGTTAGGTTATGGTTACTGTTAGCGATAGGTTAGGTTATTTAGGTTTAGGGTTAAAAGCTTTCAGCTTTTAGCTGTAGGTTAGGTTTAGGGTTAGGGTATTGGTTTGGGGTTAGGCTTAATGAAGTCATACATAGGATTAGGGTTAGGTTAGGGGTTATTAAGATGCTTAGGCTTAGGGTTAGGATTAGGTTTAGGCTTACGTTAGGGTTAGGTTTATGGTTGTTAGGTTGGGGTAAGGATCAATTTAGGTTTGGGAAGATGAATTTAGGGTTAAATAAGTAAGCTAAAGTTAGTGGTAAATTTGTGGGTTAGGGTTTGGAGTTAGGGTTT
Source organism: Alexandromys oeconomus (assembly GCA_963919705.1). Lineage (NCBI taxonomy): Eukaryota > Metazoa > Chordata > Mammalia > Rodentia > Cricetidae > Alexandromys > Alexandromys oeconomus. The sequence goes on along the minus strand of CAWTZB010000141.1, from coordinate 131,799 downwards.
AGATAGATGGGGTTAAAGGATTAGGTTTAGGCTGAGTACAGTTTTAGTTTTAGGATTAGGGTTACGATAATGGTTGGGTGCTTAGTGTTAAGGTGTATTTTATGGTTAGGTGAGGTTACGAGGTTTATTAGGTTAGGGTTAGGTTTTTGGTTAGTGTTAGTGTTAGCTTAGGGTTTGTGTTAGGCTTTAGTGTTAGTAGGTTAGTTTAGTGTATATATAGGAGTTAGGGTTAGGGTTAGGTTATTACGGTTAGGTTAGTGTTTTAGGTTATGTTATGTTTTAGTTAGGGTTATTGTTAGGGTTAGGTTAGTTTAGGTTTAGAATTTAGGGTTATGGTTATGGTTAGGGCTTCCGTTAGGTTAGGCTTAGGGTTAGGTTTAGGATTAGGTTAGGGTTAGGTTATTTTAGGTTAGAGTTAGTTTAAGACTTAGGGTTAGGTTTAGGTTTAGTTTTAGGTAGGGTTAAGGTTGCGTTAGGTGCATTAGGTGTTAGGTTAGGTAGTATTAGGGTTGGTTAGGGGATATGTTTAGGGTTAGGGTTAAGGGTTAGGGCTGTGTTAGGTTTAGGGTTAGGCTTACGTTAGGGTTAGGTTAGGTTTTAGGCTTAGGTTTAGGCTTCGGTGAGGATTAGGTTTAAAGGTTACAGTTTGGGTTAGGTTTAGGGTTAGGCTTAGGGTTAGTGTTACATTTAGGATTACTTTTCAATTTTAAATTTTGGGTTAGGGTTAGGGAATAGTGGTAGGGTTAGGGTTAGGTGTTAGGGTTTAGGATAGTAGTTAGCATAGGTTTAGGGTTATTGTTAGTTAGGTGCTAGGGATAGATAGGTTAAGATAATGGTTGAGGGCTAAGTGTTATGGCTATGTTTATGGTTAGCGTGTGGTTAGAGGGTTATGGTATAGCCTAGGTTAGGGGATAGGGTTAGTGCAGTTAGGGTTAAAAGTGTGTTAGGCTTTATGGTTAGGCTTATGGTTAGGTTTTGGTGTATAAGGTTAGGGTTAGGGCTATTAAATTAGGGCTTACTGTTAGAATTAGTGTTTAGGGTTAGGGTTAGGGTTAGGGGTTAGGTTTTAGGGTTATGGGTTAGGGTTAATGTTAGGGTTTGGTTTAGTTTAGTGTTTAGGATTTAGGGTTGGTTAAGGTTAGGGTTCGGTTAGGGTTAGTTTAGGGTTAGGGTTAGGGTTAGGGTTAGGGTTAGTTTAGGGTTAATGTTAGGGTAAGGATTAGGTTTAGGGTTAGGGTTAGGTTTAGGGGTTAGGTTTAGGTTTAGGTTAGGGTTAGGTTCAATTTTAGGATTAGGGGTTATGTTAGAGTTAGGGTTAGGGTTAGGGTTAGGGGTTAGGGTTAGGGTTAGTGTTAGGGTTGGGTTTAGTGGTTAGGTTTAGGGAGGGTCAGGGTTAGGTTTTATTTTAAAGTTAGGTTTAGGGTTAGGGTTAGGTGTTGGGTTTAGTTAGTGTTTGGTTAGGGTTAGGGTTAGCGTTACACTGCTATGTTTAGGGTTATGTGAGGTTTGGGACTAGGCTTAGAGTTACGGGTTCGAAGTTAAGCTTAATGTTAGGTAAGAGTTAGGGTTAGGGATTATTAAGCCTAGTTTGTAGGGTTAGGTTTAGTTTAGAACTTTAGGGTTAGGTTTGGGGTTAGGTTTAGGCTTAGGATTAGGTAGGTTTAATTTTAGGGTTAGGGTAGGGTTACGCTGAATTAAGGTTAGGTTTTAGGTTTAGGGTAAGAGCTTAGGCTTAGGTTATGTTTTATATTACTGGTTACTGGTCAGGGTTACTGTGGTTATGGTTTGGTTTAGTGTTTGGGTTAAGATGTTAGTGTCAGGGTAAAGGGTTACTGTTAGGTTTAGGGTTACTGTTAGTGTCAGAGTTAGGGTTAGGTTAAGTGTTACAGTTAGGGTTAGGTTTAGGGTTAGGGTTACAGTTAGGATTACGGTTAGGGTTTTATGTTAGGGTTAGGTTAGTTTTAGGGTTAGGGTTTAGAGTTAGGGTTAGGTTTGGTTTAGGTTTAGGATTAATGTTAGGGTTAGGTGTTAGGGTTAGGGTTGGTGTTAGAATTAGGGTTAGTGTTAGGTTAGGTTAGTTTAGGGTTAGGGTTAGGGTTAGTGTTAGGGTTAGGGTTAGTTTTAGGGTTAGGGTTAGTTTAGTGTTAGTGTTATAGTTATGGGTTCGAGTTAGGGTTAGGTTAGGTTAGGGTTAGTGTTAGGGGATTAAGTTAATTTTAGGGTTAGGTTTAGGTTTATTTTTAGGGTTAGGTTATAGTTAGGGTTAGGGGTTCGGGTTAGGGGTTAGGTTTAGTTTTAGGGTTAGGTTTAGGATTAGAGTTAGGATTAGGTATTAGTGTTAGGGTTAGGATTAGGTTTAGGTAGTTTAGTTTAGGGTTAGGGTTAAGGGTTAAAGTTTAGGTTTAGGGTTAGGTTTTGGGTTAGGGTTATGTTTTATGATTAGTGTTTAGTGCTTTGAATTAATGGTTAGGGTTAGGGTTAGGGTTAGGGTGTAGGGTTAGGGTTTTGGGTTAAGGTGAGGGTTAGGGTTAGGTTAGTGGTTACCGGTTAGGGTTAAGGTTAGGGTTGGTGTTAGGTTTAGGTTTTGTGTTAGGGTTAGAGTTACAGTTATGGTTAGGGTTAGAGTTAGAGTTTAGTTAGGTTAGGGTTAGGGTTAAGGTTAAGTTTAAGGCTAAGGTTAGGGTTAGGTCAGTTTGGGGTGAGTTTTGGGTTAGGGTAAGGGTTAGGTTTAGGTTAGGGTTAGGGTTAGTGTTAGGGTTAGGATTATGGTTATGTTTAGTGTTAATGTTTAGGGTTAGGGTTCATTTTAGGGTTAGGGTTTAGGGTTAGGGTTAGGTTTAGGGTTAAGTGTTAGGGTTTAAGAGTTAGGGTTAGTGTTACTGGTCACTCATTAGTGGTTAGGGTTAGGGTTACTTGTTATGTTTAGGGTTAGGGTTAGGTTTATGGTTAGTGTTAGGGTTCGGGTTTATTGGTTAGGATTAGGGTTATGGTTTAGGGTTAGGTTATGTTTAGGGTTAGGGGTTTGGGTAATTGGTCATCAGGGTTAGGGTTAGGGTAAGGAAGTTAGGTTTAGGGTTAGTTTTAGGGTTAGGATTAGTGTTTAGGTTAGGGTAAGGATTAGTGTTAGGTTTAGGGTTAGGGTATATTTAATGGTTAGGTGTTAGGGTTAGTGTTAGGGTTAGAGGTAGGTTTAAGGTTAGGGTTAATGTTAGGTATAGGGTTAGGGGTTAAGGGTTAGGGTTAAGTGTTAGGGTTAGGGTTAGGGTTAAAATTAGGTTTAAGGTTAGTGTTAGGGTTAGGGTTTTACGGTTAGAGTTAGGGTTAGAGTTAGGGGGTTAGGGGTTAGGGGTAAGGGTTTGTTTTAGTGTTAGGGTTAGGTTTAGGGTTAGGGGTAGGGTTAGTGTTAATGTTAGGGTTAGGTTTTAGGGTTAAGTTTAGGGTTAGGGTTAGGTGTTAGGGTTAGTGTTTGGGTTAGTGTTAGGGTTTAGGGTTAGGGTTAGGGTTAGGGTTCGGAGTTAGGGTTAGTGTTAGTGTTAGGGTTAGGGTTAAGGTTAGGGTTAGGGATTAAGGTTAGGGTTAGGATTAGGGTTGGGGGTTGGGGTTAGGGTTAGTGTTATTGTTAGGTTTAGGGTTTAGTTGGTTAGGGTTAGGGGTAGGGTTAGGGTTTAATGTTTAGGGTTAGGAATTAGGGTTAGGGTTAGTTTTAAGAGTTAGGGTTTAGGTTTAGAGTTGTGTGTTCAGGGTTAGGGTTAGGTTTAGGGTTAGGTTAGGTTAGGAGTTATGAGTTTAGGGTTAGGGTTAGGGTTAGGGTTAGGGTTAGGGTATAGGGTTAGGTTAGGTTTAGGGTTAGGTTAGTGTTAGGGTTAGGGTTAGTGTTTAGGGTTAGGGTTAGGGTTAATGTTAGTGTTAGGGTTAGTTAGGATTAGGGTTAGGGTTAGGGGTTTGGGTTTGGGTTTGGGTTATGGTTAGGTGAGTGTTAGTGTTAGAGGCTTTAGGGCTAAGTTTAGGTTTTGGGTTAGGGTTTAGGGTTAGGGTTAGGTTAGGGTTAGGTTAGGGTTAGGTTAGGGTTAGGGTAGGTTTAGTTTTAGGGTTAGGGTTATTTAAAGAAGTTAGGGTTAGCTGTTAGGGTTAGGGTTAGGTTTATGGTTTAGGATTAGATGTTAGGGTTAGGGTTAAGGTTAGTTATGGTTAGGTTTAGTGATAGGGTTAGTTGTTAGTGTTAGGGTTAGTTTTAGGGTTAGGGGTAGGGTTAGGGTTATGGTTAGGGTTCAGGGTTAGGGTTAGGGTTAGGTTTAGTGGTAGGTTTAGATTTAGATTTAGGGTTAGGGTTAGGGGGTAGATTTAGGGTTAGGGTTAAAGTTAGGGTTAGAAGGGTTAGGGTTAGGTTTAGGGTTATGTTTAGGGTTAGCGTTAGGGTTAGTGTTAGGTATATGTTTAAGTATTATGGTTGGGGGTTTACTGTTATGGTTAGGTTTATTGTTAGGGTTAGTGTTAGAAGGTTATGGTTAGAGATATGGGTTAGGGGTTAGGGTTAGTGTTAGGGTTAGCGTTAGGGTTAGGGTTAGGGTTAGGCTTAGGGTTAGAGTTAGGGTTTGAAAGGGTTAGGAGTTAGAGTTAGGTTAGGGTTAGGGTTAGGGTTAGGGTTAGAGTTAGAGTTAGGGTTAGGTTTAGATTTTAGAGTTAGTGTTAGGTTAGGTTTATGATTAGGGTATAGGATTTAGGGTTAGGGTTATGGGTTAGGGTTGGGTTATTTAGGTTTAGTGTTAGGGTAAGGGTTAGGGTTACGGTTAGGGTTAGGGTTAGATTTAGGGTTAGGGTAAGTTAGGGTTAGGGTTAGGGTTGAGGGTTAGGGTTAGGGTTAGGGTTAGGGTTACTGTTAGGTTTAGGGTTAGGGTTAGGTTAGGGTTAGGGTTAGGTGTTTAGGGTTATGTTTAGGTTTATAGTTAGGGTTAGGTTTAGAGGGTTATGGGTTAGGGTTAGGGTTAGGGTTAGTGTTAGTGTTAGGGTTAGGGTTTAGGGTTAGGGTTAGGGGTTAGGGTTAGTTTAGGGTTAGGGTTAGGGTTGGGGTGAGGTTTAGAGTTAGGGTTAGGGTTAAGGTTATGTTTAGTTTTAGGGTTAGGGTTACAGTTACTTATAGTTAGGGTTAGGTTTGATAGGGTTAGGGTTAGGTGTTAGGGTTAGGAAGTTAGGATTAGGTTTATAGTTAAATTAGGGTTATGGTTACAGTTATGGTTAAGGTTAGGGTTAGGGGTTAGGTATGTGTTAGGATTAGGGTTAGGGTTAGGGTTAAGTTTAGGGTTAGGGTTAGGTTTGTGTTATGGTTTTCATTACTGGTTAGGGTTACTGGTTACTGGTTACGTTTTAGTGTTAGGTTAGGCTTAGGTTTAGGGATAGGGTTAGTGTCTAGGGTTAGGATTAGGTTTATGGTTTAGGGTTAGGGTTAGTTAGGTTTAGGATTAGGGGTTAGGGTTAGGGTTACAGTTAGGTTTAGGGTTGGTTACGGTTAGAGTTAGGGTTAGGGTTAGTGTTAGGGTTAGATTAGGGTTAGGGTTAGATTTATGGTTTCAACTTAGGGTTAGGGTTAGGGTTAGGGCTAAGGGTTAAGTTTGGGTAGGTTTAGAGTTAGGGTAAGTTTTAGGGTTAGATTTAGGTTTGGGGTTAGGTTAGTTTTAGGGTTAGGTTTAGTGTTAAGGTTAGGGTTAGGGTTAGGGTTGGGTTAGGGGTTAGGGTTAGGTATGTTAGGGTTAGGGTTACATTTAGGTTAGTGTTAGAGTTAGGGTTAGGGTTAGAATTATGGGTTCAGGGTTAGGGTTAGGGTTAGGTTAGTGTTTAGGGTTAGGGATAAAGGGTTGGTTAGGTTAGGGTTAAGTTTAGAGTTAGGGTTAGGGTTAGGGTTATGTTTAGTTTAGGGTTACAGTTATGGTTAGTTTTAATTTTAGGGTTAATGGGTTAGGGTTATGGTTAGGGTTAGGTGTTCGGTTTAGGGTTAGTGTTAGGTTTAGTGTTAGGGTTGTGTTAGGGTTAGGTTTATGGTTAGTAGATTATGGTTATGTTTAGTGTTATGGTTAGGGTTAGGGTTAGGGTTAGTGGGTTAGGTTTAGGGTTACGGTTAGTGTTAGGGTTAGCGTTAGGGTTAGGTTTAGGGTTTGGGTTAGGGTTAGGGTTAGGATTAGGGCTTAGGGTTAGGGTTAAGGTTAGGGTTAGGTTAGGGTTAGGTTTAGGGTTAGGGTGTATGGTTAGGTTAGGGTTAGGTTTAATGGGTTACGGTTAGGGTTAATGTTAGGGGTTAGTGTTAGGTTATGCTTAGGGTTAGTGTTATGTTTTATGATTACTGGTTATGGGTCAGGGTTAGTTGTTAGGGTTAGGGTTAGGGTTAGGTGTTAGGGTTAGGGTTAGGGTTAGGGTTAGGGGTAGGGTTTGTGTTAGGGTTACGATTAGGGTTAGTATTAGGGTTAGGTTAGGGGTTTAAATTTAGAGTTGTGGGTTTGGGTTAAGTTTAGTTAGGGTAAGGGTTAGGATTGAGGGTTAGGGTTAAGGTTAGTGTTAGGGTTAGGTTTATGGTTATTGTTAGGGTAAGGGTTAGGATTATGGGTTATGGTTAGGGTTATTTTTAGAGTTATTTTTAGGTTTAGTTTTAGGGTTAGAGTTAGTTATAGGTTAGGGTTAGGTTAGGTTTAGGGTTAGGGTTATGTTTTATTGGTTATTTGGTTAGGTTCACATTTAGGGTTAGGGTTTAGGATTTAGGGTTAGTGTTAGGGTTAGGATGTTAGGATTAGGGTTAGGGTTAGGGATTTAGGGTTTAGGGTTAGGGTTAGGGTTAGGGTTAGGTTTAGGTTAGGGTTAGGGTTAGGGTTAGTGGTTAGGTTAGGGTTAGGATTAGGGTTAGGGTTAGGGTTAGGGTTAGGGTTCGGGTTAAGTGGTTTAGGGTGAGGATTAGGGTTAGGTTAGGGGTTAGGGTTAGGGTTAGGCTTAGGGTTATCGTTAGGCTTAGGGTTAGGGTTAGGTGTTAGGTTTAGGTTAGGGTTAGGGTTATGGGTTCAAGTAAGTATTAGTGTTAGGGTAAGAGATAGGTTAAAGATTAGGGTTAAGTTTAGATTTTAGTGTTAGGTTTAGGGTTAGGTTAGCTTTAGGTTAGGGTTAGGGTTAGTGCTTAGGGTTAGGGTTAGGGTTAAGATTAGGATTAGGTGTTAGTTAGGGGTTAGGAGATTAGGGTTAGGGCTATGGTTAGGGTTAGGGAGTTAGGGTTGTAGTTAGGGTTAAAGAGGTTAGTGTTAGGGTTAGATTTAGGTTAGAGGTTAGGAAGTTAGGGTTAGGTTAGGTTAGGGTTAGGTCTTAGGTTAATGGTTAGGTTAGTAGGGTTAGGGTTATTGTTTGTTAGTGTTAGTTTTAGGTTAGGGTTAGGGTTAGGTTAGGTTAGGGTTAGGATTATGGTTAGGTTTAGGGTTATAGTGGTTAGCTTAGGTGTTAGGGTTAGTGTTCGGGTTAAAATGTATTAAGGTAAGGTTAGGTTAGGGTTAGGGTTAGGGTTTAGGGGTTAGACGTGTTAGGTAGGGTTATGTAGGGTTAGTCTTAGGTTTAGGATTAGGTTAGGAGTTAGTGTTAGTGTTAGTGTTAGGATTAGGATTAGGGTGTTAGGGAGGGTTAGGGTTAGGGTTAGGGTTAGGGTTAGGGTTAGGGTTAGGTTTAGGGTTAGGATTAGGGTTAGGGTTAGATTAGGTTTAGGGTTAGGGTTAGGGTTAGGTTTAGGTTTAGGGTTAGGGTTAGGGAATAGCCTTAGGTTTAGGGTTAGGGTTAGGGTTAGGGGTAGTGTTAGGGGTAGGGTTAGGTATTAGGGTTAGGTATTGGGTTAAATGGCTACGTTAGTGTTGTGGGTTGTGTTTTAGGGTTAGGGGTAGGCTTAGTTAGGTTAGAGTTAGGGTTAGGTTTAGGGTTATGGTTAGGGTTACAGTAAGGATGATAATTTATGTTTGTTGTTAGGGTTAAGGTTAGAGTTAGTGGTAAATTTAGGGTTAGGGTTTGAGTTAGGTTTAGGATTAGGGTAATAGGGTTAGGGATAGGTTTAGGTTTAGTGTTAGGGTAGTTTTAGGAATAGGGTTAAGAGTAAATGGTTGAGGGTTTAGTGTTAAGGTTGGGTTTATTGGTTAGGAGTGAGGGGTTAGAGGGTTATGGTTAGTTAGGGTTAGGGTTTTTGGTAGTGTTAGTTTAGCTTAGGTTGCGTTAGGTTTAAGAAGAGGTTAGGGTGAAATAGTGAAAAAGGGTAGGGTTAGAGATTAGTGTTAGGGTTAGTGTTAGGGTTAGGGTTAGTGTTTAGGGTTAGGGTTTGGTTTTAGGGTTAGGGTTAGAAATGTTAGGGTTAGGTTTAGTGTTAGTGTTTAGGATTTAGGGTTAGGGTTATGGTTAGGCTTTAGGTTAGGGTTATGTTTAGGGGTTAGATTTAGGATTAGGGTTAGGTTTAAGGTTAGAGTTAGGGTTATTTTAGGGTTAGGGTTAGTTTTAAGACTTAGGGTAGGATTAGGTTTAGTTTTAGGGTTAGGGTTATGGTTAAGGTTAGCAATAGGTGTTAGGGATAGGTTCAGTTAGTATTAGGGTGATAGGTTAGGGATAGGTTTAGGGTTAGGGTATGAGTTAGGGTTGTTAGTTTAGGGTTAGTGTTAGGGTTAGATTTAAGGTAGGTTAGGTTAGGTTTAGGCTTAGGTTTAGGCTTCGCGGTGAGGATTAGGTTTAAAGGTTACGGTTGGATTAGGTTTAGGGTTAGGCTTAGGTAGTGTTACGTTTAGGATTACATTTAAATTTTGGGTTAGGAATAGGGTTAGGGTTAGATTTAAGGTTAGGGTTTGAGTTAGGTTTAGGATAAGGGTTAGGTTAGGGTTAGGTTGAGGGTTAGTGTTAGGGTTAGTGTTAGGGATAGGGTTAGGGTTAATGGTTGGGGGCTCAGGTGTTATGGCTATGTTTATGGTTAGGGTGATGGTTAGAGAGGGTTATTGTTAGGTTAGGGTTAGGCTTAGGGTTAGTGTTAGTTTAGGGTTAGTGTTAGGGTTTATGGTTAGGTTATGGTTAGGTTTGGAGTATAAGGTTAGGGTTAGGTTATTTAGGGTTAGTTAGAATTATTGTTTTAGGGTTAGGGTTAAGGTTAGGGTTAGGTTTTAGGGTTAGGGTTGAGGGATAGGGTTAGTTAGTGTTAGTGTAAGGATTTAGGTTATGGTTATGGTTAGGTAGTTAGGGTTAGGTTAGGCTTAGGGTTATGTTTAGGGTTAGGTTTAGGGTTAGGGTTAGTAATGTTAGGTTAAGGATTATGTTTAGGGTTAGGTTTAGGGTTAGGTTTAGGCTTAGGTTAGGGTAGGTTTAATTTTAGGATTAGGGTTACGGTTAGAGTTAGGTTAGGTGTTAGGGTTAGTGTTAGGATTAGGGTTAGGTGTTAGGGTTGGGGTTCGGTTAGGTTTAGGTGTTAAGGTTAGGGTTAGGTTTAATTTTAAAGTTAGGTTTAGGGTTAGGTTTAGGTGATAGTGTTAGGGTTACTGTTTGGTTAGGGTTAGAGTTACGAAAGTTATGTTTAGCTTAGCGTTGGAGGTTAGGTTAGGGTAAGAGTTATGGGTTCGAGTTAAGCTTAGTGTTAGGTAAGAGTTAGGGTTAGAGGATTATATTTATGTTTAGTTTTAGGTTTAGGTTTAGGTTTAGGGTTAGGTTTAGGGTTAGGTTTAGGCTTAGGATTAGGGTTAGGTTTAATTTTTAGGGATAGGGTTACGTTTAAATTTAAGTTAGGTTTTAGGTTTAGGTTAGGTTAGGCCGAATTAGGGTTAGGTTTTATGATTACTGGTTACTGGTTGTGGGTTACTGGTATGGTTTGGTTTAGTGAGTTAGGGTTGGTGTTAGTGTTAGGCTATAGGGTTACGGTTAGGTTTAGGGTTACTGTTAGTGTCAGAGTTAGGGTTAGGGTTAAGGGTTACAGTTTGGGTTAGGTTTAGGGTTAGAGTTACGGTTAGAATTATAAGTTATGTTTGGGATTAGGGTTAGGGTTAGATTTAGGGTTAGGCTTTTGGGTTAGGTTTGGGTTAGGTTTATGGTAGGTTTACGATTAATGTTAGGATAGGTGTTAGTGTTAGGGTTGGTGTTAGGTTAGGGTTAGTGTTAGGTTAGGGTTAGGCTAGGGCTAGGTTAGTGTTAGGGTTAGGCTTACGGTGAGGTTTAGGGTTAGGTTAGTTTAGTGTTAGTCTTATAGTTATGGAAGTTCGAGTTATGTTAGTGTTAGGTAAGGTAAAGTGTTAGGGATTAGTGGTTAAGTTTAGGTTGAGGGTTAGGTTTATAGTTAGGATTAGGTTAGGGTTTGGTTTAGAGCTTAGGGCTAGGTTTAGGGTTGGGGTTAGGTTTAGTTTTCGGTTAGGCTTTTCGATTTATACTTAGGGATTGGGTATTAGGTGTTAGGGTTAGAGATTAGGGTTTAGGGTTAGGGTTTGTGTTACTGCTTACTAATTACTGGTTAGGGGTTATGGTTATGGTTATTTTTTAGGGTTCATGTTAGGTTTATGGTTAGGGATAGGGTTAGGATCTAGTGTTAGGATTAGGTTTAGGGTTACAGCTAGTGTTAGGTTTAGGATTAGGTGTTAGGGGTAGGTTTAGGGTTATGGTTAGGTTAGGTTTTGCTGGGAGCCCATTTGAGTGGCTGCCATTACAAGATGTCATTTGGCCCCGTCCTTGCTTGATATATAATTCCATAGTAGGGTTGCTAAGTTCTTCCACCGAGAAGAACAGGGTGAGGATTGTTGTGGACCTAGCTGCCCACACTCCCTTGACCGGCAGGGGAACTTCCTTGTGGTCTGTAATTGACAAGGATGTTCCCCTGCTTTCTTTTCTGGATGTGGTCTCCAGAAAATCAGTTAAAGTATCAAAGTATCAAAGGTTGCTAGGCAGAGTTCTATATAAGCAGCTACAGCTCAGAGCTCGGGGCCGCTTGCTTTCTGCTCTCCCTTTAACCAAGAGGCTCAAATAAAGCGTGATTTGGGAAGAATCCTCGTCTGGTGGCTGTTCTTTCCTGCTGGTCATGGAGTTCCCCGCAACTGGTGCCGAAATCCCAGGACGCTGGGACAAGCTTTGGTACCGAGTGAGGGCCAAATAGGATTCAGACCTCGACACGCGTCGTGGCGACGTCGGTGAGTCTCCCAAGTATGATGATTGCTGAGGTTGCACCTAAGGTATTTTGCTTGATCTATGTGGCCCTCGTCGTTGTCGTTTTTCTGTGCTGCTTTTGGTTGTGCAGGGAAGGGAGGAGGGCATTGCAAGCACTCCAGGACAGCTTCTCAGAGTCTGATTTAAAAGGGGGGACTTAGGAAGGTCTCGACCGAAAAGAATAAAGATAAAAAAGGATAGTAAAAAGGAAAAGGATAAAAAGATAAAGGGTATACCTAAGAAAGAAACTCAAGAGAACCCTCAATGGGAAGAAGGGGATGGAAAGGAAAAGAACCGGCTTTACCTAGTCTCCACAGAGTTCAGTGACTTAGATTTGTCGGATGATGAACTCAGCTCACAGGAAGAGGGGGAGCTAGAGGAGGAGGCTGCTAAGTATGAGGAAGAAAGGTATGAGCGGGACTATCACCCTCCCCCATCCTATAACCCACCCGGTGCTCGCGCACCAATGGAGGGTGTGTCTTGCCCCTCGGCACCTCCATTGCGTGCACAAGTGACTTAACTAAAAAAGGGTTGCCATTATATCAGCCAGAGCACTTGGACACGCTTAGCCTCAGCATACCCGGGGATGGAGGATTCTGTCACCCATCATAGGTGGTATGAGCCAGTGCCATATAAACAATTAAAAGATCTGGTAACAGCAGTTAAGGATTTTGGGGCTACTGCAGATTATCCAACCGCGCCCTCCTGCGCAGACTTTGCACCTCGGTGCTGACGCCTACAGATTGTACAGAGTTGGCCATTGCCTGCTTGACTAAGGGACAATTTCTAGATTTTAAGTCTCTGGTTGCCGATAGAGCCCATGCCCAGGCTCGAGTTAATGCTCAAAATGGTTATCATGATTGGACAGCTGATATGCTTCTGGGACAAGGACAGTTCGCTGGCAACCAGTTTGGACTTCCTATGGAGGTCTATCAACAGATAAGTGATATTCATTACAGGGCCTGGAAGGCGCTCCCCAATAAGGGGGAGGTGGCTGGAAGTTTGACAAAAATTATCCAAGGGCCTGTGGAGCCGTTTGCAGATTTTGTGGGTAGGATGATGGAGGTTGCAGATATCATGTCCCCACTGACACCCTATGGAGGAAATTTGCCCTGACCAGGAATGATGCTAGAAGTATTGTAAAAGCTTGTTCTTCTTGCGTCACCTTTCTCCATCCTCCTCATGTCGGCATTAACCCCCGGGGTCTGCGACCAAACGCCTTATGGCAAATGGATATTACTCATGTTCCGGAGTTTGGCCGCATCAAGTACCTTCATGTCTCAGTGGACACCTACTCTGGTGTCATTTTTGCCACGCCCTTGGCGGGGGAAAAAAATCTATTCATGTGAAGACCCATTGCTTGGAGGCCTGGGCGGCATGGGGAAAACCTGTCCGTTTAAAGTAAGACAATGGCTCTGCCTACTCTTCCAAGGGTTTTCGTGCCTTTTGTGCACAACTCCAGGTCAAGCACACTTTTGGTCTGCCCTACAAGCCCAAAGCCAGGGGATAGTGGAAAGAGCCATTCGCAGCCTCAAGGAGCTCTTACAAAAAACAAAGAGGGGGGAATGGCTGAGACTGCCTCACCCAGGAATAGGATTGCTATGGCCCTTTTTATCAATTTTTGGATAATGGATGACAAAGGTCGTACGGCAGCCGACCAACACGCCCACACCTCCCCGGAATGGGCAGGGAAAGTGATGTGGAAGGATGTGTATGGATAATAAATGGTATGGCGACCCCGTTATCCGGAGGTCCAGGGGGAGCTATTTGTGTTTTTCCCCAGGATCGAGAAGTGCCTCATTGGGTCCCGAGCCGCCTGACCAGAACTGTTGAAGTCCATCACGAAAATGACCCCGCCGCTCTTCAGATGCTGATACTGTGATCCGGTCGAAGATGATGCCACTGCTGTTCCTGATGATGATGGCAGTGACAATCCGGATTCCGGCGGAGCAGAGATGGGGGAATACTGCCCCCTAAGCTGATTCCTGTTTGGCCAACACCATGATCTCGCTCCTCCCTCTTCTTCCTGTGCTTCTACCGCTGGTCCATTATGTGCCTCCTGGAAAAGAAGTTTCTCATCTTTCGATCTTGAGGGATTTTCTGGAGGCAAGAATCTACAAAGTTGTGAAAATAATCAGACCAGTGATGCCGTTCGTATGGTTATTTGTGATGGGACACTTAAGGTGGAGACTGTGGATCTGCTAGGATCTCCTTCTCTATAATTTTCCTCCTCAGGTTTTAAGTGGATGACAGAGCTAATAGACATCACTGTATGGTCTCCCTCCATCATGTCAAGCTCACTCTTGTCATCCGAGGTATTTGGAAGACTGTTAACACTGCTGCTTTAGCTGCAGGCACTGATAGACATACTGGGAATAGACTGATTACTTCCAACACTATTCAGTGTTCCTGTTCGTCACAATGCCGCAGTTTTTCCCCGTTTTTTGAAGCAGCTTCTTGTTCGACTCGAACTTGGCTCGACTGCTGCTGAGTCCTTCACGGGGACGTTGCTGCTGTGTTCTGCTCGGTGCCCACTTCAATTTCGCAAGCCCCAGCTGAACCTGTTTGACACTTAGCATGCAGTGTTTCACCATCTGACACTTTTGAACTTTGCTCAAAGGATAACACACTGGTAGATTCCTTTGGAGCAACAAGCTCGGTTTGGCTGCAGGCTTCCTCAGTCTCTCTTTTCCGAGATGACCTTTTGCTGGTGGGCTTGACTTGAAGAGGTGGTTCCATGACAGCAGGAAGCCCCCCCCTTTTGTTTGGGGATGTATAATCTGCCTATGGTTAATTTGTCGCCCCAGAGCTCAGACATCTCGAGATAAAGTTGTGGTTCTACGACAATTAGCCTCTTTGGAGAATGGCAATTCACCCCAAGTACGGTTTTCTGTCCTAAAAGGCCAGTAGGTTGGTTCCTTGCATAGCCTTTGCACTCTCAGGGAGAAATTCTCCATTGCACTGAGGAAGGTATGCATTTTTACCCGAGTACTGCCTTTGCACCCTCCCAGGAGTTTATTCCATTGCACAGGAAAAGGAGTACCATGAGTTTTGGGCCTCCTTTGATCGGTCCTCGCATCATGAGGTGAGGACGAACGGGAGTAAGACCTTCTCACTGGCCTACAGAGAAAAACAGAAAGGGGGAACTGCTGGGAGCCCGATTTGAATGGCTGCCATTACAAGATGGCATTTGGCCCCTGGCCTTGCTTGATATATAATTCCATAGTAAGGTTGTGCAGTTCTTCCACCAGAAGAACAGGGTGAGTTGTTGTGATCTAGCTGCCCACACTCCTGACCGGCAGGGGAACTTCCTTGTGGTCTGTAATTGACAAGGATGTTCCCCTGCTTTCTTTCTGGATGTGGGTCTCCAGAAATCAGTTAAAGTATCAAAGTATCAAAGGGTTACTAGGCAGAGTCTCTATATAAAGCAGCTACAAGCTCAGGCTCGGGGCCGCTTGCTTTGCTCTCCCTTTAACCAAGAGGCTCAAATAAAGCGTGATTTGGGAAGAATCCTCGTCTGGTGGCTGTTCTTTCCTGCTGGTCAGGGAGTTCGCCGCAAGTTTTAGGGTTAGGCTTAGGCTTAGGCTTAGGTTTATGTTTTATGATTACTGGTTACTGGTCAGGGTTACTGGTTAGAATTAGGTTTAGGGGTAGGGTTAGGTGTTAGTGTTAGTGTTATTATGAGGTTAGGGTTAAGGTTAGCGTGAGGGTTACATTTGGGTTAGTGTTAGGGTTAGGTTAGGGTTAGGGTTAGAGTTAGGGGTTAGGGTTAGTGTTAGGTAAGGGTTAGTGTTAGGGTTTAGGGTTAAGTTTAGGTTTAGGTAAGGTTTAGGGTTAGGGTTAGGCTTAGGGGTTAGGGGTTAGGGGTTAGTTTTAGAATTAGTGTTAGGGTTAGTGTTAGAGAAAAGGATAGGGTTAGGGTTCAGGGTTCAGGGTTAGTGTTAGGGTTAGGTTTAGGGTTTGGGGTTAGTGTTTAGGGTTATATTTAAGGTTAGGATTAGGGGTTTATGTTTAGGAATTGGGTTAGGGTTAGGGTTAGGTGGTTAGCATTAGGTTTAGCTTTAGGGGTTAGGGTTAGGGTTATTGTTGGGTTAGGGTTAGGTTTAGGGGTTACGGTTAGAGTTACGGTTAGGGATAGGGTTAGGGTTAGGATTAAGTTTTATGGTTAGGGTTAGTGTTAAGGGTAAGAGTTTAGGTTGAGGGTTAGGGTTAGGTTTAGGAGTTAGGGTTAGGGTTTGGGTTAGTGCGTTAGGGTTAGTATTAGGGTTAGGGGTTAGGGTTTGGGTTAGGGTTAAAGTTAGGGTTAGGGTTACAGTTAGGGTTAGGGTTTAGGGTTAGGTTTAGGTTTAGGGTTAAGGTTAGGTTTAGGGTTAGGGTTAGCATTAGGGTTACGGTTAGGGTTTAGGGTTATGGTTAGTTTTAGGGGTAGGTTCAGGTTTACGGTTAGGGTAATGGTTAGGGTTAGGGTTAATGGCTTACGGTTAGGGTTAGGGTTAGGGGTTAGGGTTAGGATTAGGGTGAGGGTTAAGGTTAGGTTTAGGATTATGGTTAGTGTTTAGGGTTTAGGGTTAGGGTAAGGATTAGGGTTAGGGTTTGTATTAGGGTTAGGGTTAGGGTTTAGGGATTAGGTTTAGTGTTAAGGTTAGGGTTAGGTTTAGAGTTAGGGTTACGGTTAGGTTTAAGGTTAGGATTAGGTTTAGTGTTAAGGGTTAGTGTAAAGGTTTAAGTGTCAGGGTTAGGGTTAGGGGTTAGCAGTTAGGTGTTAGGTTTAGGGTTAGTGTTAGGGTTAATTTTTAGGGTCAGGGTTAAGGGTTAGGGTAAGGATTAGGGTTGGGGTTAGGGTTAGGTTTAGGGTTTAGGCTTAGGTGTTAAGGTTAGGGTTAGTGTTAGGGTTACGTTTAGGGTTAGGATTAGGGTTAGTGTTAGTGTTAGGGTTAGGGTTAGGGTTAGGGCTTAAGGATTAGGGTTAGGGTTAGGGTTAGGGTTAGGGTTAGGGTTAGGAGTTACGGTTAGGGTTCAGGTTTATTGTTAGGTTTAGGGTTAGGATTAGTGTTTTAGGGTTAGTGTTAGGGTTATTGTTAGGGTTAGGGTTTTAGGATTAGGGTTAGGGTAGGTTTAGGGTTAGGGTTAGTATTAGAGTTAGTGTTAGGGTTAGGTTTAGGGTTAGGGTTAGCATAGTGGTTAGGAGTTAGAGGTTCGGGTTAGGGTTAGTGGTGGGGTTAGTGTTAGGTTAGGGATAGGGTTAGGGTTCAGGATTTAGGGTTAGGTTAAGTTTAGGGTTAGTGGTTTAGGGTTAGGGTTAGGGTTAGGGTTAGGGTTAGGGTTTGGGGTTATGGTTAGGCTTAGGCTTAGGTTTAGGGTTAGGGTTAGGGTTAAATATATGATTAGGGTTAGGGTTAATGTTAGGGTTAGGGTTAGTTTTGAGGTTTAGGGTTAGGGTTAGTGTTAGGGGTAGGGTTAGGGTTACGGTTAGGGATATGGTTAGGGTTAGGGTAAGGATTAGGGTTAGCTTTAGGGGTAGGGATAGTGCTAGGTTTAAGGCTTAGTGGTTATGGTTATGATTAGTGTTAGTGTTAGGGTTAGAGTTAGGGTTACAGTTAGGGGTAAATTTAGCTTTAGGGTTAGGATTAGGGTTAAGGGTTAGGGTAAAAGTTTAAGGGTTAGAGATATGGATAGGGTTAAATTTAGTGGTAAGGGGTTAGTGTTAGGGTTAGGATTAGTGTTTTAGCTTTAGGGTTAGGGTTTTAGTGTTAGAGTTAGGGTTAAAGTTAGGATTAGGGTAGGGTTACGGTTAGGGTTAGGGTTTTAGGGTTAAGGTTAGGGTTGTGTTAGAGTTAGGGTTAGTTTTAAGGATAGGGTTAGGGTTAGGGTTAGGGTAAAGTTTAGGATTAGGGTTAGGCTTAGGGGTTAGGGGTTAGTTTTAGGGTTAGTGTTAGTCTTAGGGATAGGGTTAGGGTTCAGGGTTAGGGGTTATGTTTGGCTTAGTGTTAGGGTTAGGATTAGGGTTCAGGGTTAGTTTTAGGTGTTTGGTTAAGGTTAGGTTTAGGGTTAGCTTTAGGGTTAGGGTTAAGTTTAGGGTTAGGTTTAGGTTTAGGGTTGGATTAGGTTTAGGCTTAGAATTAGGGTTAGGCTTAGGTTTAATTTTAGGGTTAGGGTTAGAGTTAGGGTTAGGGTTAGGGTTAGTGTTAGTTTTTAGGGTTATTGTTAGTGTTATGGTTAGACTTAGGGATTAGGGTTAGGGTTAGGGTTAGAGTTTAGGGTTTATGGTTTAGAGTTTAGGGTTAGGGTTTGTGTTACTGGTTACTCGTTACTGGTTAGGGTTACTGGTTACTGGTCACTTGTTATTTTTTATGGTCAAGGTTAGGTTTAAGGTTAGGGTTAGTGTTAGGGTCTAGGGTTAGGATTAGGTTTAGGGTTAGGGTTGCGGTTAGGGTTAGGGTCAGGGTTAGGTTTAGGGTATAGTGTTATGGTTATGGTTATTTTAGGGTTAGGCTTAGGCTTAGGCTTAGGATTATATTTTATGATTACTGGTTACTGGTGAGCGTTACTGGGTAGAGTTAGGTTTAGCGTTATGGTTAGGCGTTACTGTTAGGGTTAGTATTAGCTTAGGGTTAGAGTTACGGTTAGGCTTACGTTTAGGGTTAGTGTTAGGGTTAGGTTAGGGTTAGGGTTAGATTAAGGGGTTTGGCTTAGGGTTAGTGTTAGGTAAGGGTTATGGTTCAGGTTTAGGGTTAGGTTTAGGGTTAGGTAGGGTTAGGTATTAATGTTAGGCGTAGGGTTAGCATTAGGGTTAGGTTTAGTTTTACAGTTAGAGTTACGATTAAAGTTAGGGTTAGGTGTTAGGGCTAGGTTTATGGTTAGGTTTAAGTTTTATGATTACTGGTTGCTGGTTAGGGTTAATGGTTTGGCTTAGGGTTTAGGGTTATTATTAGGGTAAGGGTTTAATTTTTAGGGTTTAGGATTTAAGGTTAGGGTCAAGTTTACTTGTTACTGGTTACTGGTTAGTGTTAGTGTTAGGGTTTAGTTTAGGGTTAGATTTAGGCTTAGTGTTAGGGTTAGTGTTAGGTTTAGGGTCACTGTTAGTGTTATGGTTAGTGTTAGGGTTAAGCTTTAATTTTAGGGTTAGTGTTAGTGGTCCGGTTAGGTTTAGGGTTAGGGTAGGTTTATGGTAGCAGTTTAGGGTAAGGTTTAGGGGGTTAGGGTTAGCGTTGGGGTAAGTGTTAGTGTTTAGTGTTGGGGTTCATTTTATGGTTACGCTTAGGGATTAGGTTTAGGGTTAGGGTTAGAGTTTAGGGTTTATGGTTTATGATTAGTGTTACTAGTTACGCGTTACTGGTTGTGGTTACTGGTTACTGGTTACATTATATTGTTAGGGTTAGGTTTATGGTTAGTGTTATGGTTAGGGTTTAGAGTTTGGTTAAGGGTTAGGGTTTTGGGTTAGGTTTAGGTTTAGTGGATAGGGTTAGGGTTATGTTTCATTATTAATGGTTACTGGTCAGGGTTACATGTTAGGGTTAGGTTTTGTGTCAGGGTTAGGTGTTAGTGTTAGGGTTTTTGTTACGGTTAGGTTTAGTGTTAGGGTTAGGGTTAGGTTAGGGTTAGGTTTAGAGTTATGGGTTCGAGTTAGGGTTAGTGTTTGGTAAGGGTTAGGGTTAAAGATTAGTGTTAAGTTTAGGTTTAGGGTTAGATTTAGGGTTAGGGTTAGGTTAAGACTTAGATTTAGTGTTAGGTTTAGGTTTAGTTTTAGGTTTTGGGTTATGGTTAAAGTTAGCGTTAGGTGTTAGGGTTAGGGTTGGTGTTAGTGTTAGGGTTAGGGATTAGTGTTGGGTTAGGTTTAGGTTTACGGTTAGTATTAGGGCTATGGTTATGGTTATGGTGAGGGTTATGGTTAGAGTTAGGGTTAGGTTTAGTGTTAGTATTAGGGTTAGGATTAGGTTTAGGGGTTAGGTTTGGTTTAAGGTTAGGGTTAGGGTTAGGGTTAAGGTCAGGGATAGGTTTAGGGTTAGGGGTTAGGGTTGGGTTAGTTTTAGGGTTATGGTTAGGCTTAGGGTTAGGGTTAGGGTTAGGGTTAAGGTTGGGTAGGTTTAGGGTTAGGGTTAAGTTTAGGGTTAGATTTAATTGGGGTTAGTGTTAGGGTTAGGGTTTAGTTTAAAGTTAGGTTTAGGGTTAGGTTTAGGTGTTAGTGTTAGGGTTAGTGTTAGGTTAGAGTTATCATTAGTGTTATGGTTAGGGTTAGGGTTAGGTTAGGTTAAGGTTAGGGTTTGAGTTATGGGATCTTGTTAAGGTTAGTGTTAGGTAAGTGATAGGGTTAGGGATTAGGGTTAAGTTTAGGTTTAGGGTTAGTGTTAGGGTTAGGTTTAGGCTTAGGGTTAGGGTTAGGGTTAGAGTTAGGTTTAATTTTAGGGTTAGGGTTAAGGTTAAATTTTAGGTTAGGTGTTAGGGTTAGGGTTAGGGTTAACATTAGGTTTAGGGGTTAGGGTTAGGTTAGGGTTAGTTTTACTGTTAGTATTAGGGTTATGGTTTTGGTTATTGTTAGGGTTAGCGTTAGGTATTAGGGATGTGTTAGGGTTAGGTTTAGTTTTAGTGTTAGGGTTAGAGTTAAAGTTAGGGTTAGGTGTTAGGGCTAGGTTTATGGTTAGGTTTATGATTTATTATTACTGGTTACTGGTTATGGTTAATGGTTAGGCTTATGGTTTACGGTTAGTATTAGGGTTAGTGGTTTAATGTTTAGGTATTAGGATTTAAGGTTAGGGTTAGGTTTACTGGTTACTGGTTAGGGTTACTGGTTATGGTTAGGGTTAGAGTTAAGGTTAGGGTTAGGTTTAGGCTTAGTTTTAGGGTTAGTGTTAGGGTTAGGGTTGGTGTTAGGCTTACAGTTATGGTTAGGGTTAGGGTTAGGGTTTAGTGTTAGGGTTATGGTTAGGGTTAAGGTTTAATATTAGGGTTAGTGTTAGGGGTAGGGTTAGGTTTAGGGTTAGGGGTAGGGTTAGTGTTACATGGTTAGGGTTAGGGGTATGGTTATTGTTAGGCCGTTAGGGTTAGGGTTAGGATTAGTGTTAGTGTTTAGGGTTACGGTTTGTTTTATGGTTAGTCTTAGGGATTAGGGTTAGGGTTAGAGTTTAGGGTTCAGGGTTTAGGGTTAGTGTTACTCGTTACTGGTTAGGGTTACTGGTTACTGGTTACTTTTTAGAGTTAGATTTGGTTTATGGTTAGGGTTAGGGTTAGTGTTCGTGTAAGGGTTTAGGGTTAGGATTAGGGTTAGGTTTAGGGTTAGGTTTAGGGTTAGTGATGAGGGTTAGGATTATGGTTTGGTTTAGTGTTTAGGGTTAAAGTTAGGGTTAGGGTTAGGTTAGGGTAAGGTTTTTGTTAGGTCAGGGTTATTGGTCAGGGTTATGGGTCTGGTTATTGGTCAGGGTTACTGGTTAGGGTTAGGTTTACTGTTCGGTTTAGGTGTTAGTGTTAGGGTTAGGTTTATGGTTAGTATTAGGGTTATGGTTATGGTTAGGGTTATGGTTTAAGTTAGGGTTAGGGTTAGGTTTAGTGTTAGCGTTAGGGATAGTGTTAGGTTAGGGTTAGCATTAGGGTTACGGTTAGGGTTCGGGTTAGGTTTAGAGTTATGGGTTCAAGTAAAGTTTAGTGTTAGGTAAGTGTTAGTGTTAGGGATTAGGGTTAGGTTTAGGGTTAGGGTTAGTGTTAGGGTTAGATTTAGGCTTAGGGTTAGTGTTAGGGTTAGATTATGATTAGTATTAGGGTTATGGTTAGTGTTAGGTGTTAGTGTTAGGGTTAGTGATAGCTTAGTGTTACTGTTATGGTTAGGGTTACGGTTAGGGTTAGTGATAGGGTTAGGTTAGGGGTAAGGTTAGAGTTAGGGGTTTGGATTAGGTTTTGTATTAGGTAACGGTCAGGGTTAGGGTTTAGGGTTAACTTTAGGTTTAGGGTTAGGTAGGGTTAGGTTTAGTTTTAGGTTTAGGGTTACTGTTAAAGTTAGGGTTAGGTGTTAGGGCTAGGTTTATGGTTAGGTTTATGTTTTATGATTACTGGTTACTGGTTATGGTTAATGTTTAGGCTTAGACTTTAGGGTTAGTATTAGTGATAGGGTTTATTGTTTAGGGTTTAGGATTTAAGGTTAGGGTTAGGCTTACTGGTTACTGGTTACTGGTTAGGGTTAGGTTTAGGGTTCAGTTTAGGGTTAGTTTTAGGCTTAGTGTTAGGATTAGTGTTAGGTTTAGTGTTAGTGTTAGTGTTACAGTTATGGTTATTGTTAGGGTTAGGTTAGGGTTAGAGTTATGGGTTCGAGTTATGGTTAGTGTCAGGTAAGGGTTAGGGTTAAAGATAAGGGTTAAGTTTAGGTTTAGGGTTAGCTTTAGGGTTTCATTAGAGTTAGGTTAAGACTTAGGATTATGGTTAGGTTTAGTTTTAGGGTTAGGGTTATGGTTAAAGTTAGCGTTAGGTGTTAGGGTTAGGGTTAGTGTAAGGTTTCGGGATTAGGGTTGGGTTAGGATTAGGTTTACGGTTAGTATTAGGGTTATTGTTACAGTTATGGTTAGGGTTAGCGTTAGGGGTTAGGGGTTAGGGATGTGTTAGGTTTAGGTTTAGACTTAGGGTTAGGGTTATATTTAGTTTTAGAGTTAGGATTACGGTTAAATTTATTGTAAGGTATTAGGGCTAGGTTAATGGTTAGGTTTATGTTTTATGATTACTGGTTACTGGTTAGGGTTAATGGTTAGGCTTAGGGTTTAGAGTTAGTATTAGGGTTAGGGTTTAATGTTTAGGGTTTAGGATTTAAGGTTATGGTTAGGGCTACTGGTTACTGGTTAGTTTTACTGGTTACATTTTACTGGTTGGGGTTAGGGTTAGGGTTAGTGTTAGAGTTAAGGTTGGGTTTAGGTTTAGGCTTAGTGTTAGGTTTAGTGTTAGGGTTAGAGGTAATGTTAGGGTTACGTTTATGGTTAGGGTTAGTGTTAGGTTTTGGGTTTAGTGTTACGGTTATGGTTAGGGTTAGGGTTAAGGTTTAATGTGAGGGTTAGTGTTAGGGGTAGGGTTAGGTTTATGGTTAGGCAGTTAGCGTTAGGGTTAGGGTTAGTGTTAATGTTAGTGTTTAGCGTTAGGGTTCGTTTTATGGTTAGGCTTAGGGATTAGGGTTAGTGTTACTAGTTCCTCGTTACTGGTTAGGGTTACTGGTTACTGGTTACTTTTTAGGGTTAGGGTTAGGTTTATGGTTAGGGTTAGTTTTAGGGTTTATTGTTTTGATCAGGGTTAGGGTTTAGGGTTTGGTTTAGGGTTAGTGGATAGGGTTAGGGTTATGGTTTGGTTTAGGGTTTAAAGTTAAAGTTAGGCTTAGGGTTAGTTTAGGGTTAGGTTTAGTGTTAGAGTTAGGGTTGGGGTTATGTTTTAGGTTTACTGGTTACTGGTCATGGTTACTGGTTATGGTTAGGATTAGTGTTAGGATTAGTTGTTAGTGTTAGGGTTAGGGTTAGGGTTAGTGTTAGGGATAGGGTTAGGTTTAGGCTTAGCGTTAGGGTTAGGGTTAGTTTTAATTTTAGGATTAGGGTTATTGTTAAAGTTAGGGTTAGGTGATAGGTTTAGGGTTAGGGTTAGGTTTAGGGGTTAGGTTTGGGTTAGGGGTAGGTTTACGGTTAGTATTAGGGTTTTGGTTACGGTTATGGTTAGTGTTAGGGTTAGGGTTATGGTTAGTGTTAGGTTTTAAGGTTAGGGTTAGTGTTATGATTTGGCTTAGGGATTAGGGTTAGGGTTAGGGTTAGAGTTGTTGGTTTAGGGTTTTGGGTTAGGGTTAGTATTACTGGTTACTCATTACTGGTTAGGGTTACTTGTTACTGGTCACTGGGAACTTTTTCTGGTTAAGGTTAGGTTTATGGTTAGGGTTAGTGTTTGGGTCTAGGGTCGAGGTTTAGGAATAGTTTTAGGGTTTAGGGTTACGGTTAGGGTTAGGTTTGGGAATAGGGGATACGGTTAGGGTTATCATTATGGTTAGCTTTAGGGTTTAGGGTTAGGAAAGTGTTACTGGTTACGCGATACTGGTTAGGGTTACTGGTTACTGGTCACTGGGTACTTTTTAGGGTTAAGGTTAGGTTTATGGTTAGAGTTAGTGTTAGGGTCTAGGGTTAGGATTAGGTTTAGGGTTTAGGGTTTAGGGTTACGGTTAGCGTTAGGGTTAGTGTTAGGGTTAGGGTTAGGGGTTACGGTTAGGGTTATGGTTTTTTTTAGGTTTATGGTTTAACCATAGTTAAGGTTAGTGTTATTGTTAAGTTAGGGTAAGTGTCAGGCTTAGGGTTATATTTTATGATTACCGGTTACTGGTGAGGGTTACGGGTTAGAGTTAGGTTTAGATTTATGGTTAGGTGTTAGGGTTACGTTTTATGATTACTGCTTAGTGCTCAGTGGTATTGGTCTAGGGTTAGGGTTAGGTGTTTTTTAGGGTTAGTGTTAGGTTAGGTTTTGGGTTTACATTACCGTTAAGGTTATTGTTAGGGTTATGTTAGGGTTAGGTTTAGAGTTAGGGGTTTGTGTTTGGGTTAGTGTTAGGTAAGGGTTAGGGTTAGCGTTTAGGGTTAAGTTTAGTTTTAGGGTTAGGTTTAGGGTTAGGGTTAGGGTTAGGATTATGCTTAGGTTAGGGTTACGGTTAGGGTTAGGGTTAGGGTTAGGGTTAGGGTTAGGGTTAGGGATTAGAGTTAGGGTTATGGTTAGGGTTAGGGTTAAGGTTTAATGTTAGGGTTAGTGTTAGGGGTAGGGTTAGGTTTAAGGTTAGGGGTAGGGTTATGTTTAGGCCGTTAGGGTTAGTGTTAGGGTGTTAGTGTTAGGTTTAGGGTTAGTGTTAGTGCTTAGGGTTAGGGTTCCTTTTATGGTTAGGCTTTGGGTTTAGGTTTAGGGTTAGGGTTAGAGTTTAGGGTTTAGTCTTTAGGGTTTAGGGTTAGTGTTACTAGTTACTTGTTACTGGTTAGCGTTACTGGTTGCATTTTATGGTTAGTGTTAGGTTTATGGTTAGGGTTAGGGTTAGGTTTTAGTGTTAAGATTAGGGTTATGGTTTAGGGTTAGGTTAGTGTTAGGTTTAGGGTTAGGGTTAGGGATAGGGTTGTGTTTTATTATTACTGTTTACAGTTCAGGGTTACTGTTTAGGGTTAGGTATAGTGTTAGGGTTTGGTGTTAGTGTTAGGGTTAGGGTTACCGTTAGGGTTAGGGTTAGAGTTAGGTTTAGGGTTACTGTTAAAGTTAGGGTTAGGTGTTAGGGCTAGATTTATGGTAAGGTTTATGTTTTTTGATTACTTGTTACTGGCTAGGGTTAATGGTTAGGCTTAGGGTTTAGGGTTAGTATTAGAGTTAGGGTTTAATGTTAGGGTTTAGGATTTAAGGTTAGGGTTAGGGTTCCTGGTTACTGGTTACTGGTTAGGGTTAGGGTTAGGGTTTACTTTAGGGTTAGGTTTAGGCTTAGTGTTATTGTTAGTGTTAAGTTTAGGGTTAGTGTTACTGATACGGTTATGGTTATGGTTAGGGTTAGGGTTTAGTTTTAGGGTTATGTTTTGGGTTAGGGTTATGGTTTAATGTTAGGGTGAGTTTTAGGGTTAGGGTTAGGTTTAAGGTTAGGGGAGGGTTATTATTAGGCGGTTAGGGTTAGGGGGTTAGTGTTAAGGTTAGGGATAGTGTTAGTGTTTAGGGTTAGGGTTCGTTTTATGTTTAGGGTTAGGGTTATGTTTTAGGGATGTGTTAGCGTTAGGGTTAGTGTTAGGGTTAGGCTTAGGGTTAGGGTTACTTTTAGGGTAAGGTTTACTGTTAGTGTTAGGGTGAGGATTAGGTTTAGGGGTTAAGTTTGTTTTAGGGTTAGGGTTAGGCTTAGTTTTTGGGTTAGGGGTTCGGTTAAAGTTAAGTTTATATGTTAGGGCTAGTTTTATGGTTAGGTTTATATTTTATGATTACTGATTTCTGGTTAGGGATAATGGTTAGGCTTAGGGTTTAGGGTTAGTATTAGGGTTAGGGTTTAATGTTTAGGGTTTAGGATTTAAGGTTAAGGTTATTGTTACTGGTTAGGGTTACTGGTTACTGGTTACTTGTTACTGGTTTGGGTTAGGGTTAGGGTTAAAGTTAGGGTTAGGTTTAGGCTTAGTGTTAGGGTTAGTGTTAAGGTTAGGGTTAGTGTTAGGGTTCCAGTTACGGTTAGGTTTAGGGTTAGATTTAGGTTTTAGTTTTAGGGTTATGGTTAGGTTTAGGGTTAAGGTTTAATGTTAGGGTTAGTGTTAGGGGTAGAGTTAGGCTTAGGGTTAAGGGTAGGGTTATGGTTAGGCGGTTAGGGTTAGGGGGTTAGGGTTAGTGTTAGGGTTAGTGTTAGTGTTCAGGTTTAGGGTTTGTTTTATGGTTAGGCTTAGGGATCAGGGTTTGGGTTACAGTTTAGGGTTTAGGGTTAATGTTACCACTTGCACGTTACTGGATAGGTTAGTGTTACTGGTTAGGTTTATTGTTTAGGGTTAGGTTACAGTAAGTGTTAGAGTTATGGGTTCGAGTTAGGGTTAGTGTTAGGTAAGGGTTAATGTTAAAGATTAGGGTTAACTTTAGGTTTAGGTTTAGGGTTAGGCTAAGACTTAGGTTTAGGTTTATTGTTAGGTTTAGTTTTAGGATTAGGGTTATGTTTAAATTTAGGGTTCGTTGTTAGAGTTAGGATTAGGTTTAGGGTTAGGGTTAGGTTTAAGGTTAGGGGTAGGGTTATGTTTTAGGATTATTGGCTACTGGATATGGTTATTGGTTATGGTTAGGTTTAGTGTTAGGGTTAGGTGTTAGTGTTAGGTTAGGGTTACGGTTAGGATTAGTGTTAGGTTTAGGGTTAGGTTAGGATAAGGGTTAGAGTTATGGGTTCAAGTTAGGGTTAGTGTTAGGTAAGGGTTAATGTTAAAGATTAGGGTTTTTAGTTTTAGGTTTAGGGTTAGGGTTAGACTAAGACTTAAGGTTAGGGTTAGTGTTATGTTTAGTGTTAGGGTTAGGGTTATGTTTAAAGTTAGGGTTAGTTGTTAGAATTAGTGTTGGGTTAGGTTTAGGGATTAGGGTTGTGTTAGGGTTAGGTTTATGGTTAGTATTAGGGTTATGGTTACGGTTATTGTTAGGGTTAGGGTTAGGGGTTAGGGATGTGTTAGGGTTAGTGTAAGTGTTAGGGTTAGGGTTAGGGTTTAGTTTTAGGGTTAGGGTTAGGATTAGGCTTAGGGTTAGGGTTGGGTAGGTTTAGTATTAGGGTTAGGTTTAGGGTTAGCATTAGGGTAATGTTTAGGCGTAGCGTTAGGTGTAGGGTTAGGTTTAATTTTAGGGTTAGGGTTACGGTTAAGTTAGGTTTAGGTGTTAGGGTTAGGGTTAGGGTTAGGGTTAGGCTTAGGGTTAGGGTTAGGGTTAGGGTTAGGGTTAGGGTTAGGGTTAGGGTTAGGTTTAGTGTTAGGGTTAGGATTTAGGTTTAGGAGTTAGGTTTGGTTTAAGGTTAGGGTTAGGGTTAGGGTCAGGGTTAGGTATAGGGTTAGGGGTTAGGGTTGGGTTAGTTTTAGGGTTAGGGTTAGGCTTAGGGTTAGGATTAAGAATTAGGGTTGGGTAGGTTTAGGGTTAGGGTTATGTTTAGGGTTAGATTTAGGTTTGGGGTTAATGTTAGGTTTAGGGTTTAGTTTAAAGTTAGGTTTTATTGTTATGTTTAAGTCTTAGGGTTAGTGTTAGGTTAGGGTTATGGTTAGGGTTACGGTTAGGGTTTGGGTTAGGTTTTAGTTATGGTTAGAGTCATGGGTTCGAGTTAAGCTTAGTGTTAGGTAAGTGTTAGTGTTAGGGATTAGAGTTAAGTTTATGTTTAGGGTTAGGTTTAGGGTTAGGATTAGTGTTAGAGTTATTTTTAGTCTTAGGGTTAGGATTAGCGTTAGTGTTAGGTTTAGAGTTATGGGTTAGGAGGTTAGTGTTAGGTAAGTGTTAGGGTTGAAGATTAGGGTTAACTTTAGGTTTAGGGTTAGGTTTAAGGTTAGGGTTAGTGTTAGGTAAAGACTTAGGGTTAGGATTAGAGTTAGTTTTAGGTTTGGGTTATGGTTAAAGTTAGGGTGAGGTTTTAGGGTTAGGTTTAGGTTTAGGGATTAGGGTTGGGTTAGGGTTAGGTTTACAGTTAGTATTAGGGTTATGGTTATAGTTATTGTTAGGGTTAGTATTACAGGTTAGGGATGTGTTAGGGTTAGGGTTAGGGTTAGGATCAGGAGTTAGGTTTGGGTTAGGGTTAGGGTTAGGTTTAGGGTTAGGGTCAGGGTTAGGTTTAGGTTTAGGGGTTAGGGTTGGGTTTGTTTTAGGTTTAGGGTTAGCCTTAGTGTTAGGTTTAGTGTTAAAGGTTACAGCTGGGTAGGTTTAGGTTTAGGTTTAGGTTTAGGTTTAGGTTTAGGTTTAGGTTTAGGTTTAAGTTTAGGTTTAGGTTTAGGGTTAGGGTTAGGGTTAGGGTTAGGGTTAGGGTTAGGGTTAGGTGTTAGGGTTGGGTTAGGTTTAGGGTTAGGTTTAGGTGTTTAGTGTTGGGTTAGCGTTAGGTTTACGGTTAGTATTAGGGTTATGGTTACGGTTATGATTAGGGTTAGGGGTTAGGCATGTGTTACGGTTATGGTTACAGTTAGTGTTAGGTTTTAGGGTTATGGTTAGTTTTATAGTTAGGCTTAGGGATTAGGGTTAGGGTTAGGTTAGTGTTTAGGTTTTAGGGTTTAGGATTAAGGGTTAGGTTTAGTTTTATGGTTACTCATTAGTAGTCAGGGTTAATGGTTACTAGTCACTGATTACTTTTTATGGTTAAGTTTAGGTTTATGGTTAGGGTTAGTGTTAGGGTCTATGGTTAGGATTAGGTTTAGGGTTATGGTTAGGGTTAGGTCTACTGTTAGGTTTTAGGGTTAGGGTTAGGGTTAGGGTTAGGGAAAGGGTTAGGGTTAGGATTAGGGTTAGTGTTATGGTTAGGTTAGAGTTAGGTTTATGCTTAGGCTTATGCTTAGGGTTATGTTTTATGATTACTGGTTACTATTGAGGGTTACTGGTTAGTGTTAGGTTTAGATTTAGGGTTAGGTGTTATGGCTAGGTTTATGGTTATGTTTATGTTTTATGTTTACTGGTTACTGGTTAGGGTTAATGGTTATGATTAGGGTTTAGAGTTTAGGATTAGTATCAGGGTTAGGGTTTAGTTTTTAGTTTTTAGAATTTAAGGTTAGGGTTAGGGTTGCTGGTTACTGGTTACTGGTTAGGGTTAGGGTAGAGGTTAGGGTTAGGTTTAGGCTTAGTGTTAGGGTTAGTGTTAAGGTTACGGTTATGGTTAGGGTTAGGTTTTAGTGTTAGGGTTATGGTTAGGGTTAGGGTTAAGGATTAATGTTAGGGTAAGTGTTAGGGGTAGGGTTAGGTTTAGAGTTAGTGGTAGGGTTATGTTTGGCGGTTGGGGTTAGGGTTAGGGGGTTAGGTTTAGGGTTAGGGTTTGTGTTAGTGTTTAGGGTTAGGGTTCGTTTTATGGTTAGGCTTAGGGATTAGGGTTAGGATTAGAGTTTAGGGTTTAGGGATTAGAATTAGGTGTTACTAGTTACACGTTACTGGTTAGGGTTCCTGGTTACTGTTTACTTTTTAGGGTTAGGGTTAGGTTTATGGTTAGGGTTAGGTTTAGGGTTTAGGGTTAGGATTAGGAATAGGGTTCAGGGTTAGGTTTAGAGTTAGGTTTAGGGTTAGTGTTTAGGGTTAGCATTATGGTTTGTTTAGGGTTTAGGGTTAAAGTTAGGGTTAGGGTTAGGTGTAGGGTTAGTGTTAGGGTTATGTTTTATGATTACTCATTACTGGTCAGGGTTACTTTTTAGGGTTAGGTTTAGTGTTAGGGTAAGGTGTTAGGGTTAGGGTTACGGTTAGGGTTAGGATTAGGCTTATGATTAGGGTTAGGGTTAGGTTTAGAGTTATGGGTTCGAGTTAGGGTTAGTGTTAGGAAAGGGTTAGGGTTAAAGATTAGTGTCAAGTTTAGGTTTAGGGTTAGGTTTAGGGTTATGGTTAGGGTTAGGATAAGACTTAGTGGTAGGGTTAGTTTTAGGTTTAGGGTTATGGTTAAAGTTAGGGTTAGGTGTTAGGGTTATGGGCAGGGTTAGGTTTAGTTATTAGGGTTGGATTAGGGTAAGGTTTACGGTTAGTATTAGGGTTATGGTTACGGTTATGGTCAGGGTTATTGTTAGGGGTTAGGGATGTGTTAGTGTTAGGGTTACTGTTAGGGTTAGGCTTAGGGTTATGGTTAGGGTTAGGGTTAGGGGTTAGTGTTAGTGTTTGCTTAGAGTTACGGTTAGGGTTTAGGTTTAGGGTTAGGTTTAGTGTATAGGTTTAGGGTTAGTGTTAAGGATAGGTTTAGGATTATAGTTGGGTGTATTGTGTTATATTTAGGTTTATGTTTAGGGTTAGGGTTAGTGTTTGAGGGTTATGGTTATGGTTATGGTTAGGGTTAGGGGTTAGGGTTAGTGTTAGTGTTAGCTTAGGTTTAGTATTTTAGGGTTTAGGGTTAGGGTTAGGTTTAGTGTATAATGTTAGGGTTAGGGTTAGTGTTAGTATTACCATTACAGTTATGGTTAGTGTTTAGGGTTAGGGTTAGGGTTAAAGTTAGGTTTAGGGTTAGGTTTAGTTGTTAGTGTTAGGGTTAGTGTTAGGTGAGGGTTAGGGTTTGTGTTAGGGGTATGGTTAGGTTTAGGGTTATGTTAGGGTTAGGGTTAGGTAAGGGTTAGGGTTAGCGTTTAGGCTTAATTTTAATTTTAGGGTTAGGTTTATGTTTAGGGTTAGGGTTAGGTTTAGGATTAGGTTTAGTTTTTGGGTGAGAATTACGGTTAAAGTTAGGGTTAGGAGTTAGATTTAGATTTAGGGTTAGGGTTATGTTTTATGATTACTGGTTACTGGTCAGGGTTACTGGTTAGGGTTAGGTTTAGGGTTAGGTTTAGGTGTTAGTGTTAGGTTTAGGTTTAGGGTTAAGGTTAGGGTTAGGTTAGGGTTAGTGTTAGAGGTATGTGTTCGAGTTAGGGTTAGTGTTTGTTAAGGGTTAGTTTTAGGGGTTAGGCTTAAGTTTAGGTTTAGGGTTAGGTTTAGGGTTAGTTAGGGTTAGGGTTAGCCTTAGGGTTAGGGTTAGCCTCAGGGTTAGGGTTAGGTTTAGGTTTAAAGGTTACAGTTGGGTTAGGTTTAGGTTTAGGGTTATGGTTATGGTTAGGATTACATTTAATTTTGGGGTTAGGGTTAGGGTTATTGTTATGGGTAGATTTAGTGTTAGGGTTAGAGTTAGGGTTTAGGATAGTTTTAGGGTTAGGGTTAGGTATAGTGTTAGTGTTAGGGATAGGGTTAAGATAATGGTTGGGGGTTTAGTGTTATGGTTAGGTTTATGGTTAGGGTGAGGGTTAGAGGGTTATGGTTAGGGTTAGCGTTAGAGGTTAGTGTTAGTGTTACTGTTAGCTTAGGGTTAAAGTTAGAGTTTAGTGTTATTGTTTAGGTTTAGGTTTAGGGTTAGTGTATAGGGTTAGGGTTAGGGTTAGGGTTAGTGTTAGGGATAGGGTTAAGATAATGGTTGGGGCTTTAGTGTTATGGATTACGTTTATGCTTAGGGTTAGGTTTAGAGTTAGTTTTATTGTATAAGTTTAGGGTTAGGGTTAGTATTAGGGTTACCGTTAGTGTTAGTGTTTAGGGTTAGGGATTAGTGTAAGGGTTAGGTTTAGGGTTAGTGTTTAGGATTTAGGGTTATGGTTATGGTTAGGGCTTCGGTTAGGGTTAGGCTTAGGGTTAGGGTTAGGATTAGGTTTAGGGTTAGGGTTAGGGTTAGAGTTAGGTTTAGGGTTAGGGTTAGGGTTAGGTGTTAGTGTTAGGTTAGGGTTAGGGTTTGGGTTAGGGTTACGTTAGGTGAGGTTTAGTGTTAGGGTTAGGTTACGGTTAGGTTTAGAGTTATGGGTTCGAGTAAGGGTTAGGATTAGGAAAGGGTTAGGGTTAAAGATTAAGGTTAAATTTAAGTTTAGGGTTAGGTTTAGGGTTAGGGTTAGTGTTAGTATCAGTGTTAGGGTTAGGATTAGGTTTAGGATTTAGGTTTGGTTTAGGGTTAGCGTTAGGGTTAGGGTTAGGATTAGGGTCAGGGTTAGGGTTGGGTAGGTTTAGGGTTAGGGTTAGATTTAGGGTTAGATTTAGGTTTGGGTTTAGGGTTAGGGTTAGGGTATATTTTAAAGTTAGGTTTAAGATTAGGTTTAGGTGTTAGTGTTAGGATTAGTGTTAGGTTAGGGTTAGGGTTAGGGTTAGGGTTAGGGTTAGGTTTAGGGTTAGGGTTAGGGTAGGGTAAGGGTTAGGGTTAGGGATAGGTATAATTTTAGGGTTAGGGTTACGGTTATAGTTAGGGTTAGGTGTTAGGGATAGGGTTAGGGTTAGGGTTAGGTTTTGGTGTTAGGGTTGGGTTAGGTTAAGTTTACGGTTAATATTAGGTTTATGATTACTGTTATGGTTGTGGTTAGGGTTAGGGGTTAGGTTGAATTTAGGTTAGGGTTAGGGTTATTTGGGTTAGGTTTAGGGTTAGAGTTAGGGTCAGGGTTAGGTATAGGGTAAGAGGTTAGGGTTGGGTTAGTTTTAGGCTTAGGATTAGGCTTAGGTTTAGGGTTAGGATTAAGGGTTAAGGTTGGGTAGGTTTAGTATTTGGGTTAGGTATAGGTTAAGGGGTTAGGGTTGGGTTAGTTTTAGGCTTAGGATTAGGCTTAGGGTTAGGGTTAGGGTTAAGGGTTAAGGTTTGTTAGGTTTAGTGTTAGGGTTAGGTTTCGGGTTAGATTTAGGTTTGGGTTAGGGTTAGCGTTAGGGTTAGTGTTATGCTTAGGCTCAGAGATATGTTTTATGATTACTCGTTACTGGTCAGGGGTACTGGTTAGAGTTAGGTGTAGGGTTAGGGTTAGGTGTTTGTGTTAGGGTTAGTGTTAGGTTAGTGTTAGGGTTAGGTTAGGGTTCGGTTTATAGTTGGGGGTTTGTGTTAGGGTTAGTGTTAGGTAAGGGTTAGGGTTAGCGTTTAGGGTTAAGTTTAATTTTAGGGTTAGGTTTAGGGTTAGGGTTAGGGTTAGGATTATGCTTAGGGTTAGGGTTAGGGTTAGGTTTAGTTTTAGGGTTAGAGTTATGGTTAAAGTTAGTGTTAGGTGTTAGGTTTAGGGTTAGCATTAGGGTTATGTTTTATGATTACTAGTTACTGGTCAGGGTTACTGGTTAGGGTTAGGTTTAGGGTTAGGGTTTGTGTTAGCGTTAGCTTTAGGGTTAGGGTTAAGGTTAGGGTTAGGGGTTAGGGTTAGTGTTAGTGTTAGCTTAGGGTTAGTGTTAGGGTTTAGGGTTAGTGTTAGGGTTACGGTTATGGCTATGGTTAGGGTTAGGGTTAGGGTTTAGTGTTAGTGTAATGGTTAGAGTTAGGGCTAAGGTTTAATGTTAGGGTTTGTGTTAGTGGTAGGGTAGGGTTTAGAGTTAGAGTAGTGTTATGGTTAGGCGGTTAGGGTTAGTGTTAGTGGGTTAGGGTTAGGGTTGGGATTAGTGTTAGTGTTTAGCGTTAGGATTTGTTTTATGGTTAGGCTTAGGGATTAGGGTTAGTTTTAGGGTTAGAGTTTAGGGTTTATGGTTTAGGGTTTAGGGTTAGTATTACTAGTTACTCGTTAATGGTTAGGGTTACTGGTTACTGGTTACTTTTTAGGGTTAGGGTCAGGTTTATGGGTAGGGTTAATGTTAGGGTTTAGGGTAAGGATTAGGGTTAGGTTTTAGGGTTAGGTTTAGGGTTATTGGTTAGGGTTAGGATTATGGTTTATTGTGGGGTTTAGGGTTAATGTTAGTGTTAGGGATAGGTTGGGTTAGGTTTAGGTTAGTGTTAAGGTTAGGGTTAGGGTTAGGGTTATGTTTTATGATTACTGGTTACTGGTAAGTGTTACTGTTTAGGATTAGGTTTATTGTTAGGGTTAGGTGTTAGTGTTAGGGTTAAGGTTAGGGTTAGGGTTAGGGTTAGGGTTACAGTTAGGGTTAGGGTGAGTATTAGGATTAGGCTTAGGTTAGGGTTAGGGTTAGAGTTATGTGTTCGAGTTAGTGTTAGTGTTAGGTAAGTGTTACGGTTAAAGATTAGGGTTAAGTTTATGTTTAGGGTTAGTTTTAGGGATTAGGGTTGGGTTAGGGTTAGGTTTCCGGTTAGTATTAGTGTTATGGTTACGGTTATGGTTATGGTTAGAGTTAGGTGTTAGCGATGTGTTAGGTTTAGGGTTAGTGTTAGGGTTAGGATTAGTTTTAGGGGTTAGGTTTGGTTTAGTGTTAGGGTTATGGTTAGGGTTAGTTTCAGGGTTACGGATAGGGTTACGGGTTAGAATTGGGTTAGATTTATGCTTAGGGTTAGTGTTAGGGTTAAGGGTTAGTGTTGGGTAGGTTTATGGTTAGGGTTACATTTAGGGTTAGATTTAGGTTTGGGTTCGGGTTTGGGTTTGGGTTAAGGTTAGGGTTAGGTTTAGGTTTAGGTGTTAGTGTTAGGGTTAGTTTTAGGTTAGTTTTAGGGTTAGGGTTACTTTTAGGTTTAGGGTTAGCGTTAGGTTAGGGTTATGGTTAGAGTTATGGGTTCGAGTTAAGGTTAGTGTTAGGTAAGTGTTAGGGTTAGGCTTAGGGTTAGCGTTAGAGTTAGGTTTAATTTTAGGGTTAGGGTTACGGTTAAATTAGGGTTAGGTGTTAGGGTTACGCTTAGGGTTAGTTTTAAAGGTTAGGGTTGGGTTAGGGTTAGGTTTACCGTTAGTATGAGGGTTATGGTTACGGTTATGGTTAGGTTTAGGGTTAGGGGTTAGGGATGTGTTAGGGTTACGGTTAGTGTTAGCATTATGCTTAGCGTTAGGGTTAGTGTTAGCATTAGGTGTAGGGTTAGGGTTTAGGGTTATGGTTAGTGTTAGGGGTAGGTTCAGGTTTAGGTTTAGGGTAATGGTTAGGGTTAGGGTTAGGGGTTAGAGTTAGGGTTATGCTTAGATATAGGGTTATGTATTATGATTACTGGCTGCTGGTCAGGGGTACTGGTTAGAGTTATGTGTATAGTTAGGGTTACGTCTATGTGTTAGGGTTAGTGTTAGGTTAGGGTTCGGTTTAGGGTTAAGGTTACCGTTAGGGTTAGTGTTAGGGTTAGGTTAGCGTTAGGTTTAGAGTTAGTGGTTTGGATTATGGTTAGTGTTATATAAGTGTTAGGGTTAGCATTTAGGGTTAAGTTTAGTTTTAGGGTTAGGTTTAGGGTTAGGGTTAGGGGTAGGATTATACTTAGGGTTAGGGTTAGGTTTAGGTTTAGTTTTAGGGTTAGAGTTACGGTTAAAGTTAGGGTTAGGTGTTAGGGTTAGGGTTAGGGTTATGTTTTATGATTACTGGTTACTGGTCAGGGTTAGTGGTTGTGGTTAGGTTTAGGGTTAGGGTTAGGGTTCGGGTTAGGTTAGGGTTAGGGTTAGAGTTATGGGTTCGAGATAGTGTTAGTGTTATGTAAGGGTTAGGGTTAAAGATTAGGGTTAAGTTTAGGTTTAGGGTTAGGTTTAGGTTAGGGTTAGGGTTAGGTTAAGAGTTAGGGTTAAGGTTAGTGTTAGGTTTAGGTTTAGGGGTTAGTGTTGGGTTAGGGCTAGGTTATGGTTAGTATTAGCATTATGTTTACGGTTGTGGTTAGGGTTAGGGTTAGTGGTTAGGGATGTTAGAGATAGGGTTACGGTTAGTATTAGGTTTTAGGGTTAGGGTTAGTGTTATGGTTAGTCTTAGGGATTAGGGTTAGGGTTAGAGTTACGTGTTTGTGTTAGGGTTAGTGTTAGGTAAGTGTTAGGGTTAGGGTTTAGGGTTAAGTTTAATTTTAGGGTTTCGTTAGTGTTAGGTTTATGGTTAGGTTTAGTTTTAGGGTTAGGGTTATGGATAAAGTTAGCGTTAGGTGTGAGGGCTAGGTTTGTGGTTAGGTTTATGTTTTATGATTACAGGTTACTGGTTAGGGTTAATCGTTAGACTTTGGGTTTAGGGTTAGTATTAGGCTTAGGTTTAATGTTTAGTGTTTAGGATTTAAGGTTAGGGATAGGATTTCTGGTTACTGGTTACTTGTTAGGGTTAGGGTTTTGTTTAGGGTTAGGTTTAGGCTTAGTGTTAGGTTTAGTGTTAGGTTTAGGGTTAGGGTTAGGGTTACAGTTATGGTTCCGGTTAGGGTTAGAGTTAGGGTTTAGTGTTAGGGTTATGGTTATGGTTAGGGTTAGGGTTAAGGTTTAATGTTAGGGTTAGTGTTAGGGGTAGGGTTAGGTTTAGGGTTAGGGGTAGGGTTATGGTTAGGCGGTTATGGTTAGGGGGTTAGGGTTAGGGTTCGTGTTTGTGTTTAGAGTTAGGGTTCGTTTTATGGTTAGGCTTAGGGATTAGGTTTAGGCTTATAGTTTAGGGTTGAGGGTTTTGGGTTTAGGGTTTAGGGTTAGTGTTACTAATTACTCATTTCTGGTTAGGGTTACTGTATACTGGTTACTTTTTAGGGTTAGGGTTAGGTTTATGGTTAGGGTTATGGTTAGGGATTAAGGTTAGGTTTAGGGTTAGGGTTTAGGGTTAGGTTTAGGGTTAGGTTTAGGGTTAGTGGAAAGGGTTGTGGTTATGGTTTGGTTTAGGGTTTAGGGTTAAACTTTGGGTTAGGTTTAGGTTAGGGGTAGGTTTAGTGTTAGTTTTAGGGTTAGGGTTATGTTTTAGGATTACTGATTACTGCTCAGGTTACTGGTTATGGTTAGGTTTAGTGTTAGGGTTAGGTGTTAGGGTTAGGGTTATGGTTAGTGTTAGTGTTAGGGTTACGAATGGAGTTAGGGTTAGGGTTTGATTAGGGTTAGGGTTAGAGTTATGGGTTCGAGTTAGGGTTAGTGTTATGTAAGGGTTAGGGTTAAAGATTAGGGTTAAGTTTAGGTTTTGGGTTAGGTTTAGGGTTAGGGTTAGGGTTAGGTTAAGACAGGGTTAGGCTTAGGTTTAGTTTTAGGATTAGGGTTATGTTTCAAGTTAGGGTTAGGTGTTAGGGTTAGGTTAGGTTTCGGGAATAGGGATGCGTTATGCTTTGGTTTGCGGTTATTATTAGGGTTATGGTTACGGTTATGGTTATGGTTATGTTTAGGGGTTAGGGATGTGTTAGGGTTAAGGTTAGTGTTAGGGTAAGGGTTAGGGTCAGGATTAGCATTTACTGTTAGGGTTATAGGTTAGGGTTGTGTTAGGGTTAGGGTTAGGGTTAAGGTTAGGGTTAGAATTAGTGGTTATGGTTGGGTTAGGGTTAGGGTTAGTGTTAGTGTTAGGGTTAGGTTTAGGTTTAGAATTATGTGTTAGGGTTCAGTTACAGTTAGGTTTATGGTTAGGATTAGGTTTAGGGTTAGGCTTAGGGTTAGGGTTAGGCTTAGGGTTAGGGTTAGGCTTAGGGTTAGGGATAGTGTTAGGGTTAGGTTTAGTGTTAGGGTTAGGATTAGGTTCAGGGGTTAGGTTTTGATTCGGGTTAGGATTAGGGTTAAGGGTTAGGGTTGGTTAGGTTTAGGGTTAGGTTTAGGGTTAGGGTTAGGCTTAGGTTTAGGCTTAGGTTTAGTTTTAGGGTTAGGTTTAATTTTAGGGTTAGGGTTATGGTTAATGTCAGGGTTAGGTGTTAGGGTTAGGGTTAGAGTTAGGGTTAGGTTTAGATGTTAAGTTTGGTTAGGCTTAGGTTTATGGTTAGTATTAGGGTTACTGTTATGGTTATGGTTAGGGTTAGGTTTTTAGGGATGTGTTAGGGTTAGGGTTACCGTTAGTGTTAGTTTTTAGGGTTAGGGTTAGTGTTATGGTTAGGCTTAGGGATTAGGGTTAGGGTTAGTTTTAGAGTTTAGGTTTTAGGGTTTAGCGTTTAGGGTTTAGGGTTTAGGGTTAGGGTTATTTTTACTTGTTACTCATTACTGGTTCGCGTTACTGGTTATTGGTCACTGGTTACTTTTTAAGGTTAAGGTTAGGTTTATGGTTAGGGTTAGTGTTAGGGTCTAGGGTTAGGATTAGGTTTAGGGTTTAGGGTTTAGGGTTAGGGTTATGGTTAGGTTAGGGTTAGGCTTAGGCTTAGGCTTAGGCTTAGGGTTATGTTTTATAATTACTGGTTACTGGTGAGGGTTACTGGTTAGAGTTAGGTTTAGGGTTAGGGTTTGGTGTTAGTGTTAGAGTTAATATTAGCTTAGGGTTACTGTTATGGTTAGGGTTACGGTTAGGGTTAGGTTAGGGTTATGGTTAGAGTTAGGGGTTTGGGTCAGGGTTAGTGTTAAATAAGGGTTAAGGTTAGGGTTTAGGGTTAAGTTTAGGTTTAGGGTTAGGTTTAGGTTTAGGTAGGGTTAGGTATTAGTTTTAGGGTTAGGGTTAGCCTTAGGGTTAGGTTTAGTTTTAGGGTTAGGTTTACGGTTAAATTTAGGGTTAGGTGTTAGGGCTAGGTTTATGGTTGAATTTATGTTTTTTGATTACTGGTAAGTGGTGTTAGGGTTACGGTTAGGTGCCTAGGGTCAGAAAGGTCATACTGCACAGGCCTTAACATCAAAGGCCTAGACTCATGCAGTCGTGAGGCACCATCGGTTGTTAAAGCAATCGCGTTGTTTGATAACAGGATCCGTCACTGTTAGCCCAGATTACTTTTCAGGTCAAATGCCAGAGCCAGGCTCCAGGGCCCAGGCTGGTGCCACCAGCCACCCGTGACCGGTTGGGGCTGCCACTGGTCAAGCCACTTTGTTAGGGTTAGCTCTCATGTCGTGCTTTGTGCTAGGCTAGCTCAGAAAAGAAATGCATTGTTAGTGCGAAAGCCAGTGGCTGAGTTCTTAATATTTCACTGTCATCGTCAGGCTACTGGCGGCTGAATGAGCGTTGTGTTGAAGCAGTGCTGAGCATTAGGCTCTACTGGGTTAGGGTTAGAAGCAGCAGTAGTAGAGCCATGGCTCTGAGGCCATTATGCTAGCAAGGCGTGCTGTTGGGCAGCTGGAAGACAGGGTCAAGCTTGCAGCTCAGCGTAGAAGTAAGAGGTTGTGAAGCATGGCTAGCTGGAGACCAGGCCAGGCCAGGTTTTCAGTCAGTTGGATAGGTTAGGTGCCTAGGCTAGGCCAGTAAGGACAGGCCTAGGCTAGGCTTGGTTTGTAGGGTTGTGGCCTACAGTTATGGCTTAGGGCTATGCGCCACGGCTATGGTTAGGGCGAGGCCAGGCCTATTCTTAGAGGCTAGGGCTACGCGTTATAGTTAGGCTTATGCTGTTAGGGCTATTTATTAGGTTGATGATGCTGGTTGATTGGTAGGATTACTGGGTAGCTTATGTTTAACAGTTAGTACCAGCGTTAGGGCTTAATGCTTAGGGCCTAGGACCATTTAAGGCTAAGGTCTTTTTACCTGTTACTGGTTAGGCCACCAATGCCTCACCTGCTACTGGCATTGGTTGGGCTGGCGTAGGGCTAAGGCTAGGTTAGGTAGGCCTACCCATGTTAGGGCTAGTGTTAGGGCTACAGCTATGGCTCAGTTTCGGGCCAGACTTAGGGCTTAGTATTGGCCAGGGTTATGGCTAGGGCTAGGCTACGGTATAATGTTAGGTTTAGGGTTAGGGTTAGGGTTAGGGTTAGGGTTAGGGTAGGGTTATGGTTAGAGGTTAGCGTTAGGGTTAGGGTTAGGTTAGGGGTTAGGGTTAGTGTTAGTGTTTAGGTTTAGGGTTAGTTTATTGTTAGGCCGAATTAGAGGTTAGGGTTAGAGTTTAGGTTTTAGGGTTTAGGGTTAGTGTTAGTAGTTAGAGTTATGGTTAGGGTTACGGTTACTGGTTAGGTTTTAGGTTTAGGGTTAGGTTAGAGGTTAAGGGTTAGAGTTATGGGTTTGAGTTAGGGTTAGTTTTAGGTAAGGGTTAATGTTAAAGATTTGGGTTAACTTTAGGTTTGGGTTTAGGTTTATGGTTAGGGTTAGGCTAATACTTAGGGTTAGGGTTAGTGTTAGGTTTAGTTTTAGGGTTAGGGTTATGTTTAAAGTTAGGGTTTAGGTGTTAGAGTTAGGGTTAATTTTAGGGTTAGTGTTAGGGTTAGGGTTAAGGTTAGGGTTAGGGTAATGTTTTAGGATTACTGGCTACTGGCTATGGTTATTGGTTATGGTTAGGTTTAGTGTTAGGGTTAGGTGTTAGTGTTAGGTTAGGGTTACATTTAGGTTTAGGGTTAGGTTAGGGTAAGGGTTAGAGTTATGGGTTCGAGTTAGGGTTAGTGTTAGGTAAGGATTAATGTTAAAGATTAGGGTATAACTTTTAGGTTTAGGGTTAGGGTTAGGCTAAGACTTAAGGTTAGGGTTAGTGTTAGGTTTAGTTTTAGGGTTAGGGTTATATTTAAAGTTAGGGTTAGTTGTTAGAATTAGGGTTAGGGTTAGGTTTAGGGATTAGGGTTGGGTTTGGGTTAGGTTTACCATTTGTATTAGTGTTATCGTTACGGTTATTGTTATGGTTAGGGTTAGGGGTTAGGGATGTGTTAGGGTTAGGGTTAGGGTAAGTGCTAAGGTTAGGATTAGGGTTTAGTGTTAGTGTTAGGGGTTAGCGTTAGGGTTAGGCTTAGGGTTAGGGTTGGGTAGGTTTAGTGTTAGGGTTAGGTTTAGGGTTAGTGTTAGGGTTAGGTTTAGGCTTAGGGTTAGGTTTAGGGTTAGGTTTAATTTTAGGGTTAGGGTTACTGGTTAGAGTTAGAATTAGGGTTAGGGTTATGATTTGGTTTAATTTTAGGTTTAGGGTTACGGTTAAAGTTAGAGTTAAGTGTTAAGGTTTGGGTTAGGGTTAGGGTTAGGGTAGCTTTAGGTTTAGAATTATTCTTAGGGTTAGGATTAGGGTTAAGTGTTAGTGTTGGGTAGTTTTAGGGTTAGGTTTAGTGTTAGGTTTAAGCTTAGGGTTACGGTTAGGTTTAATTTTAGGGTTAGGGTTACAGTTATAGTTTGGGTTAGGTGTTAGGGTTAGGGTTAGGATTAGGATGAGTGTTAGGTTTAGGTGTTAGGGTTGGGTTATGTTTAGGTTCACGGATAGTATTAGGATTATGGTTACGGTTATGTTTAGGGTTAGTGTTAGTGGTTAGGGATGTGTTAGGGTTAGGGTTACGGTTAGTTTTAGGTTTTAGGGTTAGGTTTAGTGTTATGGTTAGGCTTAGGGAATAGGGTTAGGGTTAGGGTTAGAGTTTGTGGTGTAGTGTTTAGGGTTTAGGGTTCGGATTAGTGTTAGGGTTAGTGGTTAGGGTTAGGGTTACGGTTAAATTTTTGGGTTAGGGTTAGTTTTGTGGTTAGGGTTAGGTTTAGGGTTAAGGGTTAGGATTAGGGTTAGGGTTTAGGGTTAGGTTTAGGGTTAGTTTAGGTTTACTGGTTAGGGTTAAGGTTAGTGTTAGGTTTAGGGTTAGTGTTGGGGTTAGGTTAGTGTTAGGGTTAGGTTAGTTTTAGGGTTAGGGTTAGGGTTAGGGTTAGGGTTAGGGTTAAGGCTAGGGTTAGATTATGTTTTATGATTACTGTTAGGTTAGGGTTAAGGGTTATGTTAGGTTTAGTGTTATGGTTAGGTGTTAGTGTTAGGGTTAGGTTTACGGTTAGGGTTAGTGTTAGAGTTACAGTTAGGGTTAGATTTGGGTTAGTGTTAGGTTAGGGTTAGAGTTAGGGTTCGGGTTAGGGTTAGTGTTAGGTTAAGTGTTAGGGTTAAAGATTAGGGTTAAGTTTAGATTTAGTTTTAGGTTAGGGTTAGGGTTAGGTTAAGACTTAGGGTTAGGGTTAGGTTTAATTTTAGGGTTAGGGTTAGGGTTAAAATTAGGGTTAGGTGTTAGTGTTAGTGTTCGGGTTAGGATAAGGTTTAGGGATTAGGGTTTGGTTAGGGTTAGGTTTACGGTTAGTATTAGGGTTATGGTTACGGTTATTGTTAGGGTTAGGGTTAGGTGTTAGGGATGTGTTAAGGATATGGTTAGTGTTAGGGTTAGCCTTAGGGTTAGGGTTAGGTTTAGGGTTAGATTTGCTGTTAGTGTTAGGGATAGGATTAGGTTTAGGGTTTAGGTTTGTTTTAGGGTTATGGTTAGGGTTAGGGTCAGGTTTAGGTTTAGGGTAAGGGGTTAGGATTGGATTAGTTTTAGGGTTAGGGTTAGGATTATGGTTAGGGTTGGGGTTAGGGTTAGGGGTTGCCTTAGGTTTAGGGATAGGGTTAGGGTTAGGGTTAGGGTTTATGGTTGGGTTAGGGTTAGTGTTAGGATTAGGGTTACGTTTATTCTTATGGTTATGGTTATGTTATGGTTAGGTTTAGAGTTATGGGTTTGAGTTAAGGTTAGTGATAGGTAAGGGTTAAGGTTAGGGATTAGAGTTAAGTTTAGGTTTATAGTTAGGTTTAGGGTTAGTTTTAGGTTTAGGTAAGGTTAGATGTTAGTGTTAGAGTTAAGGTTAGGGTTAGTGTTATGCTTAGTTTTAGGGTTAGGGTTACGGTTAAAGTTAGGGTTAGGTGTTAGGGCTAGGTTTATGGTTAGTTTTATGTTATATGATTACTGGTTAATGGTTAATGATAATGGTTAGGGATAGGGTTTAGGGTTAATATTAGGGTTAGGGTTTAATATTTAGGGTTTAGGATTTAAGGTTAGCGTTAGGGTTACTGTATACTGGTTAAGGTTACTGGTTACTGGTTACTGGTTTGGGATAGGGTTAGGGTTAAGGTTAGCGTTAGGTTTAGGGTTAGTGTTAGGGTTAGTGTTATAGGTTTAGGGTTAGTGTTAGGGTTAGGGTTATGGTTAGGTTTAGGGTTAGGGTTAGGTTTTAGAAGTTAGGGTTAGTGGTTAGGTTTAGTGTTAAGGTTTAAGGGTTAGGGTTAGGGTTAGGGTTAGAGTTAGGCTTAGGGTTAGGGTTAGTGTTAGGGTTAGAAGTGTTAGGGTTAGGGTTAGGGTTAGGGTTAGGATAGTTAGGGTTAGGGTTAGTGTTGTAGGGTTAGGGTTCGGTTTAGGTTTAGGTTAGGGATTAGGGGTTAGGGTTAGGGTTAGGGTTTAGTGTTATGCTTAGTGTTATAGTTAATTAGGTTATGGTTAGTGGTTACGTTTTAGGGTTAGGGTTAGGTTTAGGGTTAGGTTTAGGATTAGGGTTAGGGTTAGGGTTAGGGTTAGTGGTTAGGGTTAGGGTTAGGGTTAGGTTTTAGGTTTAGGGTTAAAGTTAGGGTTAGTTAGTGTTAGGTTTAGGGTTAGGGTTAGGGTTAGGTTTTAGGGTTAGGGTTAGGGTTATGGTTACTGGTTAGGGTTAGGTTTAGTGTTAAGGTTAGGTGTTAGTGTTAGGGTTACGGTTAGGGTTAGGGTTAGGTTTAGGGTTAGATAAGGGTTAGGGTTTGAGTTAGGGTTAGTGTTAGTTAAGGGTTAGGGTTAGAGATTAGGGTTAACTTTAGGTTTAGGGTTAGGTTTAGGGTTCGGGTTAGGTTTAGATTAAGACTTAGGGTTAGGGTTAGGTTTAGTTTTAGGGTTAAGCTTATGTTGAAAGTTAGGGTTAATTGTTAGACTTAGGGTTAGAGTTAGGGATTAGTGTTGGGTTAGGGTTAGATTTACGGTCAGTATTAGGGTTATGGTTAGGGTTAGTGTTAAGGTTTAATGTTAGGGTTAGTGTAGGGTTGGGGTTATGTTTAGCGTTAGGGTAGGGTTATGGCTTGTCTCTTAGGGTAAGGGTTAGTGGGTTAGGGTTTGGGTTGGGGTTAGGTAAGGGTTAGGGTTAGGGTTTAGGGTTAAGTTTAGGTTTAGTGTTAGATCTAGGGTTAGGTAGGGTTTGGTATTAGTGTTAGGGTTAGAGTTAGGGTTAGGTTTAATTTTAGGGTTAAGGTTACGGTTAAAGTTAGGGTTAGGTGTTAGGGTTAGGTTTAGGGTTAGGTTTAGGTTTTAGGGTTACTGGTTACGGTTAGGGTTAATGTTTAGGGTTAGAGTTTAGGGTTAGGATTAGGTTTAGGGTTTAAGGGTTAGCGTTAGTTTTAAGGTTAGGGTTAGGATTAGGGTTAGTGGTTAGGTTAGGGTTAGGGTTAGGGTTAGAGTTAGGTTAGGTGTTAGGGTTAGGGTTAGTGTTAGGTTTAGGGTTAGTGTTAGGGTTATTGTTAGGGTTAGGGTTAAGGTTTAAGGTTAGGGTTAGTGTAGGTGTTAGGTTTAGGTTTAGCGTTAGGGTAGGGTTAGGGCTAGGGTTTAGGGTTAGGGTTAGGGTTAGGGTTAGGTTAGGGTTAGGGTTAGTGTTTAGGGTTAGGGTTAGGTTTTATGTTTAGGTTAGGGATTAGGTTTAGGGTTAGGTTAGGGTTAGGGTTAGGGTTAGGGTTAGCTTTATTAGTTAGTGTAGGGTTAGGGTTAGGTTATGGTTACTGTTTAGGGTTATTGTTGGGTTTAGGGTTAGGGTTAGTGTTATGGTTTAGAGTTAGGATTAAGGTTAGGGTTTAGGTTTAGGTTTAGGGTTAGGTTTAGGGTTAGTGATTAGGGTAAGGATTATGGTTTGTTTTAGGGTTTAGGGTTAAGGTTAGGGTTAGTATTAGGTTAGGGTTAGGTTTAGGGTTAGGTTTAGAGTTAGGGTTAGGTTAGGTGTTTAGGATTAGGTTAGTGTTGTGGTTAGGTTAGGGTTTGGTTTAGTGTTAGGGTTAGGTGTTAGTTTTAGGGTTAGGTTTAGTGTTATGGTTAGGTGTTAGTTTTAGGGTTAGGGTTACGGTTAGGGTTATGGTTAGGTTTAGGTTTAGGATTAGGGTTAAGTAAGAGTTAGGGTTAGAGTTAGGGTTAGTGTTAGGTTTAGTAGGTTAGGGTTAGGGTTTAAGATTCGGGTTAAGTTTAGGTTTAAGGTTAGGTTTAGGGTTAGTGTTAGGTTTAGTTTTAGGGTTAGGATTATGGTTAAATTAGCGTTAGTTGTTAGGGTTAGGCTTAGGGTTAGGTTTAGGGATTAGGGTTAGGTTAGGGTTAGATTTATGGTTAGTATTAGGGTTATGGTTACGGTTATAGTTAGGGTTAGGGTTATGTTTAGGGTTAGGTTTAGTGTTAATGTTATGGTAGGATTATGTTTAGGGGTTAGGTTTGGTTTAGGGTTAGGGTTAGGTTCAGCGTTAGGTATAGGGTTAGGGGTTAGGGTTGGGTTAGTTTTAGTCTTAGGGTTAGGCTTATGGTTAGTAGTAGGGTTAAGGGTTAGGTTTGGGTAGGTTTAGGGTTAGGGTTAGATTTAGGGTTAGGTTTAAGTTTGGGTTAGGGTTAGGGTTAGGGTTAGGATTTAGGTTAAAGTTAGGGTTAGGGTTAGGTTTAGGTGTTAGGGTTAGGGTTATGGTTATGGTTAGGGTTAGGGGTTAGGGTTAGGTGTTAGGGTTATGGTTAGAGTTAGGGTTAGGGTTAGAGTTAGGGTTAGGGTTAGGGTTAGTGTTAGGTTAGGGTTAAGTTTAGGGTTAGGTTAGGGTTAGGTTTAGAGTTAGGGTTAGGGTTATGTTTAGGCTTAAGGTTAGGGTTAGGGTTAGGTATAGGTTTAGGGTTAGTGTTACGGTTAAATTTAGGGTTAGGTGTTAGGGTTAGGGTTAGGGTTAGTGTTAGGGTTAGGTTTAGGGGTTAGTGTTAGGTTAGGGTTAGGGTTACAGTTAGTATTAGGGTTAGGGTTAGGGTTATGTTTAGGTTAGGGTTAGGGTTAGGGATGTTAGGTTTAGGGTTAAGGTTAGTGTTAGGTTTAGGGTTAGGGTTCGGGTTAGGGTTAGGTTTAGGAGTTAGGGTTAGGGTTAGAGTTTAGGTTAGGGTTAGGGATTAGGTTAGGTTAGGGTTAGGGTTACGGTTACGGTTAGGTTAGGT
This sequence comes from Alexandromys oeconomus, assembly GCA_963919705.1. Lineage (NCBI taxonomy): Eukaryota > Metazoa > Chordata > Mammalia > Rodentia > Cricetidae > Alexandromys > Alexandromys oeconomus. The sequence goes on along the minus strand of CAWTZB010000141.1, from coordinate 86,920 downwards.
TAGGGTTATTGTAATGGTTAGGGTTATTTTTAGGGTTAAGGTTAGGGTTAGGTTAGGGTTAGTGTTAGGGTTAAGGGTTAGGGTTAGGTTTAGGGTTAGAGTTAGGGTTAGGGTTAGGGTTAGGGTTTGAGGTTAGGGTTAGAGTTAGGATTAGGGTTATGGTTAGGTTTAGGGTTTAGGGTTAGGGTTATGGTTAGGTTAGGGTTAGGGTTAGGGTTAGGTTTAGGGTTATGTTTTATGATTAGTGGTTAGTGGTGAGGGTTACTGGTTAGGTTAGGGTTAGGTTTAGAGTTAGGTGTTAGGTTAGGGTTAGGGTTAGGGTTAGGGTTAGGGTTAGGGTTAGGGTTGGTGTTAGGGTTAGGGTTAGGGTTAGGTTAGGGTTAGGTTTAGGGTTAGGGTTAGGTTTAGGGTTAGTGTTAGGTTAGGGTTGGAGTTTAGGTTAAGTTTAGGGTTAGGGTTAGGATTAGGGTTAGGTGTTAGTGTTAGTGTTAGGGTTAGGTTTAGGGTTAGGTTTAGTGTTAGGGTTAGAGTTAGTATTAAAGTTAGGGTTAGGTGTTAGGGTTAGGGTTGTGGTTAGGTTTAGGTTTTAGGGTTAGGTTAGGGTTAGTGGTTAGGGTTAGGGTTAGGCTTAGGTTTAGGGTTAGTGTTAGTGTTAGGGTTAGGTGTTTAGGGTTTAGGTTTAAGGTTAAGGTTAGGGTTACAGAGTACAGTTAGGGTTAGTGGTTAGGGTCAGGTTAGTTGTTAGGGTTAGGATTAAGGTTAGAGTAAGATGTAGGGTTAGTGTTAGTGTTAGGGTTAGGGTTATGTGTTGATGTTAGGGTTAGAGTTAGGGTTAGGTTTAGGGTTAGGGTTTGTGTTAGGTTAGGGTTAGCTGGTTAGGGTTTAGTGTTAGGGTTGGGTGTTATGGGTAGAGTTAGGGTTAGGGTTAGGGTTAGGGTTAGGGTTAGGGTTAGGGGTTAGGGTTAGGTTTATGGTTAGGGTTAGGGTTAGGGTTTAGGGGTTAGGGTTAGGGTTAGAGTTAGGGTTAGGGATTAGGGTTAGGGTTAGGGTTAGGTTTAGAGTTTAGGGTTAAGGTTAGGAGTTAGTTGGTTAGGGTTATGGTTAGGTTTAGGGTTAGGGTTAGGGTTAGGGTTAGGGTTAGGGTTAGGGTTAGGGTTAGGTTAGGTTAGGGTTAGGTTGAGGTTAGGGTTAGGGTTAGGGTTAGGGTTAGAGTTCGGGTTAGGGTTTAGGGTTAGGTTAGGGTTAGGGTTTAGGGTTAGTTAGGGTTGAGAGTTAGGGTTAGGGTTAGGATTAGGTTTAGGGTGTAGGGTTAAATTTAGGGTTAGGGTTAGGTTAGGGTTAGGTTGTTAGGGTTAGGGGTTAGGGTTAGGTTTAGGGTTAGGGTTACTGGTTAGGAGTTACGGGTTAGGTTTAGGGTTAGTGTTAGGTGTTAGGGTTAGGGTTAGGGTTAGGGTTAGGTTAGGGTTAGGGTTAGGTTTAGGGTTAGGGTTAGGATTACGGTTAGGGTTAGGTTAAGTGTTAGGGTTACGGTTAGGGTTAGGGTTAGTTTGGGTTAGGGTTAGGGTTAGTTTAGGGTTAGGGTTAGGGTTAGGTTTAGAGTTATGGGTTAGGGTTAGGGGTTAGTGTTAGGTTAGGGTTAGGGTTAAGGTTAGGGTTAGGGTTAGGGTTTAGGGTTAGGTTTAAGGTTAGGTTAAGACTTAGGGATAGGGTTAGGGTTAGGTTTAGTGTTAGGGTTAGGGTTAGGTTGAGGTTAGGTGTTAGGTTTAGGGTTAGGGTTAGTTTTGTGTTGGGGTTATGGTTAGGGTTAGGGTAAGGGTTAAGGTTAGGATTAGGGTTTATTGTTATGGTTAGGGGTTAGGTTTGGGTTAGGTTTAGGGTTAAGTTTAGGGGTAGATTTAGGGTAAGGTCAATGGTTATGGTTGGGTTAGTGTTAGGGTTAGTGTTAGTGATAGGATTAGATCTATGTTTAGGGTTAGTTGTTAGGGTTGGTTTAGAGTTAGGGTTAGGGTTAGGCTTAGGTTTAGGGTTAGTGTTAGGGTTATGGTTAGGTTTTGGTTTACGTTTAGGATTATATTTAGATTTGGTGTTAGGGTTAGGGTTTAGGATAGGGTTAGGGTTACGGTTAGGTTTAGGGTTCGTGTTAGGCATAGGGTTAAGATAATGGTTGGGGCTTTAGTGTTATGGTCAGGTTTATTGTTAGGGTGTTTGGGTTAGGGGTTAGGGTTAGTGCTAGTGTTAGCTTAGGGTTACGGTTAGGGTTTAGGCTTAGGATTAGGTTTAGGGTTAGGGTTAGTGTATCGTGTTAGGGTTAGTGTTAGGGATAGGGTTAGGTATAGGGTTAGGATTATGGTTTGGTGTATAGGGTTAGGGTTAGGGTTAGCGTTAGAGGGTTATTGTTAGGGTTAGTGTTAGGGGTTACGGTTAGTGTTAGTGTTATCTTAGGGTTAGAGTTAGGGTTTATGTTTAGGGTATGGTAAAGTGTATATGGTTAGGGTTAGGGTTAGGATTATGGTTAATATTAGTGTTATGGTTAGGGTTAGTGTTTAGGGTTAGGGTTAGTGTTAGGATAAGGTTTTACTGTTAGGCTTAGTGTTAGGGTTAGGTTTAGGGTTAGTGTTTAGGATTTAGGGTTATGCTTATGGTTAGGTTTAGGGTTATGGTTAGGGATATGGTTAAATTAGCGTTAGGTGTTATGTTTTAAGTTAGGGTTAGTTCTTAGAATTAGGGGTAAGGTTAGGTTTAGAGATTAGGGTTGGGTTTGGGTTAGGTTTACGGTTAGTATTAGGGTTATGGTTACGGTTATTGTTAGGGTTAGGGTTAGGGGTTAGGGATGTGTTAGTGTTAGGGTTAGCGTAAGTGTTAGGGTTAGGATTAGGGTTTAGTGTTAAGGTTAGGGTTTAGGGTTAGGGTTATGCTTAGGGTTAGGGTTGGGTAGGTTTAGTATTAGGGTTAGGTTTAGGGTTAGCATTAGGTTTAGTTTTAGGCTTAGGTTTAGGTTTAGGGTTAGGTTTAATTTTAGGGTTAGGGTTATGGTTAAAGTTAGGGTTAGGTGTTAGGGTTAGGGTTAGGTTTAGGTTAGGATTAGGGTTAGGTTTTGTTAGGGTTAGGTTATGGTTAGGTAGTTAGTTTAGGGTTATGGTTATGGTTAGGGTTAGGGTTAGGGTTAGTGGTTAGGGGTTAGGATTAGGGTTAGGGTTAGGTTTAGGTTTTAGGATTAGGGTTAGGGTTATTAGTTAGGGTTAGGGTTAGGGTTAGGGTTAGAGTTTAGGGTTTAGTGTTTAGGGTTCGCGTTAGGGTTACGGGTTAGTGTTACGGGTTAGGGTTACGGTTACGGTTACTGTTTAGGTTTAGGGTTAAGGTTAGATTTAGGATTAGGGTTAGGGTTAGGGGTGTATGGTTAGGGTTAGGTTTAGAGTTAGGGTTAGGGTTAGGGTTAGGGTTAGGGTTAGGGTTAGGGTTAGGGTTAGAGTTATGTTATGATTAGGGTTACGGTTTAGGGTTAGAGTTAGGTTTAGGGTTAGGGTTAGGGTTAGGTTAGTGTTAGGTTTAGGGTTAGGGTTAGGGTTAGGTTTAGGGTTAGGTGTTAGGGTTTAGGGTTAGGTTAGAGTTAGGTTTAGGGGTGTTAGGGTTAGGCTTAGGGTTAGGTATAGGTTTAGGATTACGGTTACGGTGAAGGTTAGTTAGAGTTAGGGTTAGCTTTAGGGTTAGGGTTAGGGTTAGGTTTTATGGGTAATGGTTAGTGGTTAGGGTTATGGTGTAGGGTTAGGGTTAGGTTTGGTTTAGGGTTAGTGTTAGGGTTAGGGTTAGGGTTAGGACGTTAAGGTTAGGGTTAGGGTTAGGTTAGGGTTAGGTTTAGGGTTAGGGCTTAGTGTTAGGGTTAGTGTTAGGTAAGGGTTAGGGTTAGCGTTTAGGGTTAAGTTTAGTTTCGGGTTAGGTTTAGGGTTAGGGTTAGGTTTAGGGTTAGGATTAGGGTTAGGGTTAGGGTTAGGGTTAGGGTTAGTGTTAGGTTAGGGTTAGGGTTAGGGTTATGGTTAGGGTTAGGGTTAGGGTTTAATGTTAGGGTTAGTGTTAGGGTTAGGTTAGGTTTAAGGTTAGGGTTAGGTTTATGGTTAGGTGGTTAGGGTTAGGGTTAGGGGGTTAGCTTTAGAGTTATGGTTAGTGTTAGTGTTTAGGGTTAGGGTTCGTTTTATGGTTAGGCTTCGGGATTAGGTTTAGGGTTAGGGTTAGAGTTTAGGGATTAGTCTTTAGGGTTTAGGTTTAGTATTACTAGTTACTCGTTACTGGTTACATTTTAGGGTTAGGGTTAGGTTTATGGTCAGGGTTAGGGTTAGGGCTTAGTGTTAGGATTAGGGTTAGGATTTAGGGTTAGGTTAGGGTTAGGTTTAGGATGGAGGAGGTTTGAGTTAAAGGTTAATAGGTT
>CAWTZB010000141.1:5000-75000 GCA_963919705.1 Alexandromys oeconomus | reverse complement strand
TTAATGGTTAGGGTTAGGCTTAGGGTTAGGGTCTTGGTTAGGTATAGGGTGTAGGGGTTAGGGTTTGGTTAGTTTTAGGGTTAGGGTTAGGGTTAGACTAAGGTTAAGGGTTAAGGGTTAGGGTTAGGTAAGTTTAGGGTTAGGGTTAGGGTTTAGGGTTAGGGTTAGGTTAGGCGTTAATGTTAGTGTTTGGTTTAGTTTAGAGTTAGGTTTAGGGTTAGGTTTACGTGATAGGTTAGGGTTAGGGTTAGAGTTGCGGGTAGGGTTAGGGTTAGAGTTACGGTTAGGGTTAGGGTTAGAGTTATGGTTTCGAGTTAAGGTTAGTGTTAGGTAAGGGTTAGGGATAGAGATTAGAGTTAAGTTTAGGGTTAGGATTAGGTTTAGGTTTAGAGTTAGGTGTTAGTGTTAGGGTTAGGGTTACGGTTAGGGTTAGGGTTAGTGTTAGGGTTAGGGTTAGGGTTAGGGTTAGGGTTAGTGTTATAGGTTTGAGTTAGAGTTAGTGTTAGGTATGGGTTAGGGTTAAAGATTAGGGTTAACTTTAGGTTTAGGGTTCGGTTTAGGGTTAGGTTAAGACTTAGGGTTAGTGTTAGGGTTAGGTTAATTTTAGGGTTAGGGTTATGTTTAAAGTTAGGGTGAGGTGTTAGTATTAGAATTAGGGTTAGGTTTAGGGATTAGGGTTGGGATAGGGTTAGATTTACAGTTAGTATTAGGCTTATGGTTACGGTTATGGTTACGGTTATGGTTAGGGTTAGGTTACGGGTTAGGGATGTGTTAGGGTTAGGTCTAGGGTTAGGGTCAGGGTTAGGGTTAGGATTAGTGTTTACTGTTAGTGTTAGGGCTTAGGGTTGTGTTAGGGTAAGGTTTAGGGTTAAATTTAGGTATAGGGTTAGTGGTTATGGTTGGGTTAGTGTTAGTGTTAGTTTTTGTGTTAGGGTTATGATTAGGTTTGTGGTTAGTTGTTAGGGTTGGGTTAGAGTTAGTGTTAGGGTTAGGGTTAGGGTTAGGCTTAGGCTTAGGGATAGGGTTAGGTTTAGGGTTAGGGTTAGGGTAAGGTTTAGTGTTAGTGTTAGGTTTAGGATTAGGTTCAGTGGTTAGGTTTGGTTTAGGGTTAGGGTTAATATTAAGGTCAGGGTTAGGTTTAGGGTTAGGGGTTAGTGTTGGGTTAGTTTTAGCTTTAGTTTTAGGCCTAGGGTTTGGGTTATGGTTAGGGCTAAGTTTTATGCTTTTGTAGGTTTAGGGTTAGGTTTAGGTTTAGGGACTAGGGTTGGGTTAGGTTTAGGTTTACGGTTAGTATTAGGGTTATGATTACCGTTATGGTTAGGGTTAGGGGTTAGGGATGTGTTAGGTTTAGAGTTAGTCTTAGGGTTAGGCTTAGGCTTAGGGTTAGGGTTATGATTAGGTTTAGGTTTAGTGTTAGTGTTAGGGTTAGGATTAGGTTTAGGGGTTAGGTTTGGTTTAGGGTTAGAGTCAGGGTTAGGTATAGGGTTAGGGGTTAGGGTTGGGTTAGTTTTAGGCTTAAGGTTAGGCTGAGGGTTAGGGTTAGGCTTAAGGTTTAGGATTGGGTAGGTTTAGGGTTAGATTTAGGTTTGGGTTTAGGGTTAGGGTTTAGGTTAAAGTTATGTTTAGGGTTAGGTTAGTTGTTAGTTTTAGGTTAGGGTTAGGTTTAGGGTTAGATTTAGGTTTGGGTTTAGGGTTAGGATTAGCGATAGGGTTTAGGTTAAAGTTAGGTTTAAGGTTAGGTTAGGTGTTAGTGTTAGGGTTAGTGTTAGGTTTAGGGTTGGGTTAGGGTCAGGTTTACGGTTAAGTTTAGGGTTAGCGTTAGGTTAGGGTTAGGGTTAGAGTTATGGGTTCGAGTTAAGGTTAGTGTTAGGTAAGTGTTAGGGTCAGAGTTTAGGGTTAAGTTTAGGTTTAGGTTATGGTTTAGCGCTAGGGTTAGGGTTAGGTTTAGGCTTAGGGTTAGGGTTATGGTTAGGTTTAGGCTTAGGGTTAGGGTTAGTGTTACATTTAAATTTATGGTTAGTGTTACAGTTAAAGTTAGGGTTAGGTGTTAGGGTTAGTGTTAGGTTTAGGTTAGGTTTGGGTTAGTGTCAGGTTTACGGTTAGTATTAGGGTTAAGGTTACGGTTATGGCTAAGGTTAGCGTTAGGGGTTAGGGATGTGTTAGGGTTAGTGTTACTGTTAGTGTTAGTGTTAGTGTTAGTGTTAGGGTTAGGGTTTGCATTAGGGTTAGGGTTAGAGATTAGGGTTAGGGTTATGCTTCGGCTTAGGGTTATGTTTTAAGAATACTGATTGCTGGTCAGGGGTACTGGTTAGATTTAGGTGTAGGGTTAGGTTTAGGTGTTTGTGTTAGGGTTAGTGTTAGCTTAGGGTTAGAGTTACCATTAGGGTTAGTGTTAGGGTTAGGTTAGGGTTAGGTTTAGAGTTAGGGGTTTGGTTTAGGGCTCGTGTTAGGTAAGGGTTAGGGTTAGCGTTTAGGGTTAAGTTTAGTTTTATTGTTAGGTTTAGTGTTAGGGTTAGAGTTAGGATTATGCTTAGGGTTAGGATTAGAATTAGGTTTAATTTTAGGGTTAGAGTTACCGTTAAAATTAGGGTTAGGTGTTAGGTTTAGGGTTAGGGTTAGTGTTAGGTTACTGTTCAGGGTTATTGGTTAGGGTTATGTTTAGGGTTAGGTTTAGGTGTTAGTGTTAGGGTTAGGGTTAGGGTTAGGTTATGGTTAGGGTTAGAGGTATGGGTTCGAGATAGGGTTAGGGTTAGGTAAGGGTTAGGGATTAGGGTTAAAGTTGTTTTAGAGTTAGGTTTAGGTTTAGGGTTATGTTTAGGCTTAGTGTTCGTCATAGGATTAGGGTTAGGGTTAAGGGTTACAGTTGGGTTAGATTTGGGGTTAGGGTTAGGGTTAATGTTAGGATTACATTTAGTTTTGTTGTTAAGGTTAGGGTTATGATTAGGGGTAGGTTTAGGGTTAGGTTTGGGTGAGGGCTAGGTGTTAGGGTTAGGGTTAGTGATAGGTTTAGTTTTAGGGTTAGTGTTATGGTTAAAGTTATGGTGAGGTGTTACAGTTAGGGTTAGGTTACTGATTAGGGATGTGTTTGGGTTAGGATTAGGTTTAAGGTCAAGGGTAGGGTTAGGATTAGGGTTTAATGTTAGGGTTAGGGTTAGGGTTACGGATAGTGTTAGTTGTTATGGTTGGGTTAGAGTTAGAGTTAGGGTTAGGCTTAGGGTTAGGCTTAGGGATAGGGTTAGGATTAAAGTTAGGCTTAGTGTTAGGGTTAGGTTTAGTGTTAGTGTTAGGGTTAGGATTAGGTTCAGGGGTTAGACTTGGGTTAGGGTTAGTGTTATTGTCAGGGTTAGGTTTAGGGTTAGGGTTTGGGTTTGGGTTAGTTTTAGGGTTAGGTTTAGACCTAGGGTTAGGGTTAGGGTTAGGATTAAATATTAGGCTTGGGTAGGTTTAGGGTTAGGTTTAGGTTGAAGGTTAGGGTTAGGGTTAGGTTTAGGGTTAGGGTTAGGGTTAGGGTTAGGGTTAGGGTTAGGGTTAGGGTTAGGGTTAGGGTTAGGGTTAGGGTTAGGGTTAGGGTTATGGTTAGGGTTAGGCGTTAGGGTTAGGGTTAGGTTTAATTTTAGGGTTACGGTCACGGTTAAAGTTAGGGTTAGGTGTTAGGGTTAGGGTTAGGGTTAGGTGTTAGGGTTGGGTTAGATTTAGTTTTACGGTTAGTATTAGGGTTATGGTTACAGTTTTAATTAGTGTTAGGTTTAGGGGTTAGGGATGTGTTAGGGTTAGTGTTACGGTTAGTGTTAAGTTTTAGTGTTTGGTTTAGTGTTATGGTTAGGCTTAGGTATTAGGGTTCGGGTTAGGTTTAGAGTTTAGGGTTTAGTGTTTAGGATTTAGGATTAGGGTTAGTGTTACTGGTGACTCGTTACAGGTTAGGGTTACTGGTTACTGTTCACTGGTTACATTTTATGGTTAAGGTTAGGTTTATGGTTAGGGTTAGTGTTAGGGTCTAAGGTTAGGATTAGGTTTAGGGTTATGGTTAGGGTTAGGTCTACTGTTAGGTTTTAGGGTTAGGGTTAGGGTTAGGGTTATGGTTAGGATTAGGATTAGCGTTATGGTTAGGTTAGGGTTAGGGTTATGCTTAGGCTTAGGGTTATGTTTATGATTACTGGTTACTGGTGAGGTTTAGTGGTTAGAGTTAGGTTTAGATTTAGGGTTAGGCGTTAAGGCTAGTTTTATGGTTAGGTTTATGCTTTATGATTACTGGTTACGGTTAATGGTTAGAATTAGGGTTTAGGGTTAGTATTAGGGTTAGGGTTTAAAGTTTAGGGTTTAGGATTTAAGGTTAGGGTTAGTTTTACTGGTTACTGGTTAGTGTTAGGGTTAGGGTTTAGTTTATGTTTAGGTTTAGGCTTAGTGTTAGGGTTAGTGTTAGGTTTAGGGTTATATGTTAGGGTTACGGTTATGGTTATGGTTAGGGTTAGGCTTAGGGTTAAGGTTAGGGTTTAGTGTTAGGGTTATGGTTAGGGTTAGGGTTAAGGTTTAATGTTTGGGTTAGTGTTAGGGATAGGGTAAGGTTTAGGGTTAGGGTACGGTTATGGTTAGGCGGTTAGTGTTAGGGTTAGGGGGTTAGGGTTAGTGTTAGGATTATTGTTAGTGTTTAACGTTATTGTTAGGCTTAGGGATTAGGAGTAGTTTTAGTGTTAGAGTATAGGCTTTAGGGTTTAGGGTTAGTGTTACTAGTTACTCGTTACTGGTTAGGGTTACTGGTTACTGGTTACTTTTTAGGGATAGGGTTAGGTTTATGGTTATGTTTAGGGTCATGTTTTATGATTACTGGTTATTGGTCAGGGTTACTGGTTAGGGTTAGGTTTAGTGTTAGGGTTAGTTGTCAGTGTTAGGGTTAGTGTTAAGTTTAGAATGAGGTTTAGGGTTATGATTAGAGTTAGGGTTAGGGTTGCGTAGGTTTAGGGTTAGGGTTAGGTTGAGGGTTAGATTTAAGTTTGTGGTTAGGGTTATGGTTAGGGTTAGGGTTTAGGTTAAATTTAGGTTTAGTGTTAGGTTTAGGTGTTAGTGTTAGGTTAGGGTTAGGGTTACGGTTACGGTTAGGTTTAGGGTTAGCGTTAGGTTAGGGTTATTGTTAGAGTTATGGGTTCGAGTTAAGGTTAGTGTTAGGTAAGTGTTAGGGTTGGGGATTAGAGTTAAGTTTATGTTTATGGTATGGTTTAGGGTTAGGGTTAAAGTTAGGTTTAGGTTTAGGCTTAGGGTTATGGTTAGGTTTAATTTTAGGGTTAGGGTTACTGTTAAATTTAGGGTTAGGTCTTAGGATTAGGGTTAGGGTTTAAGGTTAGCGTTAAGTTTAGTGTTAGAGTTAGGTGTTAGTGTTAGGGTTAGGGTTACGGTTAGGGTTATGGTTAGGGTTAGGGGTAGATTTAGGGTTAGGGTTAGAGTTAGGGTTTAGTATAGTGTTAGGGTTAGGTTTAGGGTTAGTTTTAGTGTTAGTGTTAGGGATAGGGTTAAGATAATGGTTGGGGGTTTAGTGTTATGGTTAGGTTTATGGTTATTGTGAGGGTTAGAGGGTTATGGCTAGGGTTAGTATTAGGTTTAGTGTATAAGGTTAGGGTTAGGGTTAGTGTTAGTATTTGGGTTACGGTTAGGGTTCGTGGTTAGGGTTAGAGTTAAGGTTAGGGTTAAGGTTAGGGTTAAGGTTATGGTTAGGTTTTAAGGTTAGGGTTAGTGTCAGGGTTAGGTTTAGGGTTAGTAGTGTTTAGGATTTAGGGTTTTGGTTACGGTTAGGGCTTCTGTTAGGGTTAGGCTTAGGGTTAGTGTTAGGGTTAGGTTTAGGGTTAGGGTTAGGGTTAGGGTTAAATGTAGGTTTAGTTTTAGGGTTATGTGTTAATGTTAGGGTTAGTGTTAGGTTAGGGTTAGGGTTAGGGTTAGGGTTAGGGTTAGGGTTAGGGTTTTGGGTTAGGGTTAGTGTTAGATAATGTTTAGGGTTAAGTTTAGGTTTAGGGTTTGGTTTAGGATTAGGTAGGGTGAGGTGTTTGTGTTAGGGTTAGGGTTAGGGTTAGGTTTATTTTAGGGTTAGGGTTATGGTTAAAGTTAGGGTTAGGTTTTAGGGCTATGTTTATGGTTAGGTTTATGTTTTTCGATTACTGGTTACTGGTTAGGGATAATTGTTAGGGTTAGGGTTTAGGGTTAGTATTAGGGTTAGGGTTTAATATTTAGGGTTTAGGCTTTAATGTTAGGGCTAGGGTTACTGGTTACTGGTTAGGGTTACTGGTTATTGATTACTGCTTAGGGTTAGTATTAGGGTAAATGTTAGGATTAGGTTTAGGCTTAGTGTTAGGGTTAGTGTTAGGGTTAGGGTTAGTGTTAAGGTTACTGTTATGGTTAGGGTTAGGGTTTAGTTTAAGGGTTATTGTTAGGGTTAGGGTTAAGGTTTAATGTTAGGGTTAGTGTTAGTGGTAGGGTTAGGTTTAGGGTTATTGGTAGGGTTATGATTAGGCAGTTATGGTTAGGTTTAGGGTTAGATTTAGGGTTTAGTGTTAGGGTTATATTAGGGTTAGGGTTAAGGTTTAATATTAGGGTTAGGGCTAGTGTTAGGCTTAGGAGTAAGGGTAGAGTTATGGTTAGGCGGTTAGGGTTAGGGTTAGGGGGTTAGTGTTATTGTTAGTGTTAGTGTTTAGGGTTAGGGTTTGTTTTATGGTTAGGCTTAGGGATTAGGTTTAGGGTTAGGGTTAGAGTTTAGGGTTTCAGATTTAGGGTTAGTGTTACTAGTTACTCGTTACTGGTTAGTGTTCTTGGTTACTGGTTACTTTTTAGGGTTAGTGTCTGGTTTATGGTTAGGGTTAGGGTTAGGGTTTAGGGTTAGGTTTATAGTAAGGTTTAGGGTTAGTGGATATGGTTAGAGTTATGATTTGATTTAGGGTTTAGGGTTAAAGTTAGGATTAAGGTTAGGTTAGGGTTCGAATTATGGTTAGGGTTAGTGTTATATTTTAGGATTACTGGTTACTGGTCATGGTTTCTGGTTATGGTTAGGTTTAGTGTTAGGGTTAGGTTTTAATGTTAGGGTTAGGGTTATGGTTATGGTTAGGGTTAGGGTTAGGGTTAGGTTATGGTAAGGGTTAGAGTTATGGGTACGAGTTAGGGTTAGTGTTAGTTAAGTGTATGGGTTAAAGATTAGGGTTAACTTTCGGTTTAGGGTTAGGTTAGGGTTAGGGTTAGGTTAAGACTTAGGGTTAGGGTTAGATTTAGTTATAGAATTAGGGTTATGGTTAAAGTTAGGGTTAGGTGTTAGAGTTAGGGTTAGGGTTAGGTTTAATGATTAGGGTTGAGTTAGGGTTAGGTTTCCGGTTAGTATTAGGGTTATGGTTAATGTTATGGTTAGGGTTAGTGTTATGTGTTAGGGATGTGTTAGCATTAGGTTTAATGTTAGGGTAAGGGTTAGGGTTAGGATTATTGTTTAGTGTTAGGATTACGGATTAGGGCTGGGTTAGGGTTAGTGTTAGGTTTAGGGTTGTGCTTAGGGTAAGGTTTAGGGTTAGGGTTAGCATTAGGGTTAGGTTTAGTGTTAGGATTAGGTTCAGGGGTTAGGTTTGGGTTAGGGATAGGGTTAGGGTTAGGGTTAGGGTTAGTGTTAGGTTTTAAGGTTAGGGTTAGGGTTAGGTTTATGGTTAGTGTTTAGAATTTAGGGTTATGGTTACGGTTAGGGCTTCGGTTAGGGTTAGGCTTAGGGTGAGGGCTAGGATTAGGTTTAGGTTTAGGGTTAGGGTTAAAGTTAGGTTTAGAGTTTTTGTTAGGTGTTAGTGTTAGGTTAGTGTTAGGTTAGGGTTAGGGTTACTGTTAGGTAAGGTTTAGGGTTAAGTTTAGGTTTAGGGTTAGGTTTAGGGTTAGATAGGGTGAGGTGTTAGTGTTAGTACTAGGTCTAGTGCTGGGTTAGGTTTAGTTTTAGTTTTAGGGTTAGGGTTAAAGTTAGGGTTAGGTGTTAGGGCTATGTTTATGGTTAGGTTTATGTTTTATGATTACTGGTTTGGGATAATTGTTAGGCTTAGGGTTTAGGGTTAATATTAGGGTTAGGGTTTAAGGTTAGGGTTAGGGTTACTGGTAGGGTTACTGGTTATTGGTTACTGCTTAGGGTTAGTATTAGGGTAAATGTTAGGGTTTGGTTTAGGTTTAGTGTTAGGGTTAGGGTTAGTGTTAAGGTTACGGTTATGGTTACGGTTAGATTTAGGGTTTAGTTTTAATGTTAGTGTTAGGGTTAGTGTTATGGTTTAATGTTAGGGTTAGTGTTAGGGGTAGGGTTAGGTTTAGATTTGTGGTAGGGTTATGATTAGGCAGTTGGGATTAGGGTTAGGGTTAGAGGGTTAGGGTTAGGGTTAGGGTTAGCGTTTAGGGTTAGGGTTCCTTTTAAGGTTAGGCTTAGGGATTAGGGTTAGGGTTAGGGTTAGAGTTTAGGGTTCGTGTTAACTAGTTACTCGTTACTGGTTAGTGTTCCTGGTTACTGGTTACTTTTTAGGGTTAGGGTCCGGTTTATGTTTAGGGTTAGGTTTAGGGTTTAGGGTTAGGATTAGGATTAGGGTTTAGGGTTAGTTTTAGAGTTAGGTTTAGGGTTAGTGGATAGGGTTAGGGTTATGGTTTGATTTAGGGTTTAGGGTTAAAGTTAGGATTAGGGTTAGGTTAGGGTTCGGTTTATGGTTAGGGTTAGGGTTATATTTTAGGATTACTGGTTACTGGTCATGGTTTCTGGTTATGGTTAGGTTTAGTGTTACGGTTAGGTGTTAGGGTTAAGGTTACGGTTAGGGTTATGGTTAGAGTTACGGTTAGGGTTATGGTTAGGGTTAGGTTAGAGAAAGGGTTAGAGTTATGGGTACGAGTTAGGGTTAGAGTTAGTTAAGAGTATGGGTTAAAGATTAGGGTTAACTTTAGGTTTAGGGTTAGGTTTAGGTTTTTGGTTAGGGTTAGGTTAAAACTTAGTGTTAGGGTTAGGTTTAGTTATAGAATTAATGTTATGGTTAATGTTAGGGTTAGGTGTTAGAGTTAGGTTTAGCTTTAGGTTTAATGATTAGGGTTGAGTTAGGGTTAGGTTTACAGTTAGTATTAGGGTTATGGTTAAGGTTAGGGTTAGGGTTAGGGGTTAGGGATGTGTTAGCGTTAGTGTTAGTGTTAGTGTAAGTGTTAGGGTTAGGATTATTGTTTAGTGTTAGGAATAGGGATTAGGGCTGGGTTAGGGTTAGTGTTAGGTTTAGGGTTAGGCTTAGGGTAAGGTTTAGGGTTAGGGTTAGTGTTGGGGTTAGTTTTACTGTTAGTGTTAGTGTTAGGATTCGGGTCATGGGTTAGGTTTGGGTTAGGGTTAGGGTTAGGATTAGGGTCAGGGTTAGTTTTAGGGTTAGGGGTTAGGGTTGGGTTAGTTTTAGTTTCAGGTTTAGGTTTAGGGTTAGGGGTAGGTCTAGTCTTAGGGTTAGGATTAGGGTTAGGTTAAATTTTAGTGTTAGGGTTACGGTTAAAGTTAGGGTTAGGTGTTAGGGTTAGGGATAGGGTTATGGTTAGAGTTCAGGTTTTAGGGTTTAGGGTTTAGGGTTTAGGGTTAGGGTTAGTTTTACTGGTTACTCGTTACTGGTTATGGTTACTGTTTCCTGGTCACTGGTTACGTTTTATGGTTACAGTTAGGTTTATGGTTAGTGTTAGTGTTAGGGTCTAGGGTTCGATTTGGTTTAGGGTATAGGGTTACGGTTATGGTTAGGGTTAGGGTTAGGTTTATGTTAGGGTTAGGTTTATGGTTTATGGTTAGGGTTAGTGTTATGGTTTGGTTAGGGTTAGGCTTAGGCTTAGGGTTATGTTTTATGATTACTGGTTACTGGTGATGGTTACTGGTTAGAGTTCGGTTTAGGGTTAGGGTTAGGTGTGAGTGTTATTGTTAGTGTAAGCTTAGGTTTAGTGTTATGGTTAGGGTTATGGTTAGGGTTAGTGTTAGGGTTAGGTTAGGGTTAGGGTTAGGGTTAGGAGTTTGGGTTAGGGTTAGTGTTAGGTAAAGGTTATGGTTTAGGGTTCAGTTTAGGTTTAGGGTTAGGTTAAGGGTTTGGTAGGGTTAGGTATTAGTGTTAGGCTTAGGGTTAGGGTTAGTTTTAGTTTTAGGGTTAGGTTTACGGTTAAAGTTATGGTTAGTTGTTAGGGTTAGGGTTATTTTAAGGGGTTAGTGTTGAGTTAGGGTTAGGTTTACGGTTAGTATTAGGCTTATGGTTTTGGTTATGTTTAGGGTTAGGGTTAGGGGTTAGGGATGTGTTAGGGTTAGGGTTACGGTTAGTGTTATGTTTTATGGTTACTCTTAGTGTTATCATTAGGCTTAGGGATTAGTGTTAGTGTTAGCGTTAGAGTTTAGTGTTTAGGGTTTAGGGTTTAGGGTTAGGGTTAGTGTTACTGGTTATTCGTTACTGGTTATTGTTACTGGTTACTCGTCACTGGTTACTTTTTAGGATTAAGGTTAGGTTTATGGTTAGGGTTTGTGTTAGAGTCTAGGGTTAGGATTAGGTTTAGGGTTTAGGTTTACAGTTAGGGTTAGGTTTAGGGTTAGGGGTTAGGGTTAAGTTTAGGGTTATGGTCAATATCAGTCCGAACACACTGAACCTGATAGAAGAGAAAGTGGGAAGTACCCTACAACAGATGGGCACAGGAGATCGCTTCTTAAGTATAAACCCAGCAGCACAGACACTAAGGGCAACATTGAATAAATGGGACCTACTAAAGCTGAGAAGCTTCTGTAAAGCAAAGGACACTGTCACTAAGACAAAAAGGCAACCTACTGACTGGGAGAAAATCTTCACCAACCCCGCAACAGACAAAGGTCTGATCTCCAAAATATATAGAGAACTCAAGAAACTAGACTTTAAAATGCTAATTAACCCAATTAAAAAATGGGGCACTGAACTGAACAGAGAATTCTCAAAAGAGGAAGTTCAAATGGCCAAAAGACACCTAAGGTCATGCTGAACCTCATTAGCAATCAGGGAAATGCAAATCAAAACAACTTTGAGATATCATCTTACACCTGTCAGAATGGCTAAAATCAAAAGCACCGATGATAGCCTTTGCTGGAGAGGCTGTGGAGGAAGGGGTACACCTCATCCATTGCTGGTGGGAATGCAATCTTGTGCAACCACTTTGGAAATCAGTGTTTCCGTTTCTCAGGAAATTCGGGATCAACCTACCCCTGGACCCAGCAATACCACTCTTGGGAATATACCCAAAAGATGCCCTATCATATGACAAAAGCATTTGTTCAACTATGTTCATAGCAGTATTATTTGTAATAGCCAGAACCTGGAAATAACCTAGATGCCCTTCAATGGAAGAATGGATGAAGAAAGTGTGGAATATATACACTTTAGAGTACTATGCTGCGGTAAAAAACAATGACTTCTCGAATTTTGAATGCAAATGGATGGATTAAATTCCGGGTCTTCTATGCGATTCCATTGGTCGACTTCTCTGTTTTTATGCCAATACCACACTGTTTTCATTACCGTAGCTCTGTGATAGAGTTTGAAGTCAGGGATGGTAATGCCTCCAGAAGATCCTTTATTGTATAGGATTGTTTTGGCTATCCTGGGTTTTTTATTTTTCCATATAAAATTGATTATTGTCCTCTCAAGATCTGTGAAGAATTTTGATGGGACCTTGATGGGAATTGCATTGAATCTATAAATTGCCTTTGGTAGAATTGCCATTTTTACTATGTTGATCCTCCCAATCCAAGAGCATGGGAGGTCCTTCCATTTTCTGGTATCCTCATCAATTTCTTTCTTCAATGCTTTGAAGTTCTTGTCAAATAGATCTTTCACTTCCCTTTGTTAGAGTTACCCCGAGATATTTTATGCTGTTTGTGGCTATTGTGAAAGGTGAAGCTTCTCTGATTTCCCTCTCTGCTTCCATATCCTTTGTGTATAAGAGGGCAACTGATTTTTTGGAGTTGATCTTGTATCCTGCCACATTACTAAAGGAATTTATCAGCTGTAAAAGTTCCTTGGTGGAGTTTTGAGGGTCACTTATGTACACTATCATATCATCTGCAAATAACGAAAGTTTAACTTCTTCCTTTCCAATTTGAATCCCCTTGATCCCCTTATGTTGTCTTATTGCTATTGCTAGAACTTCAAGCACTATATTGAAGAGGTATGGCGAGAGTGGGCAGCCTTGTCGTGTTCCTGAGTTTAGTGGGATGGCTTTGAGTTTCTCTCCATTTAATTTGATGTTAGCTGTCGGCTTGCTGTATATAGCTTTTATTATATTTAGGTATGACCCTTGTATCCCTAGTCTCTCCAAGACTTTTATCATAAAGGGATGTTGAATTTTGTCAAATGCTTTTTCAGCATCTAATGAGATGATCATATGGTTTTTTTCTTTCAGCTTATTTATATGATGGATTACATTGATAGATTTTCGTATGTTGAACCAGCCCTGCATCTCTGGAATGAAGCCTACTTGATCATAATGGATAATTTTTCTAATGTGTTCTTGGATTCGGTTTGCCAGTATTTTGTTGAGGATTTTTGCGTCAATATTCATGAGTGAGATTGGCCTGTAATTCTCTTTCTTGGTTGAGTCTTTGTGTGGTTTTGGTATCAGAGTGACTGTAGCTTCATAAAAAGGAATTTGGCAATGACTCTTCCGCTTCTATATTGTGAAATACATTAAGGAGTATAGGTGTTAGCTCTTCTTGGAAGTTCTGGTAGAATTCCGCATTGAAACCATCAGGTCCTGGGCTTTTTTTTGGTAGGGAGGTTTTTGATAACAGCTTCTAGTTCTTCGCGACTAACAGGTCTATTTAGGTTGTTCACCTGGTCCTGGTTTAACTTTGGTATATGGTATTTATCTAAAAACGTGTCCATTTCTTTTACATTTTCCAGTTTTGTGCCATACAGGCCTTTGTAGTAAGATCTAATGATTCTTTGAATTTCTTCTGTGTCTGTGGTTATTTCCCCCTTTTCATTTCTGATCTTATTAATTTGCATATTCACTCTCTGGCGTTTTATTAGTTTGGATAGAGGTTTATCAATCTTGTTGATTTTCTCTAGGAACCAGCTTTTTGTTTCATTGATTCTTTGGATTGTTTTCTGTGTTTCTATTTTGTTGATTTCAGCCCTCAGTTTGATTATTTCCAGTCTTCTACTCCTCCTAGGTGAGTCTGCTTCTTTTTTTCTAGAGCTTTCAGGTGGGCTGTTAAGTCTCCAATGTGTGCCTTCTCTGTTTTCTTTAAGTGGGCACTTAGTGCTATGAACTTTCCTCTCAGGACTGCTTTCATAGTGTCCCATAAGTTTGAGTAGGTTGTTTCTTTATTTTCATTGAATTCAAGGAAGACTTTAATTTCTTTCTTTATTTCTTCCTTGATCCAGGTGTGGTTCAGTAGTTGACTGTTCAGTTTCCATGAGTTTGTAGGCTTTCTGGGGGTAGGGTTGTTGTTGAATTCTAACTTTAATCCATGGTGATCTGATAAGACACAGGTGATTACTAATATTTTTTTTGTAACTGTGGAAGTTTGCTTTGTTACCGAGTATGTGGTCAATTTTCGAGAAGGTTCCATGTGCTGCAGAGAAGAAGGTATATTCTTTCCTATTTGGGTGGAATATTCTATAGATGTCTGTCAAGTCCAATTGATTCATTACCTCCTTTAATTCTCTTAGTTCTCTGTTAGGTTTCTGTCTGATTGACCTGTCCATTGGCGAGAGGAGTGTTGAAGTCTCCTACTATTAGTGTGTGCGGTTTGATGGCTGCCTTGAGTTTTAGTAGTGTTTCTTTTACGTACGTGGGTGCTTTTATATTAGGGGCGTAGATATTCAGGATTGAGACTTCCTCTTGATGAATTGATCCTGTTATGAGTATAAAATGTCCCTCTCCATCTCTTCTGATTGATTTAAGTTTGAAGTCAAGTTTGTTAGAAATTAGTATGGCCACACCCGCTTGTTTCTTAGGTCCATTTGCTTGATAAGCCTTTTCCCAGCCCTTTACTCTGAGTAGGTGCCTGTCTTTGTGTTTGAGGTGTGTTTCTTGTAAACAGCAGAATGTTGGATCCTGCTTTTGTATCCAATCTCTTAGCCTGTGCCTTTTTATAGGTGAGTTGAGCCCATTGACATTAAGTGATATTAATGACCAGGGATTGTTAACTCCGGTCACTTTTTTAGTAGTAGAGTTCGTGTGTATCCCTTCTTTGAGTTGCGCTGGTGATGGGTCTCTAGATGTCAGAGTTATTGTGGTCATTGTTAGACTCCTTGGTTAGAGATTTTCCTTCTATTACTTTCTGTAAGGCTGGATTTGTGGCTACGTATTGTTTAAATTTGTTTTTATCCTGGAAAATTTTGTTTTCTCCATTTATGGTGAATGAAAGCTTGGCTGGGTATAGTAGTCTGGGCTTGCATCCATGGTCTCTTAGTTTTTGCAGTACATCTATCCAGGACCTTCTGGCTTTCATGGTTTCCATAGAGAAGTCAGGTGTAAGTCTGATAGGTTTACCGTTGTAAGTAACTTGGCCTTTTTCCTTTGTGGCTCTTAATATTCTTTCTTTATTCTGTATGCTTTGTGTTTTGATTATTATTGGCGAGGGGATGTTTTTTTTTTTTGATACAGCCTATTCGGTGTTCTGTATGCTTCTTGAACCTTCATAGGTACATCTTTCTTTAGGTTGGGAAAGTTTTCTTCTATAATTTTATTAAATATATTTTCTGGGCCGTTGAGCTGCACTTCTTCTCCTTCTTCTACTCCAATTATTCTTAGGTTTGGTCTTTTTATTGTGTCCCATATTTCCTGAATGTTTTGTGATGAGAATTTGTTGGTTTTGCTGTTTTCTTTGATCAGTGTGTTTATTTTCTCTATGGTATCTTCAGTGTCTGATATTCTTTCTTCTATCTCTTGTATTCTGTTGGTAGTACTTGTCTCTGTAGTTCCTGTTCGTTTACCCAGATTTTCCATCTCCAATCTTCCCTCGGTTTGTGTTTTCTTCATTCCTTCCATTTCCTTCTTCAAGTCTTGAACCGCTTCCTGTACCTGTTTGATTGCTTTTTCATGTTTCTCTTGGTTTTCTTGGGTATCTTTAAGCGATTTATTCATTTCCTCTACCTTTTTGTTTGTAATCTCTAATTGTTTATGGCAGTTTTTCACCTCCTGCTTAAGGTCTTCTATTATTTTCATATAATTCACTTTTGAGTCGATTTCTTCTAATTCTTCTGGAGTAGGGGTGTACAATTCTTCTTATTTCGGGATCCCTTGATTCTGGTGAAGTCATGTTGCCTTTCAGGTTGTTGGAGGAAGTCTTGCATTGGCGCCTTCCCATCTCCTCCTTCAAATGGGGCCAGAAGAGGTCTGGTGTCTTGGTCCAGTCTTTGCGTCCAGATGGAACTCCTCAGGACCACTCTGGGTGGGTTGTGGATGCAAGCCTGATGTCTCTCCTGGTGCCGGGTTCGGAACTCCTGGCTGCTTGGGTGTCTTGCAAACAAAGGACCTACCTACCTCGCTGGGGTGGGGTGGGTTGGGGATAAGGGGGGATGGGGAGAGAAAAGGGGAGGATTGGGGGAACTTGGGGAAACAGGAAGATGGTTGGATAGGGGAGCAGGGAAGCACATATCTTAGTTAAGGGAGCCACCTTAGGGTTGGCAAGAGACTTGAACCTAGAGTGGCTCCCAGGAGCCCAAGGTGATGTCCCCAGTTAGTCCCTTGGGAAGCGGAGGATAGGGAACCTGAAATGACCCTATCCCATAGCAATACTGACGAATATCTTTCATATCACCATAGAACCTTCATCTGGTGATGGATGGACATAGAGACAGAGACTCACACTGGAGCACTGGACCAAGCTCCCAAGGTCCCAATGAGGATCAGATGGAGGGAGAACACGAGCAAGGATGTCAGGACCACGGGGTGCACCCACCCACTGAGACAGTGGGGCTGATATATTGGTAGCTCACCAAGGCCAGCTGGACTGTGACTGAATAAGCATGGGATAAAACCGGACTCTCTGATCACGGCGAACAATGAGGACTGATGAGAAGCCAAGGTCAATGGCAAGGGGTTTTGATCCTACTTCATGTTCTGGCTTGGTGGGAGCCTAGCCAGTTTGGATGTTCACCTTCCTAGACATGGACGGAGGGGGGAGGACCTTGGACTTTCCACAGGGCAGGAACCATGACTGCTCTTTGGATTAGAGAGGGAGGGGGAGAAGAGTAGGGCAAGGAAGAGAAGAGTGGGGGGACGGGGAGGGAAATGGGAGGCTGGGAGGAGGCGGAAACTTTTTTTTTCTTATTCTCAATAAAAAAAAAAAGAATTATAAAAAAAAGATTAGGGTTATGGTTAGGTTTAGGGTTTAGGGATAGGGTTAGCATTATGGTTAGTTTAGGTTTAGGATTAGGCTTAGGCTTAGGGATATGTTTTATGAATACTGGTTACTGGTGAAGGTTACTGGTTAGTGTTAGGTTTAGGGTTAGAGTTAGGTGCTAGTGTTAGCTTAGTGTTAGGGTTATAGTTAGGGTTACGGTTAGGTTTAGTGTTAGGGTTATGTTAGGGTTAGGGTTAGAGTTTGGGGTTTGGGTTAGGGTTAGTGTTAGGTAAGGGTTAGGGTTTAGGGTTAAGTTTAGTTTTAGGGTTAGGTTTAGGGTTAGGTAGGGTTAGGTGTTAATGTTGATTTTAGGGTTAGGGTTAGAGTTAGGGTTTAGGATAGTGTATGTGGTTAGGTTTATTTTTTATGATTACTAGTTACCGGTTAGGGTTAATGGTTAGTGTTAGGTTTAGTGTTAGGTTTAGGTGTTAGTGTTACGGTTAGGGTTACGGGTAGGGTTACGGTTAAAGTTAGGGTTAGGGTTAGGTTAGGATTAGGGTTAGGGTTAGAATTATGGGTTCGTTTTAGGGTTCGTGTTAGGTAAGGGTTAGAGTTAAAGGTTAGGGTTAAGTTTAGGGTTAGGATAGGGCTAGGGTTAGGTTTAGGGTTAGGTTTAGGTGTTAGTTTTAGGGTTAGTGTTAGGTTAGTGTTAGTGTTAGGGTTACGGTTAGGGTTTCGATTAGGTTAGGGTTAGGGTTATAGTTATAGGTTCGCATTAGGGTTAGTGTTAGGTAAGTGTAAGGGTTAGGGATTAGAGTTAAGTTAAGTTTTGGGTTAGGTTTAGGGTTAGGTTTAGGGTTAGGTTTAGGCTTAGGGTTAGTGTTAGGATTAGGTTTAGTTTTAGGGTTAGAGTTACAGTTAAAGTTAGGGTTACGTGTTAGGGTTATGGTTAGGGTTATGTTTTAGGATTACTGGTTACTGGTCATGGTTACTGGTGATGGTTAGGTTTAGTGTTAGGGTTAGGTGTTAGTGTTAGGGTTAGGGTTAGGGTTAGTGTTAGGGTTAGGTTTACTGTTAGGGTTAGGTTTATGTTAGGGTTAGGTTTAGAGTTATGGGTTCGAGTTAAAGTGTTAGGTATGGTATAATGTTAAAGATTAGTGTTAACTTTAGGTTTAGGGTTAGGTTTAGGGTTAGGGTTAGGTTTAGCTTAATACTTAGTGTTAGGGTTAGGTTTAGGGTTAGTTTTAGGGTTGGGTTATGGTTAAAGTTAGGGTGAGGTGTTAGGGGTAGGGTTAGGGTTAGGTTTAGGGATTAGGGTTGGTTTAGGGTTAGGTTTCCAGTAAGTATTAGGGTTATGGTTACAGTTATGGTTAGGGTTTGGGTTACGGGATAGGGATGTGTTAGGGTTAGGGTTAGGGTTAGGGTTAGGGTTAGGGTTAGGGTTAGGGTTAGGGTTAGGGTTAGGGTTAGGTTTAGGTTTAGCATTAGGGTTAGGGTTTAGTGTTAGGGTTAGGGGTTAGGGTTGCTTTAGAGTTAGGGTTAGGCTTAGTCGTAGGTTTATGTTTTAAGATTACTAGTTACTGTGAGCGTTACTGGTTAGGGTAAGGTTTAGGGTTAGGGTAGAGTTATGGTTATGCAGTTAGAGTTAGGGTTAGGGTTTGGGTTAGTGTTAGTGTTTAGGGTTATGGTTGGTTTGATGGTTAGGGTTAGGGATTTGGGTTAAGGTTAGGGTTATAGTTTAGGGTTTAGTGTTTAGGGTTTAGGGTTAGTGTTACTAGTTTCTTGTTACTGGTTTGGGTTAGGGTTAGGCTTAGGGGGTTAGGGTTAGTGTTAATGTTTAGCGTTAGCGTTCGTTTTATGTTTAGGCTTAGTTATTAGGGTTAGTGTATGTGTTAGAGTTTATGGTTTAGGGTATAGGGTTTAGGGTTAGTGTTACTAATTACTCATTACTGGTTAGGGTTACTATTTACTGCTTACTTTTTAGGGTTAGGGTTAGGTTTATGGTTAGGGTTAGGATTTAGGGTTAGGATTAGGGTTAGGGTTTAGGGTTAGGTTTAGGGTTAAGTTAAGGGTTAGTGGTTATGGTTAGGATTATGCTTTGATTTAGGGTTTAGGGTTAAAGTTAGGGTTTGGCTTAGGTTAGTGTTAGGTTTAGGGTAGGGTTAGGGTTATGTTTTATGATTACTGGTTACTGGTCAGGGTTACTGGTTAGGGTTAGGTTTATTGTTAGGGTTAGGTGTTAGTGGTAGGGTTAGCGTTACTGTTAGGGTTAGGTTTAGGGATTAGTGTTGTGTTAGGGCTAGGTTTACGGTTAGTATTAAGGTTATGGTTATGGTATGGTTAGGGTTAGGGTTATGGGTTAGGGATATGTTAGGTTTAGGTTTAGTGTTAGGGTTAGGCTTAGGGTTAGGGTTAGGGTTAGTGTTAGGTTTAGTGTTAGGGTTAGGGTTATGATTCGGTTTAGGTGTTAGGTTTGGTTTAGGTTTAGGGTTGGGGTTAGGGTTAGGTTCATGGTTAGGTATAGGGTTAGGGGTTAGGGTTGGGCAAGTTTTTGGCTTAGGCTTAGGCTTAGGCTTAGGGTTAGGGTTAGGGTTAAGGGTTAGGTTTGGTTAGGTTTAAGGTTAGGTTTATGTTTAGGGTTAGATTTATGTTTGGCGTTAGGGTTAGGGTTTAAGTGTTAATGTTAGGGTTAGTTTTAGGTTAGGGTTAGGGTTAGGGTTACAGTTACGGTTAGGTTTAGGGTGAGGGTTAGGTTAGGTTTAGGGTTAGAGTTATGCGTTCGAATTAAGGTTAGTGTTAGGTAAGTGTTAGGGTTAGGGATTAGGGTTAAGTATAGGTTTAGTGTTTGGGTTTGGGTTAAGTTTTAGCTTAGGTTTAGGGTTAGGTTTAATTTTAGGGTTAGGGTTATGGTTAAAGATAGGGTTAGGTGTTAGGGTTAGGGTTAGTGTCAGGTTTAGGGGTTAGTGTTGGGTTAGGGTTAGGTTTACGGTTAGTATTAGGGTTATGGTTACGGTTATTGTTAGGGTTAGGGATTAGGGATGTGTTAGGATGAGGATTAAAGTTAGTGTTAGGGTTAGGGTTAGGGTTAGGATTAGCATTATGGTTAGGGTTAGGGTTTATGGTTATGGTTAGTGTTAGGGGTAGGTTCAGGTTAGGGTTAGGGTTATGCTTAGGCTTAGGCTTATGTTTTATGATTACTGCTTACTGGTCAGGGGTACTGGTTAGAGTTATGTGTAGGGTTAGTGTTAGGTGTTTGTGTTAGGGTTAATGTTAGGGTAGGGTTATTTTTAGGGTTACCGTTAGGGTTATTGTTAGTGTTAGGTTAGGCTTAGGTTTAGAGTTAGGGGTTTGGGTTAGGGTTTGTGTTCGGTAAGGGTTAGGGTTAGCGTTTAGGGTTAAGTTTAGTTTGAGGGTTAGGTTTAGGTTTAGGGTTAGGGTTAGGATTATGATTAGGTTTAAGGTTAGGATTAGGTTTAGTTTTAGGGTTAGATTTACAGTTAAAATTAGTGTTATGTATTAGGTTTAGGGTTAGGTTTAGGGCTTTGTTTTATGATTACTGGTTACTGGTCAGGGTTACTGGTTAGGGTTAGGTTCAGGGTTAGGGTTAGGGTTGGGTGTTAGTGTTAGGGTTAGGGTTAGTGTTAGGGTTAGGGATTGCGTTAGGGTTAGGTTAGGGTTAGGGTTAGAGGTATGGGGTCGTGTTAATGTTAGTGTTTGGTAAGGGTTAGGGTTAGGGATTAGCGTTAAGTTTAGGTTTAGGTTTAGTTTTAGGGGTAGGTTTAGGATTAGGTTTAGGCTTAGAGTTAGGCTTAGGGTTAGGGCTAGTGTTAAGGTTTATAGTTGGGTTAGTTTTAGGGTAAGGGTTAGTGTTACGGTTAGGATTACATTTAGGTTTGGAGTTAGGGTTAGGGGTAGATTTAGTGTTAGGTTTAGAGTTAGGTTTTAGGATAGAGTTAGGGTTGCATTTAAGTTTAGGGTTAGTCTTAGGGTTAGTGTTAGGGATAGGGTTAAGATAATGGTTGGGGATTTAGTGTTATGGTTAGGTTTATGTTTAGGGTGAGGTTTAGAGGGTTATGGTTACGGTTAGGGTTTAGGGTTAGGGTTAGGGTTAGTGTATAGGTTTAGAGTTAGGGTTAGGGTTAGTGTTAGGGATAGGGTTAGGATTATGATTGGTTGTATAGTGTTATGGTTTGGTTTCTGGTTAGGCTTAGGGTTAGAGGGTTATGGTTATGGTTAGGGCTTCGGTTAAGGTTAGGCTTAGGGTTATGTTTAGGTTTAGGGTTAGGGTTAGGGTTAAAGTTAGGTTTAGGGTTAGGGTTAGTATTAGGGTTACGGTTAGGGTTAGTGTTTAGTGTTAGGGTTAGGTTTACTGTTTGTATTAGGGTTATGGTTACAGTTATGGTTAGGGTTAGGGAATAGGGCTGTGTTAGTGTTAAGGTTAGTGTTAAGGTGAGGCTTAGGGTTAGAGTTAGGGTTAGGGTTATGTTTAATATTAGTGTTAGTGTTAGGATTAGGTTTAGGGGTTAGGTTTCGTTTAGGGTTAGGGTTAGGGTTAGGGTCAGGGTTAGTGTTGGGTAGGTTTAGGGATAGGGTTAGGTTTAGGGTTAGATTTAGGTTTGGGGTTAGGTTTAGGGTTGGGGTTTAGTTTAAAGTTAGGTTAATGTTAGGTTTAGGTGTTAGGGTTAGGGTTAGTGTTAGGTTAGGTTTAGGGTTAGTGTTAGGGTTAGGGTTAGGGTTATGGTTAGGGTTAGGCTTAGGCTTAGGTTTATGTTTTATGTGTACTAGTTACTGGTGAGGGTTACTTGTTAGAGTTAGGTCATATTTAGGGTTAAGTTTTAGTGCTAGGTTTATGGTTAGGTTTATGTTTTCTGATTACTGGTTACTGGTTAGGGTTAATGGTTAGGCTTAGGGTTTAGGGTTAGTATTAGGGTTAGGGTTTAATGTTTAGGGTTTAGGATTTAAGGTTATGGTTAGGGTTACTGGTTACTGGTTCCTGGTTATTGTTAGGGTTAAGGTTTAATTTAGGGTTAGGTTTAGGCTTAGTGTTAGGGTTAGTGTTAAGGTTCCGGTTAGGTTTAGGGTAGGGTTAGGGTTAGGTTTTAGTGTTAGGATTATGGTTAGTGTTAGGGTTAAGGTTTAATGTTAGGGTTAGTGTTAGGGGTAGTGTAAGGTTTAGGGTTAGGGTAAGTTTATGGTTAGGCGTTTAGGGTTAGGGTTAGGGAGTCAGTGTTAGGGTTATGGTTAGTGTTAGTGCTTAGCATTAGGGTTTGTTTTATGGTTAGGCTTATGGATTAGGGTTCGGCTTAAGTTTTGAGATTAGGGTTTACGGTTTAGCTTTATTGGTTATTGTTACTAGTTACTCGTTACTGGTTAGGGTTACTGGTTCCTGGTTCCTTTTTAGGGTTATGGTTAGATTTATGGTTAGGGTTATGGTTTAGGGTTAGGATGAGTGTTAGGGTTAGGGTTTAGGGTTAGGTTTAGGGTTAGTGTTTAAGGTTAGGATTATGGTTTGGTTAAGGGTTTAGGGTTAAAGTTAGGGTTAGAGTTAGGTTAGGGTTAGGTTTAGGGTTAGTGTTAGGGTTAGGGTGATGTTTTATGATTACTGGTTACTGGTCAGGGTTACTGGTTAGGGCTAGGTTTAGGGTTAGGGTTAGGTGTTAGTGTTAGGGTTAGGTTATGGTTATGGTTATGGTTATGGTTAGGGTTAGAGTTAGGGTTAGGGATAGGGATAGGGATAGGGTTAGGGTTAGATTAGGGTTAGGGTTAGGGTTAGAGGTATGGGGTCGAGTTAGAGTTAGTGTTCGGTAAGGGTTAGGGTTAGGAATTAGCGTTAAGTGTAGGTTTAGGTTTAGGTTTAGGGGTAGGTTTAGGATTAGGTTTAGGCTTAGAGTTAGGCTTAGGGTTATGGTTAGTGTTAAGGGTTATAGTTGGGTTAGTTTTAGGGTAAGGGTTAGTGTTACGGTTAGAATTACATTTAGGTTTGGGGTTAGGGTTAGTGTTAGGGGTAGATTCAGGGTTAGGGTTAGAGTTAGGGTTTAGGATAGGGTTAGGGTTACATTTAGGTTTAGGGTTAGTTTTAGGGTTAGTGTTAGGGATAGGGTTAAGATAATGGTTGGGGTTTTAGTGTTATGGTTAGGTTTATGTTTACGGTGAGGTTTAGAGGGTTATGGTTAGGGTTAGAGTTTAGGGTTAGGGTTAGGGTTAGTGTATAGGTTTAGAGTTAGGGTTAGGGTTAGTGTTAGGGATAGGGTTAGGATTATGGTTGGTTGTATAGTGTTATGGTCAGGTTTCTGGTTAGGGTTAGGGTTAGAGGGTTATGGTTATGGTTAGGGCTTCGGTTAGGGTTAGGCTTAGGGTTATGGTTAGGTTTAGAGTTAGGGTTAGGGTTAGGTTTAGGGGTAAAGTTAGGTTTAGTGTTAGGGTTAGTATTAGGGTTACGGTTAGGGTTAGTGTTTAGTGTTTGTATTAGGGTTATGGTTACAGTTATGGTTAGGGTTAGAGAATAGGGCTGTGTTAGGGTTAGATTTAGTGTTAAGTTTAGGCTTAGGTTTAGCGTTAGGGTAAGGGTTAAGTTTAATGTTAGTGTTAGGGTTAGGATTAGGTTTAGGGGTTAGGTTTGGTTTAGGTTTAGGGTTAGGGTTAGGGTCAGGGTTAGGTATAGGATTAAGGGTTAAGGTTGGGTTAGTTTTAGGGTTAGGGTTAGGGTTAGGGTTAGGGTTAGGGTTAGGGTTAGGGTCAATGCTTAGTGTTGGGTAGGTTTAGGGATAGGGTTAGGTTTAGGGTTAGATTTAGGTTTGGGGTCAGGTTTAGGGTTGGGGTTTAGTTTAAAGTTAGGTTAATGTTAGGTTTAGGTGTTAGTGTTAGGGTTAGTGTTTGGTTAGAGTGAGGGTTACGGTTAGGGTTAGGCTTAGGCTTAGGTTTAGGCTTAGGTTTATGTTTTATGTGTACTGGTTACTGGTGAGGGTTACTGGTTAGAGTTAGGTTATATTTAGGGTTAGGTTTTAGTGCTAGGTTTATGGTTAGGTTTATGTTTTATGGTTACTGGTTAGGGTTAGTGGATAGGCTTAGGGTTTAGGATTAGTATTAGGGTGAGGGTTTAATGTTTAGGGTTTAGGATTTAAGGTTAGTGTTAGGGTTACTGGTTACTTGTTAGTGTTAGGGTTAAGGTTTAGTTTAGGGTTAAGTTTAGGCTTAGTGTTCAGGTTAGTGTTAAGGTTCCAGTTCTGGTTACGTTAAGGGTTAGGGTTAAGGTTAGGGTTTAGTGTTAGGGTTATGGTTATGGTTAGGGTTAAGGTTTAATGTTAGGGTTAGTGTTAGGGGTAGGGTAAGGTTTAGGGTTAGGGTAAGTTTATGGTTAGGTGTTTAGGATTAGGGTTAGGGGGTCAGTGTTGGGGTTATGGTTAGTGTTAGTGCTTAGCATTAGGGTTTGTTTTATGGTTAGGCTTATGGATTAGAGTTCGGCTTAGGTTTTGAGATTAGGGTTTACGGTTTAGCGTTATTGGATAGTGTTACTAGTTACTCGTTATTGGTTAGGGTTATTGGTTCCTGGTTCCTTTTTAGGGTTACGGTTAGGTTTATGGTTAGGGTTAGGGTTATGGTTTAGGGTTAGGATGAGGGTTAGGGTTAAGGTTTAGGGTTAGGTTAAGGGTTAGTATTTAAGTTTAGGATATGGTTTGGTTTAGGGTTTAGGGTTAAAGTTAGGGTTAGGGTTAGGTTAGGGTTAGGTTTAGGGATAGTGTTAGGGTTAGGGTGATATTTTATGATTACTGGGTACTTCTCAGGGTTACTGGTTAGGGTTAGGTTTAGTGTTAGGGTTAGGTGTTAGTGTTAGGGTTAGGGTTACCATTAGGTTTAGGGTTAGGTTTATGTTTAGGGATTAGGGTTGGGTTAGGTTTAGGTTTACGGTTAGTATTAGTGTTATGGTTACGTTTATGGTTAGGGTTAGGGTTAGGGGTTAGTCATGTGTTAGGGTTAGGCTTAGGCTTAGTGTTATTGTTAGCGTTAGGGTTAGTGTTAGTGTTAGGTTTAGTGTTAGTGTTAGGGTTAGGATTCAGTTTAGGGGTTAGGTTTGGTTTAGGGTTAGGGTTCGGGTTAGGGTTAGGGTCAGGGTTAGATATAGGGTTAGGGGTTAGGGTTGGGTTAGTTTTAGCCTTAGGGTTAGGCTCAGGGTTAGGGTTAGGGTTAAGGGTTAAGGTTGGTTAGGTTTATGGTTAGGGTTAGGTTTAGGGTTAGATTTAGGTTTGGGGTTAGGGATAGGGTTAGGTTTAGGGTTTAGGTTAAAGTTAGTTTTAGGGTTAGGTTTAGGTGTTAGTGTTAAGGGTTAGGGTTAGGGTTACGGTTAGGTTTAGAGTTAGGGTTAGGGTTAGAGTTATGGGTTCGAGTTAAGGTTAGTGTTAGGTACGTGTTAGGGTTAGGGATTAGGGTTAAGTTTAGGTTAGGGTTACGTTTAGGGTTAGGGTTAGGATTAGTGTTAGGTTTAGGCTAAGGGTTAGGGTTATGATTAGGTTTAATGTTAGGGTTATGGTTACCTTTAAAGTTGGGGTTAGATGTTAGGTTTAGGTTTAGGGTTAGTTTTAGGGATTAGGGTTGTGTTAGGGTTAGGTTTAATGTTAGTATTAGGGTTATGGTTACGGTAATGATTAGGGTCTTAGTGATTTGTTAGGGTTAGGGTTAGGATTAGGTTTAGTGTTAGTGTTAGGGTTAGGATTATGTTTAGAGGTTAGATTTGGTTTAGGGTTAGGGTTAGGGTTAGTGTCAGGGTTAGGTTTAGGGTTAGGGGTTAGTGTTGGGTTAGTATTATTCTTAGGGTTAGGCTTAGGGTTAGGATTAGGGTTAAGGGTTAAGGTTGGGTAGGTTTAGGTTTAGAGTTAAGTTTAGGGTTAGATTTAGGTTTGGGGTTAGGGTTAGGGTTAGGGTTAGGGTTAGGGTTAGGGTTGAGGTTAAATTTTGGTTTAGGTTTAGGTTTAGGTGTTAATGTTAGGGTTAGTGTTAGGTTAGGGTTAATGTTAGTGTTACGGTTAGGTTTAGGGTTAGGGTTAGGATAGGGTTATTGTTAGAGTTATGGGTTCGAGTTAAGGTTAGTGTTAGGTAAGTGTTAGGGTTAGGGATTAGGGTTAAGTTTAGGTTTAGGGTTAGGTTTACGCTTATGTAGGGATAGGTGTTGTGGTTAGGGTTATGGTTACATTTAGTTTTATGGTTAGGTTTACGGTTAAATTAGGGTTAGGTGTTAGGGCTAGGTTTATGGTTAGGTTTAAGTTTTATGATTACTGGTTACTGTTTAGGGTTAATGGTTAGGCTTAGGGTTTAGGGTTAGTATTTGTGTTAGGTTTTAATGTTT
This sequence comes from Alexandromys oeconomus, assembly GCA_963919705.1. Taxonomy (NCBI): domain Eukaryota; kingdom Metazoa; phylum Chordata; class Mammalia; order Rodentia; family Cricetidae; genus Alexandromys; species Alexandromys oeconomus. The sequence goes on along the minus strand of CAWTZB010000141.1, from coordinate 49,381 downwards.
AGGTTTTAGGATTTAAGGTTAGGGTTAGAGTTACTGGTTACTGGTTACTGGTTAGGGTTCGTGTTAGGGTTTAGTTTAGGGTTAGTTTTAGGCTTAGTGTTAGGGTTAGTGTTAGGTTTAGGGTTAGTGTTAGGGTAACAGTTATGGTTAGGGTTAGGGTTAGTTTAGGGTTAGACTTACGGGTTCGAGTTATGGTTAGTGTTAGGTAAGGGTTAGGGTTAGAGATAAGGGTTAAGTTTAGGTTTAGGGTTAGGTTTAGGGTTTGGGTTAGGGTTAGGTTAAGTCTTAGCATTAGGTTTAGGTTTAGTTTTGGGGTTAGGGTTATGGTTAAAGTTAGCGTTAGGTGTTAGGGTTAGGGTTAGGGTAAGGTTTAGGGATTAGGGTTGGGTTAGGGTTAGGTTTACGGTTATTATTAGGGTTATGGTTACGGTTATGGTTAGGGTTAGCGTTAGGGGTTAGGGATGTGTTAGGTTTAGGGTTAGGGTTAGATTTAGTTTTAGAGTTAGGATTACGGTTAAATTTAGGGTTAGGTATTAGGGCTAGCTTAATGGTTAGGTTTATGTTTTATGATTACTGGTTACTGATTAGGCTTAATGGTTAGGCTTAGGGTTTAGAGTTAGTATTAGGGTTAGGGTTTAATGTTTAGGGTTTAGGATTTAAGGTTATGGTTAGGGCTACTGGTTACTGGTTAGGGTTACTGCTTACTGGTTACTGGTTAGGGTTAGGGTTAGGGTTAGAGTTCAGGTTAGGTTTAGGTTTAGGCTTAGTGTTTGGTTTAGTGTTAGGGTTAGAGTTAGTGTTAGGGTTACGGTTATGGTTAGGGTTAGTGTTAGGTTTTGGGTTTAGTGTTAGGGTTATGGTTAGGGTTAAGGTTAAGGTTTAATGTGAGGGTTAGTGTTAGGGGTAGGCTTAGGTTTAGGGGTAGGGGTAGGGTTATGGTTAGGATGTTAGGGTTAGGGTTAGGGTTAGGGTTAATGTTAGTGTTAGTGTTTAGGGTTAGGGTCCGTTTTATGGTTAGGCTTATGGATTAGGTTTAGTGTTAGGTTTAGAGTTTAGGGTTTAGGGTTTAGGGTTTAGGGTTTAGGGTTAGTGTTACTAGTTCCTCGTTACTGGTTAGGGTTACTGGTTACTGGTTACTTTTTAGGGTTAGGTTTATGGTTAGGGTTAGTTTTCGGGTTTATCGTTATGGTTAGGGTTGGGTTTAAGGTTTGGTTTAGGGTTAGTGGATAGGGTTAGGGTTATGGTTTGGTTTAGGGTTGAGGGTTAAAGTTAGGGTTAGGGTTAGTTTAGGGTTAAGTTTAGTGTTATAGTTAGGGTTAGGGTTATGTTTTAGGTTTACTGGTTTCTGGTCATGGTTACTGGTTATGGTTAGGTTTATTGTTAGGATTATGTGTTGGTGTTAGGGTTAGGGTTATGGTTATTGTTAGGGTTAGGGTTACGGTTAGTTTTAGGGTTAGGGTTATGGTTAAGGTTATGGTTAGTGTTAGGGTTAGGGGTTAGAGAATTGTTAGGTTTAGGGTTACGGTTAGTGTTAGCTTTTAGGGTGTGGGTTACTGTTAGGGTTAGGGATAGGTTAGGGTTAGGGTTAGAGTTATAAGTTCGAGTTAAGGCTAGTGTTAGGTAATGGTTAGGGTTAGGTATTAGGGTTAAGTTTAGGTTTAGTGTTAGGTTTGGGGTTAGGGTTAGGGCTAGAGTTATGGGTTCAAGTTAAGGCTATTGTTAGGTAAGGGTTAGGGTTAAGCATTAGGGTTAAGTTTAGGTTTAGGGTTAGAGTTAGGGTTAGGGTTAGGTTTAGGCTTTGCGTTAGGGTTAGGGTTTAGGTTTAATTTTAGGATTAGGGTTAAGGTTAAATTTAGGGTTAGGTGTTAGGGTTAGGTTTAGGGGTTATGTTTGGGTTATGGTTAGGTTTACAGTTAGTATTAGGGTTTTTGTTATGATTATGGTTGTTAGGGTTAGGATTATGGTTAGTGTTAGGTATTAGGGTTAGCGTAGTGTTATGGTTAGGATTAATGATTAGGGTTTAGGGTTAAGTTTAGGGTTAGGGTTAGGTTTAAGCTTATGTAGGGATAGGTGTTATGGTTAGGGTTATGGTTACGTTTAGTTTTATGGTTAGGTTTACGGTTAAATTAGGGTTAGTTGTTAGGGCTAGGTTTATGGTTATTTTTATGTTTTATGATTACTGGTTATTGGTTAGGGTTAATGGTTAGGCTTAGAGTTTAGGCTTAGGGTTAAGGTTAGGGTTAGGTTTAATTTTAGGGTTAGGGTTACGGTTAAATTTAGGGTTAGGTGTTAGGTTTAGGGTTAGGGTTTTGTATTTAAGGATATGGTTAGGGCTACTGGTTACTAGTTAGGGTTACTGGTTACTTGTTACTGGTTAGGGTTAGGGTTAGAGTTAAGGTTAGGTTTAGGTTTAGGCTTAGTGTTAGGTTTAGTGTTAGGGTTAGAGTTAGTTTTATGGTTACGGTTATGGTTAGGATTATTGTTAGGTTTTGGGTTTAGTGTTAGTGTTAGGGTTAGGGTAAAGGTTTAATGTGAGCGTTAGTTTTAGGGGTAGGGTTAGGTTTAGGGTTAGGGGTAGGGTTATGCTTAGGCGGTTATGGTTAGGGTTAGGGGGTTAGGGTTAAGGTTAATGTTAGTGTTTATGGTTTGGGTTCGTTTTATGGTTAGGCTTAGGGATTAGTGTTAGGGTTAGGGTTAGAATTTAGGGTTTAGGTTTTAGGGTTAGTGTTACTAGTTATGCATTACTGGTTAGGGTTACTGGTTACTGGTTACATTTTAGGGTTAGGGTTAGGTTTATGGTTAGTGTCAGGGTTTAGGGTTAGGATTACGTTTAGGGTTTATGGTTATTTTTAGGGTTAGTGGATAGGGTTGGTGTTAAGGTTTGGTTTAGGGTTTAGTGTTAAATTTAGGGTTAGGGTTAGGATAGTGTTAGGTTTAGGGTTAGGGTTAGGGTTACGGTTATGTTTTAGGATTACTGGTTACTGGTCATGGTTACTGGTTATGGTTAGGTTTAGTGTTAGGGTTAGGGTTACGGGTAGAGTTAGGGTTAGTGTTAGCCTTACGGTTAGGGTTAGGGTTAACTTTAGCTTAGGGTTACGTTCAGAGTTATGGGTTCGAGTTAGGTTTAGTGTTAGGTAAAGGTTAGGGTTAAAGATTAGGGTTAAGTTTAGGTTTAGGTTTAGGGTTAGGGTTAGGGTTACGTTAAGACTTAGGGTTAGGGTTAGTGTTACGGTAATGTTTAGTTTTAGGGTTAGGGTTATGTTTAAAGTTAGGGTTAGGTATTAGGGTTAGGGTAAGGTTTAGTGATTTGGGTTGGGTTAGGGATAGGTTTACCGTTAGTATTAGGGTTATGGTTATAGTTAGGGTTATGGTTAGGTGTTAGGGATGTGTTAGGATTAGAGTTAGGGTTAGTGTAAGGGTTAGGGTTAGAATTAGGGCTTAGTGTTAGGGTTAGGGTTTAGCGTTGAGTTTGGTTTAGGTTTAGGGTTAGGTTTAGGGTTAGGTTTAGTGGTTATGGTTGGGTTAGTGTTAGGGTTAGTGTTAGTTTTATGGGTAGGTTTAGGTTTAGGTGTTAGGGTTGGGTTAGAGTTAGGGTTACTGTTAGGGTTAGTGTTAGCGTTAGGGTTAGGTTTAATATTAGTGTTAGGATTAGGATTAGGTTCAGGGGTTAGGTTTGTGTTAGGGTTAGTGTTAGGGTCAGCGTTAGGTTTAGGGTTAGGGTTAGGGTTTAGGTTTGGGCTAGTTTTAGGCTTAGGGTTAGGCTTACGGTTAGGGTTTAGGTTAAGGGTTAGACTTGGATATGTTTAGGCTTAGGGTTAGGTTTAGGGTTAGGTTTAGGCTTAGGGTTAGGCTTAGGGTTAGATTTAGGTTTAATTTTAGGGTTAAGGTTACGGTCAAAGTTTGGGTTATGTGTTAGGGTTAGGTTTAGGGTTAAGTTTAAGGTTAAGCTTAGTGTTAGGGTTAGTGTTATGGTTAGGGTTAGGGTTAGGGGTTTATGTTAGTGTTAGTGTTAGGTAAATGTTAGGGTTAGGCTTAGGGTTAGGGTTAGGTTTAGTTTTAGGGTTAGTATTACGGTTAAAGTAAGGGTTAGGTGTTAGGGCTAGCTTTATGGTTAGGTTTATATTTTATGATTACTGGTTAGGGTTAATGGTTATGCTTAGGGTTTACGGTTAGTATTAGGGTTAGGGTTTAATGTTTAGGGTTTAGGATTTAAGGTTAGGGTTAGGGTTACTGGTTACTGGTTACTGTTAGGGTTAGGGTTATTTTAGGGTTAGGTTTAGGCTTAGTGTTAGTGTTAGGTTTAGGGTTAGTTTTAGGGTTAGTGTTATTGTTAGGGTTAAGGTTTAATGTTAGGGTTAGTGTTAGGGGGCAGATTAGGTTTAGAGTTAGGGTAGGGTTATGTTTAGGCGGTTAGAGTTAGGGTTAGGGGGTTAGCTTTAGAGTTGATGTTATTCTTAGTGTTTAGGGTTAGGGTTCGTTATATGGTTAGGCTTAATGATTAGGTTTTGGGTTAGGGTTAGAGTTTAGGTTTTAGGGTTTAGAGTTAGTGTTACTAGTTACTCATTACTGTTTAGGGTTACTGGTTACTGGTTACTTGTTTGGCTTATGGTTAGATTTATGGTTAGGCTTAGGGTTTAGTGTTAGGATTAGGGTTATGGTTTAGAGTTAGGTTTAGGGTTAGTGATTAGGGTTAGCATTATGATTTGGTTTAGGATTTAGGGTTAAATTTAGGATTTGGGTTTGGTTAGGGTTAGGTTTAGGGTTAGGGTTCGGGTTAGGGTTAGGGTTATATTTATGTTTATTGGTTACTGGTCAGGGTTACTGGTTAGGGTTAAATTTAGTGTTAGGGTTAGGTGTTAGTTTTAGGGTAAGGGCTACGGTTCATGTTACGGTTAGGGTTATGGTTATGGTTAGGAATAGGATTAAGTTAGGTTTAGGTTTAGCGTTATGGTTTCGAGTTAGGGTTAGTGTTAGGTAAGGGTTAGGGTTAAAGATAAGGGTTAAGTATAGGTTTAGGGTTAGGTTTAGGATTAGATTTAGGGTTAGGGTTAGGTTAAGACTTAGAGTTAGGGTTAGGTTTAGTTTTAGGTTTAGGGTTATGGTTAAAGTTAGCATTACATTTTGGATTAGGGTTAGGGTAAGGTTTAGCGATTAGGGTTGGGTTAGGGTTATGTTTAAGGTTATGGTTAGGGTTAACGTTAGGAGTTAGTTATGTGCTAGGGTTAGGGTTATGGTTAGGTTTAGTTTTAGGGTTAGGGTTATGGTTAAAGTTAGGGTTAGGTGTTAGGGCTAGGTTTATGGGTAGGTTTATGTTTTATGATTACTGGTTAGGGTTAATGGTTAGGCTTAGGATTTAGGGTTAGTATTAGGGTTAGGGTTTAATTTTTAGGGTTTAGGATTTAAGGTTAGTTACTGGTTAGGGTTACTGGTTACTGGTTAGGGTTAGGAGTAGGGTTAAGGTTAGGGTAAGGTTTAGGCTTAGTGTTAGGGTTGGTGTTAGGGTTAAGGTTTGTTTTTTGGTTACGGTTTTGGTTAGGGTTACGGTTAGGGTTAGGGTTTAGTGTTGGGGTTATGGTTATGGTTAGGGTTAGAGTTATGGGTTCGAGTAAAGGTTAGTGTTAGGTAAGGTTAAGGGTTAAAGATCAGGGTTAAGTTTAGTTTTAGGGTTAGGTTTTGTGTTAGGATTAGGGTTCGGTTTAATTTTAGGGTTAGGGTTATGGTTAAGATGAGCGTAAGGTGTTAGGGTTAGTTTCGGTTAGTATTAAATTTATGGTTACGGTTATGGTTAGGGTTAGGTTTTAGGACTGTGTTAGGGTTAGTGTTAGTGTTAGTGTTAGGGTTAGGGTTAGGTTTAGTGTTAGTGTTTGAATTAGAATTCGGTTTAGGTGTTAGGTTTGGTTTAGGGTTAGGGTTATGGTTAGGGTTATGGATAGGTTAGTGTTAGGCTTAGGCTTAGGCTCAGGGTTATGTTTTATGATTACTGGTTACTGGTGAGAGTTAATGGTTAGAGTTTGGTTATATTAGGGTTAGGTGTTAGAGCTAGGTTTATGGTTAGGTTCATGTTTTATCATTACTGGTCATTGGTTAGGGTTAATGGTAAGCCTTAGGGTTTAGGGTTAGTATTAGGGTTAGGGTTTAATGTTTAGGGTTTAGGATTTAAGGTTAGGGTTAGGGTTAGGGTTACTGGTTACTGTTTACTGGTTAGTGTTAGGGTTAATGTTTAGTTTAGGGTTAGGTTTAGTCTTAGTATTAGGGTTAGTATTATGGTTACGTTTAAGGTTAGGTTTAGCGTTCGAGTTAGGGTTAGGGTTTAGTGTTTGGGTTATGGTTAGGGTTAGAGCTAAAGTTTAATGTTAGGGTTAGTGTTAGTGGTAGGGTAAGGTTTAGGGTTAGGGTAGGGTTATGGTTAGGCGTTTAGGGTTAGGGTTAGGAGTCAGGGTTAGGGTTAGGGTTAGAGTTTAGCGTTGGGGTTTGTTTTATCGTTAGGATTAGGTTTAGGGTTAGGGTTTATGGTTAGTGTTACTAGTTACTCGTTACTGGTTAATGTTACTGGTTACTTTTTAGGGTTAGGGTTAGGTTTATGGTTAGGGTTAGTTTTTAGGGTTAGAATGAGGGTTAGGGTTAGGGTTTAGGGTTAGGTTTAGGGTTAGAGTTTAAGGTTAGGATTACGGTTTGATTTAGCGTTTAGGGTTAAAGTTAGGGTTAGGGTTAGGTTAGGGTTTGGTTTAGGGTTAGGGTTAGGGCTTGTGTCAGTGTTAGGTATAGGTTTAGGGGTTAGTGTTGGGTTAGTATTATGCTTAGGGTTAGGCTTAGGCTTAGGGTTAATGATTAAGGTTCGTAGGCTTAGGGTTAGGGTTAGGTTTAGGGTTAAATTTGGGTTTGGGGTTAGGGTTAGGGTTTAGGTTAAATTTCGGTTTAGAGTTAGTTTTAGTTGTTAATGTTAGGGTTAGTGTTAGGTTAGGGTTAGTGTTCGTGTTACGGTTAGGTTTAGGGTAAAGGCTAGGTTAGGGTTAGTGTTAGAGTTATTGGTTTGACTTAAGGTTAGTGTTAGGTAAGTGTTAGGGTTAGGGATTAGAGTTAAGTTTAGGTTTAGGATAAGGTTTAGGGTTAGGTTTAGGCTTACGGTTAGGGTTAAGTTTAATTTTAGGTTTAGGGTTACGGTTAAAATTAGGGTTAGGTGTTAGGGTTATGGTTAGTATTAGGTTTAGGGCTTAGGGTTATTTTAGGGTTATGTTTACAGTTAGTATTAGGGTTATGGTTATGGTTAGTGTTAGGGTTAGGGTTTAGGGATGTGTTAGGGTTAGGGTTACGGTTAGTTTTAGTGTTAGTTTTAGAGTTAGGGTTAAGTTTTAGGGTTATGTTTAGTGTTAGGGGTAGGTTCAGGTTTAGGTTATGGTAATGGTTAGGGTTAGGTTTAATGGGTTACGGTTAGGGTTATGGGTTAGGGTTAGGTTTATGGTTAGGCTTAGGCTTATGTTTTATGATTACTGGTTACTGGTCTGGGGTACTGTTTAGAGTTAGGTGTAGGGTTAGGGTTAGTGTTAGGTTAGGGTTACTGTTAGGGTTAGTGTTAGGGTTAGGTTAGGGTTAGGTTTAGAGTTAGGGGTTTGGGTTAGGGTTAGTGTTAGGTAAGGGTTATGGTTAGCATTTAGGGTTAAGTTTAGGTTTAGGGTTAGGTTTAAGTTTATGGTTAGTGTTATGTTAAGACTTAGGTTTAGGTTTAGGGTTAGATTTTAGGGTTAGGGTTAGTGTTAGGGTTAGGATTATGGTTAGTATTTAGGATTTAGGGTTATGGTTGTTGTTAGGGCTTCGGTTAGGATTAGGCTAAGAGTTAGGGTTAGGTTTAGGGTTAGGGTTAAAGTTAGGTTTAGCGTTAGGGTTAGGTGTTAGTGTTAGGGTTAGTGTTAAGTTAGGGTTAGTGTTAGTGTTAGGGTAAGAGTTATGGGTTCGAGTAAGTGTTAGTGTTAGGTAAGGGTTAGGGTCAAAGATTAGGGTTAAGTTTAGGTTTAGGGTTAGTTTTAAGGTTAGGTTTAGGGTTAGGTTAAGACTTAGGGTTAAGCTTAGGGTTAGGTTTAGTTTTATGGTTAGGGTTTTGGTTAAAGTTAGTGTTAGGTTTATGGTCAGTGTTTGTTTAGTATTAGGGTTATGGTTATGGTTAGGTTTAGACTTAAGGGTTAGGGCTGTGTTAGTGTTAGGGTTAGTGTTAGGGTTAATCTTAGGGTTAGGGTTAGGTTTAGTGTTAGTTTTAGGTTTAGGATTAGGTTTAGGGTTTAGGTTTGGATTAGGGTTAGGGTTAGGGTCAGGGTTAGGTATAGGGTTAGGGGTTAGGGTTGGGTTAGTTTGCGGCTTAGTATTAGGCTTAGGGTTAGGGTTAGGTTTAAGGGTTAAGGTTGGGTAGGTTTAGCATTAGGATTAGGTTTAGGGTTAGGGTTATGTTAAAGGTTAGATTTAGGTGTGCGGATAGGTTTAGGGTTAGGGTTAGGGTTTAGGTTAAAGTTATGATTAGGGTTAGGTTTAGGTGTTAGTGTTAGGGTTAGGGTTAGTGTTAGGTTAGGGTTAGGGTTATGCTTATGGTTAGGGTTAGCATTAGTGTTAGGGTTTAGGTTAAAGTTAATTTAGGGTTAGATTTAGGTGTTAGGGTTAGTGTTAGTGTTAGGTTAGGGTTAGGGTTAGGGTTAGGGGTACGGTTAGGGTTAGGGTTAGGGTTCGGGTTAGGTAGGGTTAGGCTTACAGTTATGGGTTCGAGTAAGTGTTAGTGTTAGGTAAGAGTTAGGATTAAAGATTAGGGTTAAGTTTAGGTTTTAGTGTTAGGTTTATTGTTAGGATTAGGGTTAGTTTAAGTCTTAGGGTTAGGGTTAGGGTTAGGTTTGTTTTAGGGTTAGGGTTATGTTTAAAGTTAGTTTTAGGTTTTATGGTTAGGGATTCGATTAGTATTAGGGTTATGCTTATGGTTTTGGTTAGGGTTAGGGTTAGAAGTTAAAGTTTTATTATCGTTAGGGTTAGTTTTAGGTTCAGGATTAGGGTTAGGGTTAGGGTTATGTTTAGTGTGAGTGTTAGGGTTAGAATTATGTTTAGGGGTTAGGTTTGGTTTAGGGTTATGGTTAGTTTTAGGGTTAGTGTCAGGTTTAGGTATAGGTTTAGGGGTTAGTGTTGGTTTAGTTTTAGGGTTAGGGTTATGCTTAGGGTTAGAGTTAGGGTTAAGGGTCAGGGTGGGGTAGGTTTAGGGTTAGTGTTAGGGTTAGGTTTAGGTTTAGATTTAGGTTTGGGTTTAGGGTTAGGGTTAGGGTTTAGTTTAAAGTTAGGTTTAGGGTTAGGTATAGGTGTTAGTTTTAGGGTTAGTGTTAGGTTAGGGTTAGGGTTAGGGTTACGGTTAGTGTTAGGGTTAGTGTTAGGGTTATGGTTAGGGTTAGGGTTAAGGTTTAATGTTAGGGTTAGTGTTAGGGGTCGGGTTAGCTTTAGGGTTAGGGTAGAGTTATGGTTAGGCAGTTAGAGTTAGGTTTAGGGGTTTAGGTTTAGGGTTGGGGTTAATGTTACTGTTTAGGGATATGGTTCATTTTATGATTAGGATTAGGGATTAGGTTTAGGGTTAGATTTTAGTTTTTAGTGTTTAAGGTTAGTGTTACTAGTTACTCGTTACTGGTTAGGGTTACTGGTTACTTTTTAGGGTTGGGTTTATGGTTATGGTTAGAGTTAGGGTTTAGGGTTAGGATTAGGGTTAGGGTTTAGGGTTATGTTTAGGTTTAGGTTTCGCGTTAGTGATTAGGGTTACGATTATGGTTTGGTTTAGAGTTTAGGGTTAAAGTTGGGGTTAGGGTTAGTTTAGGGTTAGGTTTAGGGTTAGGCTTAAGGTTAGGGTTAGGGTTAGTGTTAAGTTTAGGTTTAGGGTTAGGTTGGGTTATGTTTAAGTGTTAGGGTTAGGGTTAGGTTTAGGTTTAGGGTTAGGGTTAGGGTTAGGGTTAGTTTTAGTTTTAGGGTTAGGGTTACGTTTAAAGTAAAGGGTAGATGTTAGGGCTAGGTTTATGGTTAGGTTTATGTTTTATGATTACTGCTTACTGGTTAGGGTTAATGGTTAGGCTTAGGATTTCGAGTTAGTATTAAGGTTAGGCTTTAATGTTTTTGGTTTATGATTTAAGGTTAGTGTTAGAGTTACTGGTTACTGGTTACTTTTTATGGTTAAGGTTAGGTTTATGATTAGGGTTAGTGTTAGGGTCTAGGGTTAGTATAAATTTTAGGATTTAGGGTTACGGTTAGGGTTAGGGTTATGGTTAGGTTAAGGTTAGGGTTAGGCTTAGGTTTAGGCTTAGGGCTATGTTTTATGATTACTGGTTACTTGTGAGTGTTACTGGTTAGAGTTAGCTTTAGATTTAGGGTTAGGCATTAGGGCTAGGTTTATGGTTAGGTTTATGTTTTATGATTACTGGTTACTGGTTAGGGTTAATGGTTAGGCTTAGGGTTTAGAGTTAATATTAGTTTTAGGGTTTAATGTTTATGGTTTAGGATTTAAGATTAGGGTTATAGTTACTAGTTATTGGTTACTGGTTTGTGTTAATGTTAGGGTTTATTTTAGGGTTAGGTTTAGGCTTAGTGTTAGGTTTAGGTGTTTGTTTTAGGGTTAGTGTTAGGTTAGGGTTTTTGTTTAGGGTTAACGTTAGGGTTAGTATTAGGGTTAGGTTAGGGTTAGGTTTAGAGTTGTTTGTTTGGGTTAAGGTTAGTTTTAGGTAAGGCTTAGCATTAGCGTTTAGGGTTAAGTTTAGCTTTAGGGTTAGGTTTATGGTTATTGTTAGGGTAAGGGTTAGGATTATGCTTACGGTTAGGGTTATTTTTAGGTTAAGTTTTAGGGTTAGAGTTACGGTTATAGTTATGGTTAGGTGTTAGGTTTAGGTTTAGGTTTAGGGTTAGGGTTATGTTTTATTTTTACTGGCTATTCGTCAGCGTTACTGGTTAGGTTTAGTGTTTATGATTTAGGGTTAGGGTTATGGTTAGGGCTTCGGTTAGGGTTAGGCTTAGGGTTAGGGTTATGGTTAGGTTTAGGGTTAGGGATAGGGTTAAAGTTAGATTTAGGGTTAGAGTTAGGTGTTATTTTAGGGTTAGTGTTTAGTTAGGGTTAGGGTTAGGGTTAGGGTTAGGTTTAGGGTTAGGTTAGTGTTAGGGTTAGAGTTATGGGTTCGAGTAAGCGTTAGTGTTAGGTAAGAGATAGGGTTAAAGATTAGGGTTAAGTTTAGATTTTAGTGTTAGGTTTAGGGTTAGGGTTAGGTAAGACTTAGTGTTAGGGTTAGGGTGACGTTTAGTTTTAGGATTAGGGTTCTGGTTTAAGTTAGCTTTAGGTTTAGGGTTAGGGTTCGGTAGGTATTAGGGTTATGGTTATGGTTATAGTTAGGGTTAGGAGTTATGGCTGTGTTAGGGTTAGTGTTAGTGTTAGGCTTAAGGTTAGGGTTAGGGTTAGTGTTTTTAGTGTTAGTATTAGGTTTAGGGTTTAGGTGTGGTTTAGGGTTAGGGTTAGGTTTACCATTATGCTTAGGGTTAGGGTTATAGTTAAAGTTAGCTTTAGGTGTTAGTGTAAGTGTTCGGTTAGTATTAGGGTTATGGTTACGGTTAGGGTTATGGTTAGGATTAGGGGTTAGGGCTGTGTTGGGTTAGGGTTAGTGTTAGGGTTAGTCTTAGGTTTAGGATTAGGAATAGGGTTAGGTTTAGTGTTAGTGTTAAGATTAGGTTTAGGGGTTAGGTTTGGTTTAGGGTTAGGGTTAGTGTTAGGTTTAGTGGTTATGGTTGGGTTAGGGTTAGGTTTACTGATTAGTATTAGGGTTATGGTTACGGTTAGGGTTAGGGTAAGGTTAGGGGTTATGGATGTGTTAGGGTTATGGTTACGGTCAGTGTTAGGGTTAGGGTTAACATTAGGGTTAGGGTTAGGGTTTAGGGTTATGGTTAGTGGTAGTGGTAGGTTCAGGTTTAGGATTAGGGTATTGGTTTGGGTTAGGTTTAATGGCTTACGGTTAGTGTTAGGGTTAGGGGTTACTGTTATGCTTAGGCTTAGGGTTGTTGAAATAGGAGCGGTGGGGCTGCGTCCCAGGCACCCGGCCGCCCACATGGCTAGCTTATGCCCGAAATAATTACACGGAAACTGTATTCTTTCAAACACTGCCTGGCCCATTATCTGTAGCCTCTTATTGGCTAGCTCTTACATATTGTTCTAACCCATTTCTAATATTCTGTGTAGCCCACGAGCTGGCTTACCAGGGAGGATCTTAACCTGTGTCTGTCTGGAGCGGGAAAATCATGGCGACTCCTCTGACTAAGCTTCTTTTTCCCAGCATTCTCTTCTGTCTACTCCACCTACCTAATTTTCTGTCCTATGAGGGTCGAGGCAGTTTCTTTATTATAATTAACCAATGTCCTTCCTCCATCATTTCCCCTTTTTCTGTTTAAACAAAAAAAGAAAGGCTTTAACTTTAACATATTAAAATTACATATAACAAAACAGTTATCAAGTAAGAATTACAGTTACAATATTTATATCTATTTTATCTCCCATCATAACCAAGGAAAACTATAACTATCTATTTATTCTTCAACTCCATCAAAGACTCCAGAAGGATATAATACCACCTAAGTAAACAAGAAATAAGAAAACTCTAGAAATGACAGAGACATCTCGCCGCCCGGACAGTCACCCAAAGTTCCTTTGTACCGTTGGGGCATCCATCCTCGGCCTCCAGGCCCATAGTATCCAGCAGACATCTCCACGAAGCAGGAAATTCCAAAGACAGTTTAGTCATTTTCTGCTGTGTCCTGCATAATGTCTCGCAGACTCTTTCATGAATCAGGAACCCCGAAAGACCATCTCACCTTTAGGCAAGTTCAGCAGTCCTCTCTCTGCGGGTTCTCTGTGTCCAATTTATGCAACAGTCCAGGCAAGAACAGTTTCTTGCCCAAATGGCTATCAAACTCCATAAGGATCCTCTTCGATGTCCATCTTCCTCTTGAAGTAGCTGGTGCTGCCAGGAGCAGACGCGTCTCCTTGTCATGAAAAGTCTTAAGTTATTAAAATATTTTAAATGCCATATTCTGCAGTCTTTGAAAGATATGAAGAATGCCTATCTAATTGAAATATATCTCTATATATCTAGAAAATCTAACATGACTACAAGCTTTACTATTATCAGTGATTATCCATTAACAACCTATATATCCTAATTACACATTACATTTTAAATGAACTACACAATTACAATACCTTAATCGAGTTCAAAAATACATATACATATAACAAAATTGACCATAAAATCCATACCAATGCAAACTATTCATATCTATATCATATCCCCCTTTAAATGTAAAAGAACATTTATAAACAATATTTGGGAACATGGGCGTAGTTTTTTCTCTCCAAACTGCTTCCTGCTGAATGGGGGCTTCGTTAATTAGGTCGTTCATGATATAACCTGTGTGCTAGTTTCATCTCAGTTGGCAGTTGAGCGAAGCAATTTTTTGAGGGTGTTCACAGCAACTTTTCAGGAGGTCGTGGTCTATCATACCAAATCGGAATAGATGCAATCCACAGAGTCTGGTCCTCTGTGAAAACAAAAGAAGACCCTCTCCAAAGCATCATATCCTTAGACCCAAATTTTGAAGTCAAGATATCTTTAGAACATATGTGCAGGTTCAGCTTAGCAGCCCATATAATGAAATGTCTCTCTGTATTTAGCTCCTTCACAGTCAAAAATTTTAAAGAAAACACAATAATACAAAGAATCCAGACTCTCTGTGAATTTTCCATTTTTACGTGGCTTATTTTTCTTTATTTCTCTTAATCTATAACTATCTGTACTCTGTCTCTTTAAAGACTTTACCCCCCTTTTTTTTAAGGGCATTAACTTTATTCTTTCTCTCTATATATTTTTTTCTCTCTCTCAAGCCTACGTACACTCATCCAACATTGTGATCCATTTAGTGGTCTGTCTGAATCTGTTTTATTGTGAATCTGTAATTTCTTTATTATCCAGGAGCATTTCTTAAAATGTTAAGCACTTCTTAAAAACTTAAGTTGCACCATGTACAGGTAATACGGTACTGCCTGTGTCCTGCCCAGATAAACCTTAACTGAGCTGTTATCACAGTAATTACGGTAGTTCCTGTTTGAGACCAGCTCAGTTCAGCTTGGCGGAGCTGAGCCAGTCTTGCCTCAGAGCCATTTGGTGTCCCTGAGCCACACACAGTTCCAGGCACACAGCAGTCCACATTGCCATCAAGCAAGCCGTAGCACTTTACTCCAAATGCTCCATTCAAAAGTTCTGTCTCCCGCAGAAGCCAGACTGAGATCGCGATGGCGCACAGCCCAGAAAGCCGGCATTTTAAAACAGCCAGTTTTTTTCCTGCTGCCGAGTCAAGACAATTTCTTTGCGGCCACGCAACCCAGAAACAACAAAAAGCTGTCTTAAATTCTCTCTCTTTCCTTTTTAAGCCCTCTCAGGTTTTTAAGTGGATTTAGCCCATCACGTCTGGGCACCATCTGTTGAACTTAGGAGCGGCTGGGCTGTGTCCCCAGCACCCGGCCGCCCGCATGGCTAGCTTATGCCCCGAAATAATTACACGGAAACTGTATTCTTTCAAACACTGCCTGGCCCGGCTAGTTCCAGCTTCTTATTGGCTAGCTCTTACATATTGTTCTAACCCATTTCTAATATTCTGTGTAGCCCACGAGCTGGCTTACCAGGGAGGATCTTAACCTGTGTCTGTCTGGAGCGGGAGAATCATGGCGACTCCTCTGACTAAGCTTCTTTTTCCCAGCATTCTCTTCTGTCTACTCCGCCTACCTAATTTTCTGTCCTATGAGGGCCGAGGCAGTTTCTTTATTATAATTAACCAATGTCCTTCCTCCATCATTAGGGGCGGGCTGCCCTCGGGCGTATGTTTACTGATAAATGTGGCGCGCAGACGCTGCGCCCGCCCCTTCCTTCCTTCCTTCCGTGCTTGCTGTTTCGCCGGGTACTCCGCTGGAACCTTGGTTTCGTGAGTCTGGTTTTGTTATTAAACTTGTTCAACTATCAATTGTCATTGGTGCTCATAAATCCAACCGCTGCATCTGGCGCCCAACGTACGCACGGCCGCCGACTCCCCCGCCCGCAGCCGCGCGGCCCGGTACGGCCCCGGACGCGAGATCGCGATCGCCACAGCGCCTGCCGCCCGCCCGCCCGCGCAGGCAGTGCTTGGTTCCTAGCAACAACGGCACCCCTCCCCCACTCCGCCACACCGGTACTAGGCTGCAGCGGTCCGGAGCTGCTCGCAGCCAGCGCTTTGTTCCTCTAGCAGCCACAAACCACCACATTTGAATAAATTTCAGTCTTGAGATTTGTTTCAGAGCGGCTCTCCACGTGGATTCAAGTGGACTCTTTCGCCACCTCTGGCAGGAACCAGTGATTACAGGTAAAAAAATTTTTTTTTTCCTTTTAATAAAATGTCTGACAATATCACCGTTCCCAACTTCAATAACCTTTTTGAGTGTACCATGTGGGAGATCCTACAAGAGGTGTCTAGCACCCCACATCTATGGATCCTTCTGGGATTAGTAGTTTTCCTTGGTATTAAGTGGTTTGACGACAAAAGTCTGATAGAGTCTTTAAGAGATGAATCCAGGATTCTTAAGGCAGAGGTTGAACATCTAAAAACTATTGGAGATGAATCCAGGATTCTTAAGGCAGAGGTTGAACATCTACAAACGATTAAGCATGACAATGATCTTCTCAAGAATCAGTTTAAAGTTCTGCAGGAAGAGAACAGAACTTTGTTTAAAAATTTAGAAAAGGTTCAGGCTGATATTAAGGAGAAATTTATTACTATGGAAGAAGGAACAGCTGATTTAAATCGTAAATTTCATCAGTCACTTTCTGAAGGGACTGAAACATTATCTCAGAGAATTAAAACGGTTGAATGGGAAAATCAAGTTTTGTCTAAAGCTTATGACAGAGTGGTGGAAAGATTGTCAATACAAGAAGGCACGGTTTATGCCATAAAAATTATGTCCAAAGATGAGAACTTATCCCTAATGGACAAACTTCATAATTTAGAATCCTCAATGAAGGCTTTGGAACATAATTCTGGACAGGAGATACAGACATTGCAGAAGGCAATGGTGAATAGAGTTGAAAAGATTGAGGAATTTCTAAATTCTGATTCTGATGAGGAAGAACAAACAGTAGAAAGGAAAATTTTAACTACATCTGTGGGTAAATCCCTCCGGGACAATTTCCACAAATCTCTATCTACACCTCTACCTGCCTTTCCAGTAATAACGACAGAGAAGGTGATTGGTTCCAAAAACCCAAGGATCATTAAGGAAGATACATGGGAACCTGTCCGTATGAATGATCTCAAAGAAATTAAACAGGCTGTCACGGCTTTCGGGATGCACTCCTCTTTTGTTAAAGAGATGCTAAAATCTTGGGCAATGACCAGCAGAGCCACACCTTTAGACTGGATACAGCTGAGCTCTGCAGTCCTTGAGAGTGGGACACATTTAAAATGGAAATGCTTATTCAGGCAAGAGGCTAGACTTTTAGAACAGCAAGAAAAGGCGAAGGGAAGTGACATCTCCCTAGATAAAATTCTAGGTGAAGGACTCTTTTCCGACCCTCAGAAACAAGCTAATTTGGATGAAAACACACTCTCCATATGCACTACAGCAGCCTTAAGGGCTTGGGACAGGGTACAAGACCCAGGACAGAGAATGGAATCATTTGTCACAATTAAACAAGGTCAGAGAGAACCCTTTAGTGATTTTTTACAAAGACTTACTAAGGCTGTGCAAATAGGGATACCTGACCCTGACACAAGACGTATAATGATTGAGTCTTTGGCTTATGAAAATGCAAATGTGGAATGCAAAAAGATTTTGGGGCCTTTAAGGTTCAGATCAGCACCCTTGGAAGAATGGGTCTTGCATACAATGGATGTTGATACATTTGATTATGGCACTGAAGCATGGGTAGAGGAAGCAATTTCCAATGGTAAAAGGAGACACCAGAATACCAAATGTTTTAATTGTGGAAAAATGGGTCATATGAAAAGGAATTGTAAACAACGGACCTTCAGAAATAATAATAATGCATCTTCTAGAAATAACAGAAATAGAAGGACTCAGCCTTCAGGTTTATGTAGAAGATGTGGAAAGGGCAGACATCGGACGAATGAATGCAAATCTACAAGAGATAGACAGGGCAACCTGATACAGATGGGAAACGTGAGAGGGGGGGGCTCACAGGCCCCCATGGCAAACATGGTCCAGTCATTTCCAGTTTCTGAAGAGAACGTGCCTCGTCAGGATAATTAGGAAACCTCATGCCTACTGTTACAAACGATAATGAGCAAAAAGATGAGTTACATGTGTTTTGGCAAACATCTATAAATGATCAAAGACCTAAGCTGAGAGTGTGTATAAATGGCATTTTTATTACTGGCCTGTGGGACACAGGTGCTGATGTAAGTATCATTACCCCAGAATCTTGGCATCCGTATTGGCCTCTTGAGAATGTAAATGTTCAGTTCCTGGGAATTGGAACCCTATCTCGAGTAAGACAGAGCACGAGATGGGTTGAATGTATAGGACCTGAGGGACAAATAGGAAAATTAAGGCCATATGTAGCCAATATTGCAATGAATTTATGGGGTCGTGACCTATTACAACAATGGAATACCCAAATTAACATTCCTGCTAATTCTAGAGCCTATATTTCTGAGAATAATATTAAAAGATATTACAAACGGAGAAAACCGGCCATTCGGGCCATACAAGAACAAACAATTGAAGTTCCTTCAGAGATACCAACAGCCTTGCCTCTAAAATGGTTGACTGAGAAACCAATATGGACAAAGCAATGGCCTCTAACAGAGGAAAAGTTACAGGCTTTAGAACAGCTGGTACAAGAGCAATTAGATGCTGGACATATAGAAGAATCTACCAGTCCTTGGAATTCTCCTGTATTTGTGGTTAAGAAAAAATCAGGTAAATGGAGGATGGTGACAGATCTCAGAGCTATCAACAAGGTTATTCAACCTATGGGTCCTCTGCAATCTGGAATCCCTTTGCCCTCTTTATTACCAAAAGGATAGCCTCTTATAGTTATTGATTTAAAGGATTGTTTTTTCACCATACCTTTACAAAAAGAAGATAGAGAAAAATTTGCCTCACGGTGCCTACTTACAACAATTCTCAACCTTCCAAGAGGTACCACTGGGCCGTCCTCCCCCAGCGTATGTTAAATAGCCCCTCCTTGTGCCAATATTTTGTGAACCAACCATTGCAAATAATACGCAAGAAGTTTCCTAAATCTATAATATACCACTACATGGACGACATCTTGTTATCCGATTCAAACATGGATACCTTGAACAGACGTGTTTGAAGAAATAAAGATACTTTTACCTAAATGGGGATTGCAAATTGCTCCTGAGAAGATACAGAAGGGAGATTCTGTTAATTATTTAGGTTATAAAATAGGTTTACAAAAAATTAAGACACAAAAGGCACAAATTAGGAGAGATCAGCTACGGACTCTTAATGACTTTCAAAGACTGTTAGGAGACATTTCCAGTCTCACGACCAGCTATTGGGATAACACCTGATCTAATAATTCATTTGAACAAAACCTTGGAAGCTGATAAAGATTTAAACAGTCCCAGAGAATTAACAGCTGAAGCAGAAAAAGAACTGACGATGATTGAGGAAAAATTACAACAGGCACATGTGGACAGGGTGAATCCAGAGCTCGATTGTATTCTCGTCATATTACCATCAAAAATTTCTCCTACAGGAATTTTAATGCAGAGAGATGATATTATCTTGGAATGGATCTTTTTACCACATAAACCAAGTAAAAAACTGAAAACTTATGTGGAAAAAGTCTCTGAGTTAATTATAAAAGGCAAGCTGAGACTTCGTCAACTAGCAGGCATAGACCCAGCAGAAATTATAGTGCCTTTCACTGCTGATGAACTAAAGAAATTATGGAAAGATAAGGAACCATGGCAAAGAGCTTGTGCTAATTTTTTGGGAGACATTAATAACAACTATCCAAAAAGCAAGAGGCTTAACTTCATAAAGAGAACTTCTTGGATACTTCCTCGAATCGTCCGTGATGCTCCAATAACTGGAGCCTGTACGTTCTATACTGATGCCAATAAAACAGGGAAGGCAGGTTACAAATCAGAAGACTTGGGTAAGGTGGAACAAAGTCCTTATGATTCTGTCCAGAAGGCAGAATTATATGCCATTCTTATGGTGCTAAGGGATTTTAGAGAACCTATTAATATAGTTACTGATTCACAACACGCAGAAAGAGTTATTTTACATATTGAAACTGCTGAATTTATACCTGATGATACAGAACTAACCTCATTGTTTATCCAGGTTCAAGATTTGATCAGGAACAGGCTTTGCCCTATGTACTTAACACACATCCAATCCCATACGGGTCTGCCAGGTCCTCTAGCACAAGGTAATGCAGACATTGATCAGTTATTGATTGGTGGTGTGCTACAAGCCTCTGAATTTCATAAAAACATCATGTTAATAGCAAGGGTTTGAAGAAAGAGTTTTCTATTACATGGCAACAGGCTAAGGAGATTGTAAAGAAATGCCCTACTTGCTCTTTCTATAACCAAACGCCACTGCCAGCAGGGACTAATCCAAAGGACACTCATAGGAATGAAATCTGGCAGATGGATGTGTTCCACTTTGCAGAATTTGGCAAATTGAAGTATGTTCACCACACCATTGACACTTATTCAGGCTTTCAGTGGGCAACTGCTTTAAGTTCAGAAAAAGCTGATTCAGTAATCACTCATTTATTAGAAGTCATGGCTATCATGGGTATACCTACACAAATAAAGACAGATAATGGTCCTGCTTATGTCTCTAGGCAAATGAAACGGTTTTTTGACTATTACAATATCAAGCATGTTACAGGTATACCATACAATCCTACAGGTCAAGCAGTCATAGAAAGATCAAATCGAACTATAAAGGATATGTTGAATAAACAGAAAGGGGTGGAAAACACCCCCAGAAATAGGTTACATAATGCTTTGTTAACCTTGAATTTTCTTAACACTAATGAGAAGGGAACAATGGCTGCAGAAAGACATTGGATAATGGAAAAGTCTACTGAACTAAATCAACCAGTTTATTTCAAGGATGTGCTGACCTCACAATGGAAGCCAGGAGATTTGCTGCGTTGGGGAAGGGGTTTTGCTCTTATCTCCACAGGTGAGGAACAATTGTGGATACCGTCAAAACTAATAAAGGTTCGGTATGAAGAAGAAAAGCCATTTGGAAAAGATAAATAACAATTCATTCACAAGGATGGCGAGCATACTGATGGTAAGGAATACAGATAGGTTGGGGGCAGGGTTCTTTTCTTATCTCCACAGGAAAATACTGATCTTCAAAGAATTTAAGGGACCCTGAATATTTAATTACTGATGGATGGATAATAGTTATGACCCACTAAGGATCAATTAACATTCTTTATATACCGTAAGTATTGATTTTTATATATTTATATATATATATATATATATATATATATATATATATATATATATATATATATGTTTTTTGTTTTGAACACTTCTTTATAAATATGTAGAGCTGGTTTTGGAGTTGGACTATGGCTCAGTCCCTCCTCAATTCCAAGCCGGTTGATAAGAGATATCTCAGAGTTCCTGTCTCATATCAGGAGCCATGAAATGGGACAGAATGAGAATAGTTATATACTTGATAAAATTTTTTTTTTTGCTTTTCCTCATATCTGTGTCTTTCTTTATATGTCAGTATATGTCCTTGTTGTTAGTGTCTAATTTTCCCATAACAAGCAACAAATTTCCCTACAGTAATTTTTGAAGTTTCCAGGATGAAGATGGGGCCCCACAACATCAACTCAACCTGGTTTTTATGACGTCATGAATATATTTTTTTTCTCTTTTCTACGTGCTAATAATTTTTTGGTACCAACTGCACAAGACAATTTCGAATGGTGCACAATTTTTGACAACACTCTGGCCGGACCTTCTCAAAGCGCTCAGGGACTAGTTATAATTTTCTTAGGCCAAAGGTTAATTTGGGAATTTTACCATCATTTGCTTTCACAGGAGCCCCTAAGGAGAACATCGCCCCTATGTCAGCTTGAAGCAATCTTAGAGGACGACGTCCCCTCTCCCAACAGAGTTTGCCCTCAGGGTTAGGGACATCTTTTAGTGGTTGGTTTGGGGTTGAGGGGATGGGGAGATGTTTTATGGAATTAGGGGTATGAAAAAAAAAAGGGGGGATTAACTGGTTTGATGGGATGATTGGTATTTGTGAGTTACTGTTTTTAGAAAATTGTATTGATACTGTTTCCTGTATATTGACATATTGAATATTGAATGTGAGTGTTCCTACCTTTATTTTTGTATAAGAGTATGCTTATATTGTATTGATACATCTACCATATCACAATGTACATTTCTACCTCTGATGTAATAACATTGTTTACATTTGATATGTAATGTCATTGTTTACAGATGAAGATCATTGTCTTCATGTATTGCACAGTTGTTTATTCTTTTAGTCTTCAAGTTAGATAGGTATTGAGAATTTTATGTTGGTAATGTTTATTTTTAGGTTAATAAGGTATTCTAGATACATAGAGATTATATTTAGTATAGATAGTATAATCTTCAGCCTCTTTAAAGAGCTGTAGAAAATGGCCTTTAAGTTAACCTAGAATTCTGTGCCGAGACACAATTACTCCTGGCGACACTACTCTACTCCCGAGAGAACCTTGAGCACCAAAGACACTCCACTGGGAGTTTGTCTTCTTGGCAGAATTGGCCTTTGGGTTAAGAAAAGCCCATACCTCATCTACTGACAAAGATATGAAACAGGATTGTCTTATCTTTCCAAGACAGGGTAGGATAATTCTAAGAAAATTCCTTGCATTTGATAATGGCATGTCAGTTATGCTAGGCCTTAGCCAAAGTTGGTTGACTCAACATTACGAACGAGAATTTGGGTGATTGCCCAGGTAGTCTGTTGTCTCTGTCATTTATGGCACGTTTTGGATATCTCTCATTTGTTAAGTAATATTTATTCCCTTCTCGGATGTTTGACGGAGTTGAAGATTATATAATTGTAATTACTCTCTACATTATTTAGACTCCTTGAGATAGAATGTCTGGCAAAACTTTCGTTCTCAATATTGTTTGTTATATCTATTATTTATTATTGTTGTTTATAGTTGTATTTAGGTTAGTTCTGTCTTATTTAGACAAAAGAGGGAGATGTAGGGATAAGCCCTCCCCTTGGGGGCGGGCTGCCCTCGGGCGTATGTTTACTGATAAATGTGGCACACAGACGCTGCGCCAGCCCCTTCCTTCCTTCCTTCCTTCCTTCCTTCCTTCCTTCCTTCCTTCCTTCCTTCCTTCCTTCCTTCCTTCCTTCCTTCCGCGCTTGCTGTTTCGCCGGGTACTCTGCTGGAACCTTGATTTCGTGAGTCTGGTTTTGTTATTAAACTTGTTCAACTATCAATTGTCATTGGTGCTCATTAATCCAACCGCTGCATAGGGTTAAGGTTAGGGTTAGGGTTAGGGTTAAGGGTTACAGTTGGGTAGGTTTAAGGTTAGGGTTAGGGTTACGGTAAGGATGAATTTATGTTTGGGGATAGGGTTAAGGTTAAAGTTAGTGGTAAATTTAGGGTTAGGGTTTGAGTTATGGTTTAGGGTAGGGTTAGGGTTAGGATTAGGTTTAGGGTTAGTGTTAGGGTTAGGTTTAGTGTATAAGGGTCGGGTTAGGATTAGTGTTAGGATTAGTGTTACGGTTAGGTTTAGTGTTTAGGGTTAGGGTTAGGTTTTAGGGTTAGGGTTAGTGTTAGGGTTAGGTTTAGTGTTAGTGTTTAGGATTTAGGGTTATGGTTATGGTTAGGGCTTCGGTTAGGGTTATGCTTAGGTTTAGGTTTAGGATTAGGGTTAGGGTTAGGGTTAGGGTTATTTTAGGGTTAGGGTTAGTTTAAGACTTAGGGTTAGGGTTAGGGTTAGCTTTAGTTTTAGGGTTAGGGTTATGGTTAAAGTTAGCATTAGGTATTAGGAGTAGGGTTCGGTTAGTATTAGGGTGATGGTTACGGATATGTTTAGGGTTAGGGTTATGGGTTAGGGCTGTGTTAGGTTTAGGGTCAGTGTTAGGGTTAGGCTTCGGGTTAGGGTTAGGGTTAGGTTTAGGCTTCGGGTAAGGATTAGGTTTAAAGGTTACAGTTGGGTTAGGTTTAGGGTTAGGCTTAGGGTTAGTGTTACGATTAGGTTTACATTTAAATTTTGGGTTAGGTTATGGTTAAGGGTAGATTTAAGGTTAGGGTTTGAGTTAGGGTTTAGGATAGGGTTAGGGTTAGGGTTAGGTTTAGGGTTAGTGTTAGGGTTAGTGTTAGGGATAGGGTTAAGATAATGGTTGGGGGCTCAGTGTTATGGCTATGTTTATGGTTAGGGTGATGGTTAGAGGGTTATGGTTAGGCTTAGGGTTAGGGGTTAGGGTTAGTGTTAGCTTAGGGTTAGTGTTAGGGTTTATGGTTAGGGTTAGGGTTAGGTTTGGTGTATAAGGTTAGGGTTAGGGTTATTATTAGGGTTACGGTTAGAATTAGTGTTTAGGGTTAGGGTTAGGGTTAGGGTTAGGTTTTAGGGTTAGGGTTAGTGTTAGGGTTAGGTTTAGTGTTAGTGTTTAGGATTTAGGGTTATGGTTATGGTTAGGGCTTCGTTTACGGATAGGCTTAGGGTTATGTTTAGGGTTAGGTTTAGGGTTAGTGTTAGGGTTAATGTTAGGTTAAGGATTAGGTTTAGGGTTAGGTTTAGGCTTACGTTTAGGCTTAGGTTAGGGTTAGGTTTAATTTTAGGATTAGGGTTACGGTTAAAGTTAGGGTTAGGTGTTAGGGTTAGGGTTAGTGTTAGGATTAGGGATACGGTTAGTGTTGGGGTTACGGTTAGGGTTAGTGTTACGGTTAGGTTTTAATTTAAAGTTAGTTTTAGTGTTAGGTTTAGGTGTTAGTTTTAGGGTTACTGTTTGGTTAGGGTTAGGGTTAGAGTTACAGTTATGTTTAGGGTTAGAGTGAGGTTAGGGTTAGGGTTAGAGTTATGGGTTCGAATTAAGCTTAGTGTTAGGTAAGAGTTAGGGTTAGGGATTATATTTAAGTTTAGTTTTAGGTTAGGTTTAGGGTTAGGGTTAGTGTTAGGGTTAGGTTTAGGGTTAGGTTTAGGATTAGGATTAGGATTAGGTTTAGGTTTAATTTTAGGGATAGGGTTACGTTTAAAGTTAAGGTTAGGTTTTAGGTTTAGGGTTAGGGTTAGGTTTCAGGTTATGTTTTATGGTTACTGGTTACTGGTCAGGGTTACTGGTTATGGTTTGGTTTAGTGTTAGGGTTGGTGTTAGTGTTAGGGTAAGGGTTACGGTTAGGTTTAGGGTTACTGTTAGTGTCAGAGTTAGGGTTAGTGTTAAGGGTTACAGTTGGGTTAGGTTTAGGGTTAGGGTTACGGTTAGGATTACATTTAGTTTTGGGATTAGGGTTAGGGTTAGATTTAGGGTTAGGCTTTGGGTTAGGGTTAGGGTTAGGTTTATGGTAGGTTTACGGTTAATGTTAGGTTATGGTTAGAGTTAGGTGTTAGTGTTAGGGTTGGTGTTAGGTTAGGGTTAGTGTTAGGTTAGGGTTAGGCTTAGGGTTAGGGTTAGTGTTAGGGTTAGGTTTACGGTGAGGTTTAGGGTTAGGGTTAGTTTAGTGTTAGTCTTATAGTTATGGGTTCGAGTTAGTGTTAGTGTTAGGTAAGGGTAAGTGTTAGGGATTATGGTTAAGTTTAGGTTGAGGGTTAGGTTTATTGTTAGGGTTAGGGTTAGGTTTAGGCTTAGGTCTAGGGTTAGGGTTAGGGTTAGGTTTAGTTTTCGGGTTAGGTTTACGATTATACTTAGGGTTAGGTATTAGTGTTAGGGGTAGGGTTAGGCTTAGGTTTAGGTTTAGCTTTAGGGTTAGGGTTAAAGTTCAAGCTAGGGTTAGGTATTAGGGTTAGGTTTTGGGTTAGGGTTATGTTTTATGATTACTGTTTACTGGTTTGAATTAATGGTTAGGCTTAGGGTTTAGGGTAAGAATAAGTGTTAGGGTTTAGGGTTTAAGGTTAGGGTTATTGGTTACTGGTTACAGGTTAGGGTTAAGGTTAGGGTTAGTGTTAGGTTTAGGTTTAGTGTTAGGTTTACAGTTACAGTTATGGTTATGGTTAGAGTTAGAATTTAGTGTTAGGGTTATGGTTAGGTTTAAGGTTAAGTTTTAAGGTTAGGGTTAGTGTTGAGAGTTGGGGTAGGTTTAGGGTTAGGGGTAGGGTTATGGTTAGGGGTTTAGGGTTAGGGTATGGGGTTAGGATTATGGTTAAGTTTAGTGTTAATGTTTAGGGTTAGGGTTTGTTTTATGGTTAGGTTTAGGGATTAGGTTTAGGTTTAGGGTTAGAGTTTAGGGTTTAGGATTAGGGTTAGTGTTACTGGTCACTCGTTACTGGTTAGGGTTACTGGTTACTGGTTATGTTTAGGGTAAGGGTTAGGTTTATGGTTAGGGTTAGTGTTTATTGTTAGGATTAGGGTTATGGTTTAGGGTTAGGTTTATGTTTAGTGGTTAGGGTTTGGGTAATGGATTCGATAAGGGTTTAGGGTTAGGGTTAGGGTCATGTTTAGGGTTACTTTTAGGGTTAGGGTTAGGATTATTGTTTAGGGTTAGGGTTATATTTAATGGTTAGGTATTAGGGTTAGTGTTAGGTTTAAAGGTAGGGTTACGGTTAGGATTAATATTAGGTATAGGGTTAGGGTTAGGGTTAAGGGTTATGGTAAAGCGTTAAGGTTTAGGGTTAGGGTTAAAATTAGGTTTAAGGTTAGTGTTAGGGTTAGAGTTTTAGGGTTACTGTTAGGGTTAGAGTTAGGGGTTAGGGGTTAGGGATCAGGGCTTGTTTTAGTGTTAGTTTTAGGCTTAGGGTCAGGTTTTGGGTTAATGTTAGGGTTAGGGTTTCTTTTTAGGGTTTTGGTTTAGGGTTAGGGTAAGGATTAGGGTTGGGGTCAGGGTTAGTGTTATGGTTTAGGGTTTAGGGTTAGGGTTAGAGTTAGGGTTCGAGTTAGGGTTATGGTTAGGGTTAGTGTTATGTTTAAGGTTAAGGGGTTAAGGATTAAGGATAGGGTTAAGATTAGGCTTGGGGTTGGCGTTAGGTGTTAGGGTTAGTGTTAGGTTTAGGGTTTAGTGTTAGGTTGAGGGGTAGGGCTAGGGTTTTATTGTTAGGGTTAGGATTAGGGTTTAGGGTTAGTGTTAGGGTTAGGTTTAGAGTTATGGGTTAGGGTTGGGTTAGTTTTAGGGTTAGGGTTAGGCTTAGGGTTAGAGTTAGGGTTTATGGTTAGGGTTTGGGTTAGGGTTAGTGTATAGGGTTAGTGTTAGGGTTAGGTTTAGGCTTAGGGTTAGTGTTAGTGGTATGGTTAGTGTTAGTGTTTAGGGTTAGTGTTAGGGTTAATGTTAGTGTTAGTGTTAGGTTAGGATTAGGGTTAGAGTTAGGATTTTGGTTTTATGTTTGGGTTAGTGTTAGGTGAGTGTTAGTGTTAGCGTTTAGGGTTAAGTTTAGGTTTTGGGTTAGGTTTAGGGTTAGTGTTAGTGTTAGCATTATGATTAGGCTTAGGGTTACGGTTAGGGGTAGGTTTAGTTTTAGGGTTAGGGTTACGATTAAAGTTAGGGTTAGCTGTTAGGGTTAGGGTTAGGTTTATGTTTTAGGATTACTTGTTATTGGTCATGTTAACTGGTTATGGTTAGGTTTAGTGTTAGGGTTAGTTGTTAGTGTTAGGGTTAGTGTTACGGTTAGGGGTAGTGGTAGGGTTATGGTTAGGGTTCCGGGGTTAGGTTTAGGGGTAGGGTTAGGTGTAGGTTTAGATTTAGATTTGGGGTTAGGGTTAGGGTTAGGGGTTGATTTAGGGTTATGGTTAAAGTTAGGGTTTAGAATAGGGTTTAGGGTTAGGTTTAGGCTTAGGTTTAGGGTTAGTGTTAGGGATATGTTTAAGATTATGGTTGGGGGTTTACTGTTATGGTTAGGTTTATTGTTAGGGTTAGTGTTTGAGGGTTATGGTTAGGGATATGGGTTAGGGGTTAGGGTTAGTGTTAGTGTTAGCCTAGGTTTAGGGTTATGGTTTAGTGTTAGGGTTATAGTTAGGGTTTGTGCATAGAGTTTGGGTTAGGGTTAGGATTAGTGTAAGGGTTACGTTTAGGGTTAGTGTTTAGAGTTAGGGTTAGGGTTAGGTTTAGATTTTAGGGCTAGTGTTAGGGTTAGGTTTATGATTACTGTTTAGGATTTAGGGTTAGTGTTATGGCTTCGGTTAGGCTTATGCTTACTGTTAGGGTTAGCGTTAGCATTAGGGTTATGGTTAGGGCTAGGTGTAGGATTAGATTTAGGGTTATGGGTTAGGGTTGGTTTAGTTTTAGTTTTGGGGTTAGGATTAGGGTTAGGGTTAGGGTTATGGTTAGGGTTAGGGGTAGATTTAGGGTTAGGGTTAAAGTTAGGGTTTAGGATAGGTTTTTGGGTTAGGGTTACTGTTAGTTTTAGGGTTAGTGTTAGGTTTAGTGTTAGGGATAAGTTTAGGATTATGGTTGGGTGTTTAGTGTTATGTTTAGGTTTATAGTTAGGGTTAGGTTTAGAGGGTTATGGTTAAGGTTAGGGATTAGGGTTAGTGTTAGTGTTAGCTTATGGTTAGGGTTTTAGGGTTAGGGTTTGGGTTAGTGCACAGGGTTAGGGTTAGTGTTAAGGTTGGGGTAGGTTTAGACTTAGGTTTAGGGTTAAGGTTATGTTTAGTTTTAGGGTTAGGGTTACACTTAAAGTTAGGGTTAGGTTTTAGGGTTAGGGTTAGGTTTAGGTGTTAGGGTGAAGTTAGGATTAGGTTTATAGTTAATATTAGGGTTATGGTTACAGTTATGGTTAAGGTTAGGGTTAGGGGTTAGGTATGTGTTAGGATTAGGGTTAGGGTTAGGGTTAGAGTTTAGGGTTTAGGGTTAGGGTTTGTGTTACTGGTTTCTCATTACTATTTAGGGTTACTGGTTACTGGTTACTTTTTAGGGTTAAGGTTAGATTTATGGTTAGGGATAGGGTTAGGGTCTAGGGTTAGGATTAGGTTTAGGGTTTAGGGTTACGGCTAGTGTTAGGTTTTGGATTAGGTTTTAGGGGTAGGGTTAGGGTTATGGTTAGGTTAGGTTTTATTGGGAGCCCATTTGAGTGGCTGCCATTACAAGATGGCATTTGGCCCCTGCCTTGCTTGATATATAATTCCATAGTAAGGTTGCAGTTCTTCCACCAGAAGAACAGGATGAGCTGTGATATAGCTGCCCACACTCACCCTGACCGGCAGGGGAACTTCCTTGTGGTCTGTAATTGACAAGGATGTTCCCCTGCTTTCTTTCTGGATGTGGGTCTCCAGAAAATCAGTTAAAGTATCAAAGTATCAAAGGTTGCTAGGCAGACTCTCTATATAAGCAGCTACACCTCAGAGCTCGTGGCCCATTGCATTCTACTCTCCCTTTAACCAAGAGGCTCAAATAAAGCGTGATTTGGGAAGAATCCTCGTCTGGTGGCTGTTCTTTCCTGCTGGTAAGGGAGTTCCCCGCAACTGGTGCCGAAATCCCGCGATGCTGGGACAAGCTTTGGTACCGAGTGAGGGCCAAATAGGATTCAGAACTCGACACGTGGCACGGCGACGTCGGTGAGTCTCCCAAGTATGATGATTGCTGAGGTTGCTCCAAAGGTATTTTGCTTGATATTTGTGGCCCTCTTCATTGTCGTTTTTCTGTGCTGCTTTTGGTTGCGCAGGGAAGGGAGGAGGGCATTGCAAGCACACCAGGACAGCCTCTCAGAGTCTGATTTAAAAGGGGGGGACTTAGGCAGGTCTAGACCGAAAAGAATAAAGATAAAAAAGGATAGTAAAAAGGAAAAGGATAAAAAGATAAAGGGTATACCTAAAAAAGAAACTCAAGAGAACCCTCAATGGGAAGAAGGGGATGGAAAGGAAAAGAACCGGCTTTACCTAGTCTCCACAGAGTTCAGTGACTTAGATTTGTCGGATGATGAACTCAGCTCACAGGAAGAGGGGGAGCTAGAGGAGGAGGCTGCTAAGTATGAGGAAGAAAGGTATGGGTGGGACTATCACCCTCCCCCATCCTATAACCCACCCGGTGCTCGCGCCCCAACGGAGGGTTTGTCTTGCCCCTCGGCACCTCCATTAGGTGCACAAGTGACTGAACTAAAAAAGGGTTGCCATTATATCAGCCAGAGCACTTGGGCACGCTTAGCCTCAGCATACCCGGTGATGGAGGATTCTGTCACCCATCATAGGTGGTATGAGCCAGTGCCATATAAACAATTAAAAGATCTGGTAACAGCAGTTAAGGATTTTGGGGCTACTGCAGATTATCCAATCGCCCTCCTGCGCAGACTTTGCACCTTGGTGCTGACGCCTACAGATTGTACAGAGTTGGCCAGGGCCTGCTTGACTAAGGAACAATTTCTAGATTTTAAGTCTCTGGTTGCCGATAGAGCCCATGCCCAGGCTCGAGTTAATGCTCAAAATGGTTATCATGATTGGACAGCTGATATGCTTCTGGGACAAGGACAGTTCGCTGGCAACCAGTTTGGACTTCCTATGGAGGTCTATCAACAGATAAGTGATATTCATTACAGGGCCTGGAAGGCGCTCCCCAATAAAGGGGAGGTGGCTGGAAGTTTGACAAAAATTATCCAAGGGCCTGTGGAGCCGTTTGCAGATTTTGTGGGTAGGATGATGGAGGTTGCAGATATCATGTCCCCACTGACACCCTATGGAGGAAATTTGCCCTGACCAGGAATGATGCTAGAAGTATTGTAAAAGCTTGTTCTTCTTGCGTCACCTTTCTCCATCCTCCTCATGTCGGCATTAACCCCCGGGGTCTGCGACCAAACGCCTTATGGCAAATGGATATTACTCATGTTCCGGAGTTTGGCCGCATCAAGTACCTTCATGTCTCAGTGGACACCTACTCTGGTGTCATTTTTGCCACGCCCTTGGCGGGGGAAAAAAATCTATTCATGTGAAGACCCATTGCTTGGAGGCCTGGGCGGCATGGGGAAAACCTGTCCGTTTAAAGTAAGACAATGGCTCTGCCTACTCTTCCAAGGGTTTTCGTGCCTTTTGTGCACAACTCCAGGTCAAGCACACTTTTGGTCTGCCCTACAAGCCCAAGGCCAGGGGATAGTGGAAAGAGCCATTCGCAGCCTCAAGGAGCTCTTACAAAAACAAAGAGGGGGAATGGCTGAGACTGCCTCGCCCAGGAATAGGATTGCTATGGCCCTTTTTACTCTTAATTTTTGAATAATGGATGACAAAGGTCGTACGGCAGCCGACCAACACGCCCACACCTCCCCGGAATGGGCAGGGAAAGTGATGTGGAAGGATGTGTTGGATAATAAATGGTATGGCCCGGACCCCGTTATCCGGAGGTCCAGGGGAGCTATTTGTGTTTTTCCCCAGGATCGAGAAGTGCCTCATTGGGTCCCGAGCCGCCTGACCAGAACTGTTGAAGTCCATCACGAAAATGACCCCGCCGCTCTTCAGGATGCTGATACTGCTGATCCGGTCGAAGATGATGCCACTGCTGTTCCTGATGATGATGGCAGTGACAATCCGGATTCCGGCGGAGCAGAGATGGGGAATACTGTCTGCCTTCCCTAAGCCGATTCCTGTTTGGCCAACACCATGATCTCGCTCCTCCTCTTCTTCCTGTGCTTCTACCGCTGGTCCATTATGTGCCTCCAATAAAGCGTGATTTGGGAAGAATCCTCGTCTGGTGGCTGTTCTTTCCTGCAGGTCAGGGAGTTTGCCGCAAGGGTTTAGTGTTATGCTTAGTCTTAGGCTTTGGGTTATGTTTTATGATTACTGGTTACTGTTCAGGGTTACTGGTTAGAGTTAGGTTAAGGGTTAGGGTTAGGTGTTAGGGTTAAGGTTAGTGTTAGGTTAGGGTTAAGGTTAGCATTAGGGTTACGGTTAGGGTTAGTGTTAGGGTTAGGTTAGGGTTAGGGTTAGAGTTAGAGGTTAGAGTTAGGGTTAGAGTTAGTGTTAGGTAAGGGTTAGGGGTACGGTTTAGGGCTAAGTTTAGGTTTAGGGTTAGGTTTAGGGTTAGGGTTAGGGTTCGGATTAGGGTTAGGGTTTAGGGTTAGGTGTAGTATTAGGTTTAGGGTTAGTGGTTAGGGTTATGGTTATGGTTTGGTTTAGGGTTTAGCGTTAGGTTTAGTGTTACTTTTAGGGTTAGGGTTAGGATTAGTGTTTAGGATTTAGAGTTCAGGGTTACTGGTTAGAGTTAGGTTAAGGATTAGGGTTAGAGTTAGTGTTAGGGTTAGGGTTAAGGGTTAAGGGTTAAGGGTTAAGTGTTAGGGTTAGGGTTAGGGTTAGGGTTAGAGTTAGGTTTAGGGTCAGGGTTAGGTTTAGGTTTAGGTTTAGGTTTAGGGTTGGGGTTTGGATTAGGGTTAGGGTTTAGGGTTAGGTGTAGGGTTAGGTTTAGGCTTAGGGTTAGGTTTAGGTTTAATTTTAGGGTTAGGTTACGGTTAAAGTTACGGTTAGGTGTTAGGATTAGGGTTAGTGTTAGGTTTTGGGGTTAGTGTTGAGTTAGGGTTAGGTTTACGGTTAGTATTAGGGTTATGTTTAGGGTTAGGGTTAGGGGTTAGGGATGTGTTAGGACTAGGGTTACCGTTAGTGTTAGGGTAGGGTTAGGGTTAGCATTAGGGTTAGGGTTAGGTTTACCGTTAGCGTTAGGCTTAGGGTTAGGGTTAGTGTTATGGTTAGGTTAATGGTAGGTTTAGAGTTAAGGGTTTGGGGTAGGGTTAGTGTTAGGTAAGGGTTAGGGTTACCGTTTAGTGTTAAGTTTAGTTTTAGGGTTAGGTTTAGGTTTAGGGTTAGGGTTAGGATTATGCTTATGGGTAGGGTTAGGATTAGGGTTAGTTTTAGGGTTAGAGTTACGGTTATGGTTAGGGTTAGGTGTTAGGTTTAGGGTTAGAGTTATGTTTTATGATTACAGTTTACTGGTCTGGATTACTTATTAGAATTAGGTTTAGGGTTAGGTTTAGGTGTTAGTATTAAGGTTAGGGTTAGGTTTAGGGTTAGGGTTAGGTTAGTGTTAGGGTTAGAGGTACGGTTTTGAGTTAGGGTTAGTGTTTGGTTAGTGTTAGGGTTAGGGATTAGGGTTAAGTTTAGCTTTAGGCTTAGGGTTAGGGTTAGGGTAAAGGCTTACAGTTGAGTTAGAATTTGGGTTAGGGTTAAGGTTAGGGTTACAGTAAGGAATACATTTAGGTTTGGGTTTAGGGTTAGGATTAGGGTTAGGGGTAGATTTAGGGTTAGGGTTAGAGTTAGGGTTTAGGATAGGGTTAGGGTTATGGTTAGGTTTAGGTTTAGGTTTAGTGTTAGCATTAGTGTTAGGCATAGGGTTAAGATAATGGTTAAGATATGGTTAGGTTTATGGTTGGGGTGAGGGTTAGAGGGTTATGGTTAGGGTTAGGGGTTAAGGTTAGAGTTAGTGTTAGCTTAGGGTTAGGTTTAGGGTTAGCGTATAGGTTTAGGTTTAGGGTTAGGGTTAGTTTTAGGGATAGGGTTAGGATTATGGTTGGGTATTTAGTGTTATTGTTAGGTTTATGGTTAAGGTTAGGGTTAGGGGGTTATGGTTAAGGTTAGGGTTAGGGGTTAGGGTTAGTGTTAGTGTTAGTGTTATTTTAGGGTTAGCGTTAGGGTTTAGGGTTAGGGTTAGGGTTAGGGTTTAGGGTTAGGGTTAGGGTTAGGGTTAGGGTTAGGGTTATGTTTAATGTATAAGGTTAGGGCTAGGCTTAGTATTAGGGTTACGGTTCGGGTAAGGGTTTGTGTTTAGGGTTAGGTTTTAGGGTTAGGGTTAGTGTTAGGGTTAAGTTTAGGGTTAATGTTTAGGATTTAGGGTTATGGTTATGGTTAGGGCTTCGGTTAGGTTTAGGCTTAGGGTTAGGGTTAGGGTTAGGTTTAGGCTCAGGGTTAGGGTTAGTGTTAGGTTTAGTTTTAGGGTTATGTTTATGGTTATAGTTAGGGTTAGGTGTTAGGGTTAGGGTTAGGTTTAGGGGTTAGGGTCGGTTTAGGGTTATGTTTACGTTAAAATTAGGGTTATGGTTAAGGTAATGTTTAGGGGTTAGGACTGTATTAGGTTTAGGGTTAGGGTTAGAGCTAGGGTTAGGTTTAGTGTTATGGTTTATATTTATGATTTAGGGTTAGGGTTAGTGTAACTGCTTACTCATTACTGTTTAGGGTTAGTGGTTACTGGTTAATGGTTACTGGCTACTTTTTAGGGTTAAGGTTAGGTTTATGGTTAGGGTTAGGGTTAGGGGTTAGAGTTAGCTTAAGGTTATGGTTACGTTTAGGGTTTAGGGTTAGGGTTAGTGTTAGGTTTAGGTTAGGGTTAGTGTTATTCTTAGGCTTAGGCTTAGGGTTATGTTTTATGATTACTGGTTACTGGTCAAGGTTACTGGATAGAATTAGGTTTAGGGTTAGGGTTAGGTGTTAATGTTTGGTTTAGTGTTAGGTTAGGCTTAGGGTTAGGGTTACGGTTAGTATTAGTGTTAGGTTAGGGTTAGGGTTAGAGTTAGGGGTTTGGGTTATGGTTAGAGTTAGGTAAGGGTTAGGGTGTAGGGTTCAGTTTAGGTTTAGGGTTAGGTTTAGGGTTAGGGTTAGGATTAGGGTTAGGGTTAGGCTTAGGGTTAGGTTTAGCTTTATGGTTATGGTTAAGGTTTAAGTTAGGATTAGATATTAGGGTTAGGTTTAGGGTTATGGTTATGTTTTATGATTACTTATTACTGGTTAGGATTAATGGTTAGGCTTAGGGTTTATGGTTAGTATAAGTGTTAATGTTTAGGGTTTAGGATTTAAGGTTAGGGTTACTGGTTAAGGGTTACCGGTTAGGGTTAGGGTTACGGTTACGGTTACGGTTAGGGTTAGGGTAGGGTTAGGTTTAGTGTTAGGGTTACGGTTATGGTTATGGTTAGGGTTAGAGTTAGGGTTTAGTGTTAGGGTTATGGTTAGGGTTAAGGTTTAAGGTTAGGGTTAGTGTTGGGGGTATGGGTAGGATTAGGGTTACGGGTAGGGTTATGGTCAGGGGGTTAGGGTTAGGGGGTTAGCATTATGGTTAAGTTTAGTGTTTAGGGTTAGGGTTTGTTTTATGGTTAGGCTTAGGGATTAGGGTTAGGATTAGGGTTAGAGTTTAGGGTTTAGGGTTAGGGTTAGTGTTACTGGTAACTCGTTACTGGTTAGGGTTAGTGCTTACTGGTTACTGGTTACTTTTTAGGGTTAAGGTTAGTTTTATGGTTAGGGTTAGTGTTAGGGTTTAGGGTTAGGATTAGGGTTAGTGTTTAGGGTTAGGTTTAGGGTTAGGTTTAGGGTTAATTTTAGTGTTAGGGTAAGGATTAGTTTTTAATGTTTAGGGTTTAAGGTTAGGGTAAGGATTAGGGTTAGGTTTAGGATTAGGATTAGGGTCCAAAGTTAGGGGTTAAGGTGAGATTTACAACTTGGGTTACAGTTAGGGTTAAGGTTAGGTTTAGGGTTAGGGTTAGGGTTAAGGTTTAGGGTAAAACATTAAGGGTTAGGGTTAAAGTTAGGGGATAGGGGTTAGGGATAGGGTTAGGATTACGGTTTTATGGTTAGGGTTAGTGTTTTTCGTTAGGGTTAGGGTTAAAAATTAGGGTTAGGGTTAGTGTTAGTGTTAGGGTTTTAGGGTTAGGGTTAGGGTTAGGGTTGTGTTAACGCAAGGGTCAGTATTAAGTATAGTGTTAGGCTTAGTGTTACGGTTAGGGTAAAGTTTAGGTTTCGGTTAGGCTTAGGGTTTAGAGGTTAGTGTTAGGGTTAGTGTTAGAGATAGTGTTAAGGTTCAGGGTTTAGTGTTAGGGTTAGAGTTAGGAGTAGGTTTAGGGTTTGGGGTTAGGGTTTAGGGTTATGGTTAGGGTTAGGAAGTTATGTTTAGGATTAGGGTTAGGGTTTATTGTTAGGTGAGGATTAGGTTTAGGGTTAGTGGATAGGGTTCGGGTTATGGTTTGGTTTAGGGTTTAGTGTTAGGGTTAGGGTTAGGTTTAGGGTTACTTTTAGGGTTAGGGTTAGGATTAGTGTTTATGGTTTAGGGTTAGGGTAAGTATTAGGGTTAGGGTTAGTGTTAGGGTTAGGGTTAAGGGGTAGGGGTTAGGGTTAGGATTAGGGTTAGAGTTAGGATTATAGTTAGGGTTAAGGTTATGTTTAGGGTTAGGGTTAGGGTTAAGCGTTAGGGTAAAGCGTTAATGGTTAGGGTTATTTGTTAGGGGTTAAGGTTAGGTTTAGGATTATGGTTTTAAAGTTAGGGTTAGGGTTTTAGGGTTATTGTTAGGGTTAGGGTTAAAGATAGGTTTAGGGTTAGTGTTAGGGTTTCGGTTTTAGGGTTAGGGTTAGGGTTAGGGTTGTGTTAGGCTTTGGTTAGCGTTAAGGATAGGGTTAGGCTTAGGGTTAGGGTTAGGGTTTGGGTAAGGTTTAGGTTTAGGGTTAGGGTTAGGCTTAGGGGTTAAGGGTTAGTGTTAGAATTAGTGTTTGGGTTAGTGTTAGAGATAGGGATAGTGTTAGGGTTCAGGGTTTAGGGTTAGGGTTATGGTTAGGGGTAGGTTTAGGGTTTGGGGTTAGTATTTATGGCTATGGTTAGAGTTTGGGGGTTATGTTTAATAATTGGGTTAGGGTTAGGGTTAGGGTTGAAGTTTCTGTTAGTGATAGGGTTAGGGTTAGGATTAAGTTTTAAGGTTAGGGGTAGTGTTAAGGGTAGGGGTAGGTTTAGGGATAGGGTTAGGGTTAGGTAGTTAGAATTTGGTTTATGGTTAGGGTTAGTGCGTTAGGGTTAGTATTAGGGTTAGGGGTTAGGGTTTGGGTTAGGGTTAAAGTTAGGGTTAGGGTTACAGTTAGGGTAGGGTTTAGGGTTAGGTTTAGGGTTAAGGTTAGGTTTAGGGTTAGGGTTAGGGTTTAGGGTTATTGTTAGTGTTAGAAGTAGGTTCTATTTAAGGGTTAGGGTAATGGTTAGGGTTAGGGTTAATGGCTTACGGTTAGGGTTATGGTTAGGGGTTAGGGTTAGGATTGGGGTGAGGGTTAAGGTTAGGTTTAGTGTTAGGGTTAGGGTTAGTGTTTAGGGTTTTGGGTTTAGGGTTAGGGTTAGGGTAAGGATTAGGTTTAGGGTTAGTGTTAGAGATAGGGATAGGGTTAGGGTTCAGGTTTTAGGGTTAGGGTTAGGGTTAAAGTTAAGGTTAGAGTTAGGGTTACTGTTAGGGTTTGGGTTTTAGGGTTAGGGTTAAGCTTAGGGTTGTGTTAGTGTTAGGGTTAGTGTTAAGGATAGGGTTAGGCTTAGGGATAGGGTTAGGGTAAGGTTTAGGGTTATGGTTACTTTTAGGCTTAGGTGTTAGTGGTTAGTGTTAGAATTAGTGTTAGGGTTAGTGTTAGAGATCGGGATAGGGTTAGTGTTCAGGTTTTAGGGTTAGGGTTAGGGTTACGTTTAGGGTTTGGGGTTAGTGTTTAGGGCTATGGTTAGGATTAGGTTTATGCGTTATGTTTAGGAATTGGGTTAGGCTTAGGATTAGGTGGTTAGGATTAGGTTCAGCGTTAGGTGTTAGGGTTAGGGTTATTGTTAGGTTAGGGTTAGGTTTAGGGGTTAGGGTTAGAGTTATGTTTAGGTATAGGGTTAGGGTTATGATTAAGTTTTAAGGTTAGGGTTAGTGTTAAGTTTAGGGGTAGGTTTAGGGTTAGGTTTAGGTTTAGGTAGTTAGAATTTGGGTTAGGGTTAGGGTTAGTGTGTTAGGGTTAGTAGTAGGGTTAGGGGTTAGGGTTTGGGTTATGGCTAAAGTTAGGGTTAGGTTTACATTTAGGGTTAGGTTTTCGGGTTAGGTTTAGGTTTAGGGTTAAGGTTAGGTTTAGGGTTAGGGTTACCATTAGGGTTAGGGTTAGTGTTTAGGGTTATGGGTAGTGTTAGGGGTAGGTTCAGGTTTAGGGTTAAGGTAATGGTTAGGGTTAGGTTTAATGGTACGTTTAGGGTTAGGGGTTAGGGTTAGGGTTAGGGTTAGGGTGAGGGTTAAGGTTATGTTTAGGGTTAGGGTTAGTGTTTAGGGTTTATGGTTTAGGGTTAGGGTAAGGATTATGGTTAGGGTTTGTATTAGAGATAGGGTTAGAGTTATGGTTAAAGTTAGGGTTAGGGTTAGGGTTATTAGTGTTAAGGTTAGGGTTAGTGTTAGGGTTAAGGTTAGTGTTAAGGATAGGGTTAGTGTTAGGGTTAGGGTTAGGTTAAAGCTTAGGATTAGGGTTAGGGTTAGGGTTAGTGTTAGGGTTAGGTTTAGTGTTAGGGTTACGGTTACGGTTATGGTTAGGGTTAGAGTTAGAATTTAGTGTTTGGGTTATGGTTAGGGTTAAGGTTAAGGTTCAAGATTAGGGTTAGTGTTGGGGGTTGTGGTAGGTTTAGGGTTAGCGGTAGTGTTATGGTTAAGGGGTTAGGGTTAGGGGGTTAGGATTATGGTGAAGTTTAGTGTTAGTGTTTAGGGTTATGGTTCGTTTTATGGTTAGGCTTAGGGATTAAGGTTAGGTTTAGGGTTAGAGTTTAGGGCTTAAGGTTAGGGTTAGTGTTATGGTGTTACGGTTAGGGTTAGGTTAGGCTAGTTTAGGGTTAGGGTTAGGTTAATGGTTAGGGTTAGGGTTAGGGTTAGGGTTAGTGTTAGTGTTTAGGGTTAGGTTTATGGTTAGTGGTTAGGGTTTGGGTAATGATTTGGTTTAGGGTTTAGGGTTGGGGTTAGGTTTAGAGTTACTTTTAGGGTTAGGGTTAGGATTAGTGTTTAGGGTTAGGGTAAGGATTAGGGTTAGCTTTAGGGTTAGGTTTATGGTTAAGGGTTAGTGGTTAGGGTAAGTGTTAGGATTAGAGTTAGGGTTACGGTTAGGGTTAATGTTAGGTATAGGGTTAGGGTTAGGGTTAAGGGTTAGAGTAAAGCGTTAAGGTTTAGGGTTAGGGTTAAAATTAGGGTTAGGGTTAGTGTTAGGGTTAGGGTTAGGTTTAGGGTTAGGGTTGGGTTAGGGATTAGGGGTTAGAGGTTAGGGGTTAGGGGTTAGGGGTCACGGTTAGATTTATTGTTAGGGTTTAGGCTTAGGGTCAGGTTTTGGGTTAATGTTAGGGTTAGGGTTAGGGTTTGTTTTTAGGGTTTTGGGTTTAGAGTTAGGGTAAGGATTAGGGTTGGGGTCAGGGTTAGTGTTATGGTTTAGGGTAAGGGTTAGGTTTAGAGTTAGGGTTCGAATTAGGGTTATGCTTAGGGTTAGTGTTATGGTTAAGGGTTAGGTTAAGGGGTTAAGGATTAAGGATAGGTTTAATATTAGGCTTGGAGTTGGGGTTAGGTGTTAGAGTTAGTGTTAGGGTTAGGGTTTAGTGTTAGGTTGAGGGGTAGGGTTAGGGTTTTAATGTTAGGGTTAGGATTAGGGTTTTAGGGTTAGTGTTAGGGTTAGGTTTAGAGTTATGGGTAAGGTTTGGGTTAGTTTTAGTGTTAGAGTTAGGCTTAGGGTTAGATTTAGGGTTTAGGGTTAAGGTTAGTGTATAGGGTTAGTGTTAGGGTTAGGCTTAGGGATAGTGTTCGGGGTATGGTTAGTGTTAGTGTTTAGGGTTAGGGTTAGGGTTAATGTTAGTGTTAAGGTTACGTTTAGGTCAGGGTTAGGGTTAGGTTTAGTCTTTGGTTAGGGTTAGGTTTTATGGTTAGGGTTAGGTTAGGGTTACGGTTAGAGTTAGGTTTAGGTTTAGTGTTAGGTGTTAGGGTTAGGTTTAGGGTTAGGTTTATGTTTATGATTAGGTTGGGTTAGGGTTAGGGTTAGGGTTAGGGTTTGTGGTTAGGATTAGTGTTGGGGTTATGTTTAGGGTTAGGATTAAGGTTAGGGTTAGGGTTAGGTTAGTGGTTAGGTTAGTATTAGGGTTAGGGTTTAGTTTAAGTTTAGGTTTAGGCTTAGTGTTAGGGTTAGTGTTAGGTTTAGGGTTAGTGTTAGGGTTACGGTTATGGTTAGGGTCAGGGTTAGTTTTAGGGTTTAGTGTTAGGGTTAAGGTTAGAGTTAGGGTTAACGTTTAATGTTAGGGGTAGTGTTATGGGTAGGGTAAGGTTTAGGGTTAGGGTAGGGTTATGGTTAGGTGGTTAGGGTTAGGGTTAGGTTTAATTTTAGGGTTACGGTTAAAGTTAGTTTTAGGTGTTAGGGTTAGGGTTAGTGTAAGGTTTAGGGGTTAGGGTTAGGTGTTAGAGTTAGGGTTAGGGTTAGTTTAGGGTTAGGGTTAGAGGTATGTTTTTGAGATAGGGTTAGTGTTCGGTAAGGGTTACGGTTAGGGATTAGAGTTAAGTTTAATTTTAGGCTTAGGTTTAAGGTTAGGTTTAGGGTTAGGTTTAGGCTTACGGTTAGGCTTGGGTTAGGGTTAGGGTTAAGGGTTACAGTTTGGTTAGGTTCAGTGTTAGGGTTAGGGTTAGGGTTTCGGTTAGGATTAAATTTAGGTTTAGGGTAAGGGTTAGGGGTAGATTTAGGGTTAGGTTTAGAGTTAGGGATTAGGTTAGGGTTAGGGTTAGGGTTAGGTTTAGGGTTAGTGTTAGGGTTAGTGTTAGGGTTAGAGTTAGTGTTAGGGATAGGGTTAGGATTATGGTTGAGGGTTTAGTGTTATGGTTAGATTTATGGTTAGGGTTAGGGTTAGAGGGTTATGGTTAGGGGTTAGTGTTAGTTATGGCTTAGGGTTAGTGTTAGGGTTTAGGGTTAGGGTTAGTGTTAGGGTTACGGCTAATTTTAGGGTTAGGGTTAGGGTTAGGGTTAGGTTTAGGGTTAGGGTTAGGTTAGGGTTAGGTTAGGGTTAGGGTTAGTGTTAGGGTTAGGGTTTAGGCTTAGGGTAAGTGTTAGGGTTAGAATTAGGATTAGGGTTAGGGTTAGGGTTAGGGTTAGGTTTAGGGGTTAGGGGTTAGAGTTAGGGTTAGGTTAGGGTTAGGGTTAGGGTTAGTGTGAGGTTAGTGTTAGGGTTAGGGTTAGGTTTAGGGTTAGGGTTAGGGTTAGCGTTAGGGTTAGGGGTATAAGTACGGGTTACGCTTGGGTTAGTGTTAGAGTTAGTGTTAGGGTCATGGCTAGTTTTAGGGTTAGGGTTAGGGTTAGGATTAGGTTTAGGGTTAGGGTTAGGTTCGGGTTGGGATTAGGGTTAGTGTTAGTGTTAGGGTTAGGGTTTAGGCTTAGGGTAAGGGTTAGGGCTAAAATTATTGATTAGGGTTAGGATTAGTGTTATGTTTAGGGTTAGGGTTAGGGATAGTGATAGGGTTAGGGTTAGGATTGGGGCTTTGGTTAAGGTTAGTGGTATGGTTAGGGTAGGGTTAGGGTTAGGCTTAGGGTTAGGGTTAGGGTTTGTGTTTGGGTTAGGATTAGGTTTAGGGTTAGGGTTAGAGTTAGCGTTAGGGGTTAGGTTTGGGTTAGGGTTAGGGTTAGGGTTAGGGTCAGAGTTAGGATTAGGGTTAGGGGTTAGGTTTGGGTTAGGGTTAGGGTTAGCGTGAAACGGCGCCTATGATTAATGTAGACAATTGTGTAGGTATTTGCACAACCTTAATGAAAACAAGACTCACGAAACCAAGGTTTTAGTGAAGTACAAGAAACAGGAAGGGAAGCGCGGCTTCTGTGCACCCAATTTATCAGTAAACATTTGCCCGAGGCGAGTCAGCCCTCAATGGGCGGGCTTATCCCTACATCTCCCCCTTTTTGTCTAAATAAGACAAAACTAAACCAAATACAACTATAACCAATAATAAAAAAAATATTAGAACAAAAGTTTTACCAGACATTCTATCTCAAGGAGTCTAAATAATGTAGAGAGTAATTACAATTATATAATCTTCAACTCCGTCAAATTTCTGAGAAGGGAATAAAAGATTACTTAACAAATGAGAGATATCCAAAATGTGCCATAAATGACAGAGACAACAGACTACCTGGGCAATCACCCAAGTTCTCGTTCGCAATGTTGAGTCAACCAACTTTGGCTAAGGCGTAACATAACTGACATACCATTATCAAATGCAAGGAACTTTCTTAGAATTATCCTACCCT
Organism: Alexandromys oeconomus; assembly: GCA_963919705.1. NCBI lineage: Eukaryota > Metazoa > Chordata > Mammalia > Rodentia > Cricetidae > Alexandromys > Alexandromys oeconomus. The sequence goes on along the minus strand of CAWTZB010000141.1, from coordinate 8,217 downwards.
GTCTTGGCAAGATGATAAGACAATCCTGTTTCATATCTTTGTCAGTAGATGAGGTATAGGCTTTTCTTAACCCAAAAGCAAGTTCTGCCAAGAAGACAACCTCCCAGTGGAGTGTCTTTGGTGCTCAACGTTCTCTCGGGAGTAGAGTAGCGTTACCAGGAATAATTGTGTCTCGGCACAGAATTCTAGGTTAGATTAAAGGCCATTTTCTACAGCTTTTTAAAGAGGCTGAAGATTATACTATCTATACTAAATATACTAAATATACTCTCTATGTATCTAGAATACCTTATTAACCTAAAAATAAACGTGACAAACATATAATTCTCAATAACTATCTAACTTGAAGACAAAAAGAAGAAACAACTGTGCAATATATGAAGACAATGATCTTCACCTGTAAACAATGTCATTACATATCAAATGTAAACAATGTTATTACATAAATAGTATCAGAGGTAGAAATGTACATTGTGATATGGTAGATGTATCAATATATGCATACTCTTATACAGAAATAGAGGTAGGAACACTCACATTCAATATTCAATATGTCAATATACAGGAAACAGTACCAATACAATTTTCTAAAAACAGTAACTCACAAATACCAATCATCCCATCAAACCAGTTAATCCCCCACCCTTTTTTTTTGAACATTCCATAAAACATCTCCCCAACCCCTCAACTCCGAACCAACCACTAAAAGATGTCCCTAACCCTGAGGGCAAACTCTGTTGGGAGAGGGGACGTCGTCCTCTAAGATTGTTTCAAGCTGACATGGGGGCGATGTTCTACTTAGGGGCTCCTGTGAAAGCAAATGATGGTAAAATTCCCAAATTAACCTTTGACCTAAGAAAATTATAACTAGTCCCTGAGCGCTTTGAGAAGATCCAGCCATAGTGCTGTCAAAAATGTGCACCATTCGAAATTGTCTTGTGCAGTATGTACCAAAAAACAGGTCTCATATTAGCGCGTAAAAAAGAGGAAAAAAATATATTCATGACGTCATAAACCAGGTTGAGTTGATGTTGTGGGGCCCTATCTTCATCCTGGAAACTTCAAAAATTACTGTAGGAAAATTTGTTGCTTGTTATGGGAAATTTAAACATTAACAACAAGGACATATACTGACATATAAAGAAAGACACAGATATGAGGAAAAGCAAAGAAAGTTTATATACCTATCCTCATTCTGTCCCATTTCATGGCTCGTGATCTGAGACAAAAATCTCTGAAATATCGCTTATCAACAGGCTTGGAATTGAAGAAGGACTGAGCCATAGTCCAACTCCAAAACCAGCTCTACATATTTATAAAGAAGTGTTCAATAAAACATATATATATAAATATATAAAAATCAATACTTACAGAATGTATAGAATGTTACTGTTGATCCTTAGTGGGTCGTAACTATTTTCCATCCATCAGAAATTAAAACTTCAGGGTCCCTTAAATTCTTTGAAGATCAGTCTTTTCCTGTGGAGATAAGAAAAGAACCCTGCCCCCAACCTATCTGTATTCCTTCCCATCAGTATGCTCGCCATCCTTGTGAATGAATTGTTATTTATCTTTTCCAAATGGCTTTTCTTCTTCATACCGAACCTTTATTAATTTTGACGGTATCCACAATTGTTCCTCACCTGTGGAGATAAGAGCAAAACCCCTTCCCCAACGCAGCACATCTCCTGGCTTCCATTGCGAGGTCAGCACATCCTTGAAATAAACTGGTTGATTTAGTTCAGTAGACTTTTCCATTATCCAATGTCTTTCTGCAGCCGTTGTTCCCTTCTCATTAGCGTTAAGAAAATTCAAGGTTAACAAAGCATTATGTAACCTATTTCTGGGGGTGTTTTCCACCCCTTTCTGTTTATTCAACAGAATAGATCCTTTATAGTTCGATTTGATCTTTCTATGACTGCTTGACCTGTAGGATTGTATGGTATACCTGTAACATGCTTGATATTGTAATAGTCAAAAAACCGTTTCATTTGCCTAGAGACATAAGCAGGACCATTATCTGTCTTTATTTGTGTAGGTATACCCATGACAGCCATGCCTTCTAATAAATGAGCGATTACTGAATCAGTTTTTTCTGAACTTAAAGCAGTTGCCCACTGAAAGCCTGAATAAGTGTCAATGGTGTGGTGAGCATACTTCAATTTGCCAAATTCTGCAAAGTGGAACACATCCATCTGCCAGATTTCATTCCTATGGGTGCCCTTTGGATTAGCCCCTGCTGGCAGTGGCATTTGGTTATAAAAAGAGCAAGTAGGGCATTTCTTTACAATCTCCTTAGCTTGTTGCCACGTCATAGAAAACTCTTTCTTCAAACCTTTGCTTAAATTAACATGATGTTTTTTATGAAATTCAGAGGCTTGTAGCACACTACCAATCAATAACTGATCAATGTCTGCATTACCTTGTGCTAGAGGACCTGGCAGACCCGTATGGGAACGGATGTGTGTTATGTACATAGGGCAAAGCCTGTTCCTGATCAAATCTTGAACCTGGATAAACAATAAGGTTAGTTCTGTATCATCAGGTATAAATTCAGCAGTTTCAATATGTAAAATAACTCTTTCTGCGTGTTGTGAATCGGTAACTATATTAATAGGTTCTCTAAAATCCCTTGGCACCATAAGAATGGCATATAATTCTGCCTTCTGGACAGACTCCTAAGGACTTAGTTCCACCTTACCCAAGTCTTCTGATTTGTAACCTGCCTTCCCTGTTTTATTGGCATCAGTATAGAATGTACGGGCTCCAGTTATTGGAGCATCACGGACGATTCGAAGAAGGATCCAAGAAGTTCTCTTTATGAAGTTAAGCCTCTTGCTTTTTGGATAGTTGTTATTAATGTCTCCCAAAAAATTAGCACAAGCTCTTTGCCATGGTTTATTATCTTCCCATAATTTCTTTAGTTCATCGGCAGTGAAAGGCACTATAATTTCTGCTGGGTCTATGCCTGCTAGTTGACGACGTCTCAGCTTGCCTTTTATAATTAACTCAGAGACGTTTTCCACATAAGTTTTCAGTTTTTTACTTGGTTTATGTGGTAAAAAGATCCATTCCAAGATAATATCATCTCTCTGCATTAAAATTCCTATAGGAGAAATTTTTGATGGTAATATGACGAGAATACAGTCGAGCTCTGGATTCACCCTGTCCACATGTGCCTGTTGTAATTTTTCCTCAATCTATCCCAATAGCTGGT
>CAWTZB010000140.1:170000-172500 GCA_963919705.1 Alexandromys oeconomus | reverse complement strand
ATCAATACAATATAAGCATACTCTTATACAAAAATAGAGGTAGGAACACTCACATTCAATATTCAATATGTCAATATACAGGAAACAGTACCAATACAATTTTCGAAAAACAGTAACTCACAAATACCAATCATCCCATCAAACCAGTTAATCCCCCACCCTTTTTTTTTGAACATACCCCTAATTCCATAAAACATCTCCCCAACCCCTCAACTCCGAACCAACCACTAAAAGATGTCCCTAACCCTGAGGGCAAACTCTGTTGGGAGAGGGGATGTCGTCCTGTAAGATTGCTTCAAGCTGACATGGGGGCGATGTTCTCTTAGGGGCTCCTGTGAAAGCAAATGATGGTAAAATTCCCAAATTAACCTTTGACCTAAGAAAATTATAACTAGTCCCTGAGCGCTTTGAGAAGGTCCGGCCAGAGTGTTGTCAAAAATGTGCACCATTCGAAATTGTCTTGTGCAGTTGGTAACAAAAAACAGGTCTCAGCGCGTAAAAAAGACGGAAAAAAATATTCATGACGTCATAAAAACCAGGTTGAGTTGATGTTGTGGGGCCCCATCTTCATCCTGGAAACTTCAAAAATTACTGTAGGAAAATTTGTTGCTTGTTATGCTTGTTAAATTTAAACATTAACAACAAGGACATATACTGACATATAAAGAAAGACACAGATATGAGGAAAAGCAAAGAAAGTTTATCAAGTATATAACTATCCTCATTCTGTCCCATTTCATGGCTCCTGATCTGAGACAGAAACTCTGAGATATCTCTTATCAACAGGCTTGGAATTGAAGAGGGACTGAGCCATAGTCCAACTCCAAAACCAGCTCTACATATTTATAAAGAAGTGTTCAATAAAACATCAATACTTACAGAATGTATAGAATGTTACTGTTGATCCTTAGTGGGTCGTACTATTTCCATCCATCAGTAATTAAATATTTAGGGTCCCTTAAATTCTTTGAAGATCAGTATTTTCCTGTGGAGATAAGAAAAGAACCCTGCCCCCAACCTATCTGTATTCCTTCCCATCAGTATGCTCGCCATCCTTGTGAATGTATTGTTATTTATCTTTTCCAAATGGCTTTTCTTCTTCATACCGAACCTTTATTAATTTTGACGGTATCCACAATTGTTCCTCACCTGTGGAGATAAGAGCAAAACCCCTTCCCCAACGCAGCACATCTCCTGGCTTCCATTGCGAGGTCAGCACATCCTTGAAATAAACTGGTTGATTTAGTTCAGTAGACTTTCCCATTATCCAATGTCTTTCTGCAGCCGTTGTTCCCTTCTCATTAGCGTTAAGAAAATTCAAGGTTAACAAAGCATTATGTAACCTATTTCTGGGGGTGTTTTCCACCCCTTTCTGTTTATTCAACAGAATATATCCTTTATAGTTCGATTTGATCTTTCTATGACTGCTTGACCTGTAGGATTGTATGGTATACCTGTAACATGCTTGATATTGTAATAGTCAAAAAACCGTTTCATTTGCCTAGAGACATAAGCAGGACCATTATCTGTCTTTATTTGTGTAGGTATACCCATGATAGCCATGACTTCTAATAAATGAGCGATTACTGAATCAGTTTTTTCTGAACTTAAAGCAGTTGCCCACTGAAAGCCTGAATAAGTGTCAATGGTGTGGATGAGCATACTTCAATTGGCCAAATTCTGCAGAGTGGAACACATCCATCTGCCAGATTTCATTCCTATGGGTGCCCTTTGGATTAGCCCCTGCTGGCAGTGGCATTTGGTTATAGAAAGAGCAACCAGGGCATTTCTTTACAATCTCCTTAGCTTGTTGCCATGTAATAGAAAACTCTTTCTTCAAACCTTTGCTATTAGCATGATGTTTTTTATGAAATTCAGAGGCTTGTAGCACACTACCAATCAATAACTGATCAATGTCTGCATTACCTTGTGCTAGAGGACCTGGCAGACCCGTATGGGATCGGCTGTGTGTTATGTACATAGGGCAAAGCCTGTTCCTGATCAAATCTTGAACCAGGATAAACAATGAGGTTAGTTCTGTATCATCAGGTATAAATTCAGCAGTTTCAATATGTAAAATAACTCTTTCTGCGTATTGTGAATCAGTAACTATATTAATAGGTTCTCTAAAATCCCTTAGCACCATAAGAATGGCATATAATTCTGCCTTCTGGACAGAATCATAAGGACTTTGTTCCACCTTACCCAAGTCTTCTGATTTGTAACCTGCCTTCCCTGTTTTATCGGCATCAGTATAGAATGTACGGGCTCCAGTTATTGGAGCATCACGGACGATTCGAAGAAGGATCCAAGAAGTTCTCTTTATGAAGGTAAGCCTCTTGCTCTTTGGATAGTTTTGGGATGTCTCCCAAAAAATTAGCACAAGCTCTTTGCCATGGTTCATTATCTTCCCATAATTTCTTTAGTTCATCAGCAGTGAAAGGCACTATAATTTCTGCTGGGTCTATGCCTGCTAGTTGACGAAGTCTCAGCTTGCCTT
>CAWTZB010000140.1:157500-162500 GCA_963919705.1 Alexandromys oeconomus | reverse complement strand
TAGGGTTAGAGTTATAGTTAGGTTTAGGGTTAGGGTTAGTGTTAGGATTAGGGTTAGGGTTATTGTTAGGCTTAGGGTTAAGGTTTGGGTTAGGATTAGGTTTAGGTTTAGAGTTAGAGGTAGGGTTAGGGTTAGGGTTAGGGGTTAGGTTTAGGTTAGGGGTTAGGTTTAGGGTTAGGGTTAGTGTTAGGATTAGGGTTAGAGTTAGGTTTAGGGTTAGGGTTAGGGTTAGGGTTTAGGTTTAAGATTAGGGTTAGGCTTAGGGTTAGGGTTAGGGTTAGGGTTAGGGTTAGGTTAGGGTTAGGGTTAGGGTTAGGTTTAGGTTTAGTGTTAGGGTTAGGTTTAGGATTAGGGTTAGGGTTAGGGTTAGGGTTAGGGTTAGGGTTAGGTTTTAGGGTTAGGCTTAGGGTTAGGGTTAGGTTTAGGGTTAGGGTTAGGGTTAGTGTTAGTTCAGGGTTAGGTTTAGGGTTAGGGTTAGGGTTAGGGTAAGGGTTAGGTTTAGGGTTAAGGTTAGGGCTTAGGTTTGGGTTAGGGTTAGTGTTAGTGTTAGGATTAGGGTTAGATTTAGGGTTAGTTTAGGGTTAGGGTTAGGGTTAGGGTTAGGGTTAGGGTTAGGGTTAGGGTTAGGTTTAGGGTTAGGGTTAGGGTTAGTGTTAGGTTTAGGGTTAGGGTTAGGGTTAGGGTTAGGCTTAGGGTTACGGTTTGGGTTAGGATTAGGTTTAGGTTTAGGTTTAGAGTTAGGGTTAGGGTTTGTGTTACGGTTAGGTTTAGGGTTAGTGGTTAGGTTTGATTTTGTGATAGTGTTAGGTTTAGGGTTAGGGTTAGCGTGAAACGGCGCCTTTGATTAATGTAGACAATTGTGTAGGTATTTTCACAACCTTAATGAAAACAAGACTCACGAAACCAAGGTTTTAGTGAAGTACAAGAAACAGGAAGAGAAGCACGGCTTCTGTGCAATCAATTTATCAGTAAACTTTTGCCCGAGGCGAGCCTGCCCCCAATGGGTTGGCTTATCCTTACATCTCCCCCTTTTTGTCTAAATAAGACAGAACTACATCAAATACAACTATTACCAATAATAACAAATAATAGATATTACAAACAATATTTAGAACAAAAGTTTTACCAGACATTCTATCTCAAGGAGTCTAAATAATGTAGAGAGTAATTACAATTATATTATCTTCAACTCCGTCAAATTTCTGAGAAGGGAATAAAATATTACTTAACAAATGAGAGATATCCATGTGCCATAAATGACAGAGACAACAGACTACCTGGGCAATCACCCAAGTTCTCGTTCGCAATGTTGAGTCAACCAACTTTGGCTAAGGCGTAACATAACTGACATACCATTATCATATGCAAAGAACTTTCTTAGAATTATCCTACCCTGTCTTGGCAAGATAAGACAATCCTGTTTCATATCTTTGTCAGTAGAAGAGGTATAGGCTTTTCTTAACCCAAAGGCAAGTTCTGCCAAGAAGACCAGCTCCCAGGGGAGTGTCTTTGGTGCTCAACGTTCTCTCGGGAGTAGAGTGGCGTTGCCAGGAGTAATTGTGTCTCGGCACAGAATTCTAGGTTAGATTAAAGGCCATTTTCTACAGCTTTTTAAAGAGGCTGAAGATTATACTATCTATACTAAATATAATCTCTATGTATCTAGAATACCTTATTAACCTAAAAATAAACATGACAAACATATAATTCTCAATAACTATCTAACTTGAAGACAAAAAGAATAAACAACTGTGCAATATATGAAGACAATGATCTTCACCTGTAAACAATGTCATTACATATGAAATGTAAACAATGTTATTACATAAATAGTATCAGAGGTAGAAATGTACATTGTGATATGGTAGATGTATCAATACAATATAAGCATACTCTTATACAAAAATAGAGGTAGGAACACTCACATTCAATATTCAATATGTCAATATACAGGAAACAGTACCAATACAATTTTCGAAAAACAGTAACTCACAAATACCAATCATCCCATCAAACCAGTTAATCCCCCACCCTTTTTTTTTTTGAACATACCCCTAATTCCATAAAACATCTCCCCAACCCCTCAACTCCGAACCAACCACTAAAAGATGTCCCTAACCCTGAGGGCAAACTCTGTTGGGAGAGGGGATGTCGTCCTGTAAGATTGCTTCAAGCTGACATGGGGGCGATGTTCTCTTAGGGGCTCCTGTGAAAGCAAATGATGGTAAAATTCCCAAATTAACCTTTGACCTAAGAAAATTATAACTAGTCCCTGAGCGCTTTGAGAAGGTCCGGCCAGAGTGTTGTCAAAAATGTGCACCATTCGAAATTGTCTTGTGCAGTTGGTAACAAAAAACAGGTCTCAGCGCGTAAAAAAGACGGAAAAAAATATTCATGACGTCATAAAAACCAGGTTGAGTTGATGTTGTGGGGCCCCATCTTCATCCTGGAAACTTCAAAAATTACTGTAGGAAAATTTGTTGCTTGTTATGCTTGTTAAATTTAAACATTAACAACAAGGACATATACTGACATATAAAGAAAGACACAGATATGAGGAAAAGCAAAGAAAGTTTATCAAGTCTATAACTATCCTCATTTTGTCCCATTTCATGGCTCCTGATCTGAGACAGAAACTCTGAGATATCTCTTATCAACAGGCTTGGAATTGAAGAGGGACTGAGCCATAGTCCAACTCCAAAACCAGCTCTACATATTTATAAAGAAGTGTTCAATAAAACATCAATACTTACAGAATGTATAGAATGTTACTGTTGATCCTTAGTGGGTCCATCCATCAGTAATTAAATATTTAGGGTCCCTTAAATTCTTTGAAGATCAGTATTTTCCTGTGGAGATAAGAAAAGAACCCTGCCCCCAACCTATCTGTATTCCTTCCCATCAGTATGCTCGCCATCCTTGTGAATGTATTGTCATTTATCTTTTCCAAATGGCTTTTCTTCTTCATACCGAACCTTTATTAATTTTGACGGTATCCACAATTGTTCCTCACCTGTGGAGATAAGAGCAAAACCCCTTCCCCAACGCAGCACATCTCCTGGCTTCCATTGCGAGGTCAGCACATCCTTGAAATAAACTGGTTGATTTAGTTCAGTAGACTTTCCCATTATCCAATGTCTTTCTGCAGCCGTTGTTCCCTTCTCATTAGCGTTAAGAAAATTCAAGGTTAACAAAGCATTATGTAACCTATTTCTGGGGGTGTTTTCCACCCCTTTCTGTTTATTCAACAGAATATATCCTTTATAGTTCGATTTGATCTTTCTATGACTGCTTGACCTGTAGGATTGTATGGTATACCTGTAACATGCTTGATATTGTAATAGTCAAAAAACCGTTTCATTTGCCTAGAGACATAAGCAGGACCATTATCTGTCTTTATTTGTGTAGGTATACCCATGATAGCCATGACTTCTAATAAATGAGCGATTACTGAATCAGTTTTTTCTGAACTTAAAGCAGTTGCCCACTGAAAGCCTGAATAAGTGTCAATGGTGTGTCAAAATGGCATACTTCAATTGGCCAAATTCTGCAGAGTGGAACACATCCATCTGCCAGATTTCATTCCTATGGGTGCCCTTTGGATTAGCCCCTGCTGGCAGTGGCGTTTGGTTATAGAAAGAGCAACCAGGGCATTTCTTTACAATCTCCTTAGCTTGTTGCCATGTAATAGAAAACTCTTTCTTCAAACCTTTGCTATTAGCATGATGTTTTTTATGAAATTCAGAGGCTTGTAGCACACTACCAATCAATAACTGATCAATGTCTGCATTACCTTGTGCTAGAGGACCTGGCAGACCCGTATGGGATCGGATGTGTGTTATGTACATAGGGCAAAGCCTGTTCCTGATCAAATCTTGAACCAGGATAAACAATGAGGTTAGTTCTGTATCATCAGGTATAAATTCAGCAGTTTCAACATGGAAAATAACTCTTTCTGCGTATTGTGAATCAGTAACTATATTAATAGGTTCTCTAAAATCCCTTAGCACCATAAGAATGGCATATAATTCTGCCTTCTGGACAGAATCATAAGGACTTTGTTCCACCTTACCCAAGTCTTCTGATTTGTAACCTGCCTTCCCTGTTTTATCGGCATCAGTATAGAATGTACGGGCTCCAGTTATTGGAGCATCACGGACGATTCGAAGAAGGATCCAAGAAGTTCTCTTTATGAAGGTAAGCCTCTTGCTCTTTGGATAGTTTTGGGATGTCTCCCAAAAAATTAGCACAAGCTCTTTGCCATGGTTCATTATCTTCCCATAATTTCTTTAGTTCATCAGCAGTGAAAGGCACTATAATTTCTGCTGGGTCTATGCCTGCTAGTTGACGAAGTCTCAGCTTGCCTTTTATAATTAACTCAGAGACTTTTCCACATATGTTTTCAGTTTTTTACTTGGTTTATGTGGTAAAAAGATCCATTCCAAGATAATATCATCTCTGTGCATTAAAATTCCTATAGGAGAAATTTTTGACAGTAATATGACGAGAATACAATCGAGCTCTGGATTCACCCTGTCCACATGTGCCTGTTGTAATTTTTCCTCAATCATTGTCAGTTCCTTTTCTGCTTCAGCTGTTAATTCTCTGGGACTGTTTAAATCTTTATCACCTTCCAAGGTTTTGTTCAAATGAATTATTAGATCAGGTGTTATCCCAATAGCTGGTCGTAGACTGGAAATGTCTCCTAACAGTCTTTGAAAGTCATTAAGAGTCCGTAGGCGATCTCTCCTAATTTGTGCCTTTTGTGTCTGAATGTTTTGTAAACCTATCTTTTAACCTAAATAATTAACAGAATCTCCCTTCTGTATCTTCTCAGGAGCAATTTGCAATCCCCATTTAGGTAAAAGTATCTTTATTTCTTCAGACAGTCTGTTTAAGGTATCCATGTTTGAATCAGATAACAAGATGTCGCCCATGTTGTGGTATATTATAGATTTCGGGAATTTCTTGCGTAGTATTTGCAATGGTTGGTTCACAAA
>CAWTZB010000140.1:0-150000 GCA_963919705.1 Alexandromys oeconomus | reverse complement strand
CGGAAAAAAATATATATTCATGACGTCATAAAAACCAGGTTGAGTTGATGTTGTGGGGCCCCATCTTCATCCTGGAAACTTCAAAAATTACTGTAGGAAAATTTGTTGCTTTTTATGAGAAATTTAGACACTAACAACAAGGACATATACTGACATATAAAGAAAGACACAGATACGAGGAAAAGCAAGAAAAAATTTATCAAGTATATAACTATCCTCATTCTGTCCCATTTCATGGCTCCTGATCTGAGACAGAACCTCTGAGATATCTCTTATCAACAGGCTTGGAATTGAAGAGGGACTGAGCCATAGTCCAACTCCAAAACCAGCTCTACATATTTATAAAGAAGTGTTCAATACAAAAAACATCAATACTTATGGTATGTATATAATGTTACTGTTGATCCTTAGTGGGTCGTAACTATTATCCATCCATCAGTAATTAAATATTCAGGGTCCCTTAAATTCTTTGAAGATCAGTATTTTCCTGTGGAGATAAGAAAAGAACCCCTGCCCCCAAACTATCTGTATTCCTTCCCATCAGTATGCTCGCCATCCTTGTGAATGAATTATTCTTTATCTTTTCCAAATGGCTTTTCTTCTTCATACCGAACCTTTATTAATTTTGACGGTATCCACAATTGTTCCTCACCTGTGGAGATAAGAGCAAAACCCCTTCCCCAACGCAGCACATCTCCTGGCTTCCATTGCGAGGTCAGCACATCCTTGAAATAAACTGGTTGATTTAGTTCAGTAGACTTTTCCATTATCCAATGTCTTTCTGCAGCCGTTGTTCCCTTCTCATTAGCGTTAAGAAAATTCAAGGTTAACAAAGCATTATGTAACCTATTTCTGGGGGTGTTTTCCACCCCTTTCTGTTTATTCAACAGTATATCCTTTATAGTTCGATTTGATCTATGACTGCTTGACCTGTAGGATTGTATGGTATACCTGTAACATGCTTGATATTGTAATAGTCAAAAAACCGTTTCATTTGCCTAGAGACATAAGCAGGACCATTATCTGTCTTTATTTGTGTAGGTATACCCATGATAGCCATGACTTCTAATAAATGAGTGATTACTGAATCAACTTTTTCTGAACTTAAAGCAGTTGCCCACTGAAAGCCTGAATAAGTGTCAATGGTGTGGTGAACATACTTCAATTTGCCAAATTCTGCAGAGTGGAACACATCCATCTGCCAGATTTCATTCCTATGGGTGCCCTTTGGATTAGCCCCTGCTGGCAGTGGCGTTTGGTTATAGAAAGAGCAAGTAGGGCATTTCTTTACAATCTCCTTAGCCTGTTGCCATGTAATAGAAAACTCTTTCTTCAAACCCTTGCTATTAACATGATGTTTTTTATGAAATTCAGAGGCTTGTAGCACACTACCAATCAATAACTGATCAATGTCTGCATTACCTTGTGCTAGAGGACCTGGCAGACCCGTATGGGATTGGCTGTGTGTTATGTACATAGGGAAAAGCCTGTTCCTGAACAAATCTTGAACCTGGATAAACAATGAGGTTAGTTCTGTATCATCAGGTATAAATTCAGCAGTTTCAATATGTAAAATAACTCTTTCTGCATATTGTGAATCAGTAACTATATTAATAGGTTCTCTAAAATCCCTTAGCACCATAAGAATGGCATATAATTCTGCCTTCTGGACAGAATCATAAGGACTTTGTTCCACCTTACCCAAGTCTTCTGATTTGTAACCTGCCTTCCCTGTTTTATTGGCATCAGTATAGAACGTACGGGCTCCAGTTATTGGAGCATCACGGACGATTCGAGGAAGGATCCAAGAAGTTCTCTTTATGAAGTTAAGCCTCTTGCTTTTTGGATATTTGTTATTAATGTCTCCCAAAAAATCAGCACAAGCTCTTTGCCATGGTTCATTATCTTCCCATAATTTCTTTAGTTCATCAGCAGTGAAAGGCACTATAATTTCTGCTGGGTCTATGCCTGCTAGTTGACGAAGTCTCAGCTTGCCTTTTATAATTAACTCAGAGACTTTTTCCACATATGTTTTCAGTTTTTTACTTGGTTTATGTGGTAAAAAGATCCATTCCAAGATAATATCATCTCTGTGCATTAAAATTCCTGTAGGAGAAATTTTTGACAGTAATATGACGAGAATACAATCGAGCTCTGGATTCACCCTGTCCACATGTGCCTGTTGTAATTTTTCCTCAATCATCGTCAGTTCCTTTTCTGCTGCAGCTGTTAATTCTCTAGGACTGTTTAAATCTTTATCACCTTCCAAGGTTTTGTTCAAATGAATTATTAGATCAGGTGTTATCCCAATAGCTGGTCGTAGACTGGATATGTCTCCTAACAGTCTTTGAAAGTCATTAAGAGTCCGTAGGCGATCTCTCCTAATTTGTGCCTTTTGTGTCTTAATTTTTTGCAAACCTATTTTATAACCTAAATAATTAACAGAATCTCCCTTCTGTATCTTCTCAGGAGCAATTTGCAATCCCCATTTAGGTAAAAGTATCTTTATTTCTTCAAACAGTCTGTTCAAGGTATCCATGTTTGAATCAGATAACAAGATGTCGCCCATGTTGTGGTATATTATAGATTTCGGAAATTTCTTGCGTAGTATTTGCAATGGTTGGTTCACAAAATATTGGCACAAGGAGGGGCTATTTAACATACCCTGGGGGAGGACGGCCCAGTGGTACCTCTTGGAAGGTTGAGAATTGTTGTAAGTAGGCACCGTGAAGGCAAATTTTTCTCTATCTTCCTTTTGTAAAGGTATGGTGAAAAAAGAATCCTTTAAATCAATAACTATAAGAGGCCATCCTTTTGGTAATAAAGAGGGCAAAGGGATTCCAGATTGCAGAGGACCCGTAGGTTGAATAACCTTGTTGATAGCTCTGAGATCTGTCACCATTCTCCATTTACCTGATTTTTTTCTTAACCACAAACACAGGAGAATTCCAAGGACTGGTAGATTCTTCTATATGTCCAGCATCTAATTGCTCTTGTACCAGCTGTTCTAAAGCCTGTAACTTTTCCTCAGCTAGAGGCCATTGCTTTGTCCATATTGGTTTCTCAGTCAACCATTTTAGAGGCAAGGCTGTTGGTATCTCTGAAGGAGCTTCAGTTGTTTGTTCTTGTACAGCCCGAATGGCCGGTTTTCTCCGTTTGTAATATCTTTTAATATTATTCTCAGAAATATAGGCTCTAGAAGTAGCAGGAATGTTAATTTGGGTATTCCACTGTTGTAATAGGTCACGACCCCATAAATTCATTGCAATATTGGCTACATATGGCCTTAATTTTCCTATTTGTCCCTCAGGCCCTATACATTCAACCCATCTCATGCTTTGTCTTACTCGAGATAGGGTTCCAATTCCCAGGAACTGAACATTTACATTCTGAAGAGGCCAATACGGATGCCAAGATTCTGGGGTAATGATACTTACATCAGCACCTGTGTCCAGTAGGCCAGTAATACAAATGCCATTTACACACACTCTCAGCTTAGGTCTTTGATCATTTATAGAAGTTTGCCAAAACACACGTAACTCATCTTTCTTCTCATTATCGTTTGTAACAGTAGGCATGAGGCTTCCTAATTGTCCTTACGAGGCACGTTCTCTGCAGAAACTGGAAATGACTGGACCATTTTTTGCCATGGGGGCCTGTGAGGCCCCCCCTCTCACGTTTCCCATCTGTATCAGGTTGCCCTGTCTATCTCTTGTAGATCTGCATTCATTCGTCCAATGTCTGCCCTTTCCACATCTTCTACATAAACCTGAAGGCTGAGTCCTTCTGTTTCTGTTATTTCTAGAAGATGCATTATTATTATTTCTGAAGATCTGTTGTTTACAATTCCTTTTCATATGACCCATTTTGCCACAATTAAAACATTTGGTATTCTGGTGTCTCCTTTTACCATTGGAAATTGCTTCCTCTACCCATGCTTCAGTGCCATAATCAAATGTATCAACATCCAGTGTATGCAAGACCCATTTTTCCAAGGGTGCTGATCTGAACCTTAAAGGCCCCAAAATCTTTTTGCATTCCACATTTGCATTTTCATAAACCAAAGACTCAATCATTATACGTCTTGTGTCAGGGTCAGGTATCCCTATTTGCACAGCCTTAGTAAGTCTTTGTAAAAAATCACTAAAGGGTTCTCTCTGACCTTGTTTAATTGTGACAAATGATTCCATTCTCTGTCCTGGGTCTTGTACCCTGTCCCAAGCCCTTAAGGCTGCTGTAGTGCATATGGAGAGTGTGTTTTCATCCAAATTAGCTTGTTCCTGAGGGTCGGAAAAGAGTCCTTCACCTAGAATTTTATCTAGGGAGATGTCACTTCCCTTCACCTTTTCTTGCTGTTCTAAAAGTCTAGCCTCTTGCCCGAATAAGCATCTCCATTTTAAATGCGTCCCACTCTCAAGGACTGCAGAGCTCAGCTGGATCCAGTCTAAAGGTGTGGCTCTGCTGGTCATGGCCCAAGATTTTAGCATCTCTAACAAAAGAGGAGTGCATCCCGAAAGCCGTGACAGCCTGTTTAATTTCTTTGAGATCATTCATACGGACAGGTTCCCATGTATCTTCCTTAATGATCCTAGGGTTTTTGGAATCAATCACCTTCTCTGTCGTTATTACTGGAAAGGCAGGTAGAGGTGTAGATAGAGATTTGTGGAAATTGTCCCGGAGGGATTTACCCACAGATGTAGTTAAAATTTTCCTTTCTACCGTTTGTTCTTCCTCATCAGAATCAGAATTTAGAAATTCCTCAATCTTTTCAATTCTATTCACCATTGCCTTCTGCAATGTCTGTATCTCCTGTCCAGAATTATGTTCCAAAGCCTTCATTGAGGATTCTAAAGTATGAAGTTTGTCCATTAGAGATGAGTTCTCATCTTTGGACATAATTTTTATGGCATAAACCGTGCCTTCTTGTATTGACAATCTTTCCACCACTCTTTCATAAGCTTTAGACAAAACTTGATTTTCCCACTCAACCGTTTTAATTCTCTGAGATAATGTTTCAGTCCCTTCAGAAAGTGACTGATGAAATTTACGATTTAAATCAGCCATTCCTTCTTCCATAGTAATAAATTTCTCCTTAATATCAGCCTGAACCTTTTCTAAATTTTTAAACAAAGTTCTGTTCTCTTCCTGCAGAACTTTAAACTGATTCTTGAGAAGATCATTGTCATGCTTAATCGTTTGTAGATGTTCAACCTCTGCCTTAAGAATCCTGGATTCATCTCCAATAGTTTTTAGATGTTCAACCTCTGCCTTAAGAATCTTGGATTCATCTCCAATAGTTTTTATATGTTCAACCTCTGCCTTAAGAATCTTGGATTCGTCTCCAATAGTTTTTAGATGTTCAACCTCTGCCTTAAGAATCCTGGATTCGTCTCTTAAAGACTCTATCAGACTTTTGTCGTCAAACCACTTAATACCAAGGAAAACTACTAATCCCAGAAGGATCCATAGATGTGGGGTGCTAGACACCTCTTGTAGGATCTCCCACATGGTACACTCAAAAAGGTTATTGAAGTTGGGGACGGTGATATTGTCAGACATTTTTTTTTACCTGTAATGACTGGTTCCTGCCAGAGGTGGCGAAAGAGTCCACTTGAATCCACGTGGAGAGTTGCTCTGAAACAAATCTCAAGACCGAAATTTATTCAAAGTGGTGGTTTGTGTTGTAAAACCGCAAATATTTAAGCTTCCTTGTTCAGCTCCAAACGTCAAGGCAGAGAGGGAGGGGTTAACTCCTCTGGCGCTGCGAGAGGAACAGAGCGCTGGCTGCGAGCAGCTCCGGACCACTGCAGCCTAGGACCGGTGTGGGGGAGGTGCGGACCTAGAGCGTCCGGGGCCCGCGATCGCTTCCGGGGCCGCGAGGCTGCTGGCGGGGGAGTCGGCGGCCGTGCGTGGCTGACCGCGTCCGCCCAGGACCTGCTGTGGGCTGCGGGCGGGGGCAAATGGGCCCCACGTTGGTGCCAAATGCGGCGGTTGGATTAATGATGACCAATGATAATAGGTATTTGAACAAGTTTAATGACAAAACCAGACTCACGAAACCAAGGTTCCAACGGAGTACCCGGGCAGAGCAGGCAGGAAGGAAGCTAGGAACCAAGGGAACGTGCAGCGTCTGCGCGCCCCATTTATCAGTAAACATACACCCGAGGGCAGCCAGCCCCCAAGGGGAGGGCTTATCCCTACATTAGGGTTAGGATTAGGGTTAGAGTTTATGGTTTATGGTTTAGGGTTAGGGTTAGTGTTACTGGTTACTCATTACTGGTTTGGGTTACTGGTTACTGGTTACTTTTTAGGTTTAAGGTTAGGTTTATGGTTAGGGTTAGGGTTAGGGTCTAGGGTTAGTACTAGGTTTAGGGTTTAGGGTTACGGTTAGGGTTAGGTTTAGGGTTAGAGGTTTGGTTCAGGGTTATGGATTAGGTTTAGGGTTAGGGTTATAGTTAGGTTTAGGGTTTAGCGTTAGGTTTAGCTTAAGTTTAGGCTTAGGCTTAGTCTTAGTCTTAGGGTTATGTTTTATGATTACTGGTTACTGGTCAGGGTTACTGGTTAGAGTTAGGTTTAGGGTTAGGGTTTGGTGTTATTGTTAGGGTTAGTGTTAGGTTAGTGTTAAGGTTAGTGTTCGGGTTACGGTTAGGGTTAGGTTAGGGTTAGGGTTAGAGTTAGGGGTTAGGTTTAGGTTTAGGTTTAGGGTTAGGGTTATGGTTAGGATTAGGGTTTTAAGGTTAGGGTTAGGGTTTTAGGGTTAGGGTTAGGTTTAGGGTTAGGGTTAGGGTTAAAGTTACGGTTAGGGTTAGGGTTAGGGTTTGGATTTTAGGGTTAGGGTTAGGGTTAGGATTAGGTTTATGTTAAGGTTAAGGTTAGTGTTAAGGATATGGTTAGGCTTAGGGTTAGGTTTAGGGTAAGTATCAGGGTTAGGTTTAGTCTTAGAAGTTAGTGGTTTGTGTTAGGATTAGTGTTAGGGTTAGTGTTAAAGATAGGGATGGGGTTAGGGTTCAGGGTTTAGGGTTAGGGTTATGAGTTAGGGTTAGGTTTATGGTTCGGGTTTAGTTTTAGTTTTAGGGTTAGGATTAATGTTTTAGGGTTAGGGTTAGAATTTTAAGATTAGGGTTAGGGTTAGGTTTAGGGTTAGTATTAGAGTTAGGGTTAGGGTTGGGTTTAGGGTTAGGGTTAGCGTAAGGGTTTAGGAATTAGGGGTTCAGATTAGGGTTATTGTTGGGGCTAGTATTAGGGTTAGGGATAGAGTTAGGGTTCAGGGTTTAGGGTTATGGTTAGGTTTAGGTTTAGATGTTATGGTTAGGGTTAGGGTTAGTGTTAGCTTAGGGTTAGTGTTAGGGTTTAGAGTTAGGGTTAGGCTTAGGTTTAGGGTTAGGTTTTAGGGTTATGGTTATTGTTAGGGTTAGGTTTAGGGTTAGTGTTTAGGATTTAGGGTTATGGTGAGGGTTAGGTTTAGGGTTAGGGTTAGGGTTAGGGTTAGGATTAGGCTTAGAGTTAGGGTTAGGTTTAGTTTTAGGGTTAAGGTTACGGTTAAAGTTAGCATTAGGTGTTAGGTTTAGGGTTAGGGTTAGGATTATTTTTTTGATTACTGGTTACTGGTTAGATTCAATGGTTTGGCTTAGGGATTATGGTTAGTATTAGGGTTAGAGTTTATAGTTTAGGGTTCAAGGTTTAAGGTTAGAGTTAGGGTCACTGGTTACTGCTTAGGGTTACTGGTTACTGGTTAGGATTAGGGTTAGGGTAAGGTTTAGGGTTAGCGTTAGGGTTAGTGTTAGGGTTAGGGTTAGTGTTAGGTTTACAGTTAGGGTTAGGGTTACGTTTAGGGTTACGGTTAAGGTTAGGTTTAGGGATAGGGTTAGGGTTAGGTATATAGGGTTAGGGTTAGTGTTAGTGTTTATGGTTAGGTTCGTTTTATCGTTAGTCTAAGGGAGTAAGGTTATTGTTAGGGTTAGAATTTAGCGTTTAGGTTTTAGGGTTAGGATTAGTGTTACTGGTTAGTCATTACTGGTTACGGTTACTGGTTACTTGTTACTGGTTACATTTTAGCTTTAGGGTTAGGTTTATGGTTAGGGTTAGGGTTAGGGTTTAGGGTTAAGATTATGGTTAGGGTTTAGGGTTAGGTGTAGGGTTAGGTTTAAGGTAGGTGGTTAGGGTTAGGGTTATGGTTTGGTTTAGGGTTAGGATTAGGGTTAGTGTTAGGTTTAGGGTTAATTTTAGGGTTAGGGTTAGGATTAGTGTTTAGGGTTTAGTGTTTAGAGTTAGGGTAAGGATTAGGATTAGGGTTTGTGTTAGGCTTAGGGTTAAGGGTTAGGGTTATGGTTAATTAGGGTTATGGTTAGGATTAAGGTTAGGTTTAGTGTTAGGTCAGGGATAAGGATTAGGGTAAAGCGTTAATGGTTTGGGTTAGGGTTAGGGGTTAGGTTTTAGGGGTTAAGGTTAGGATTAGGGTTTTAAGGTTAGGGTTAGGGTTTTAGGGTTACGGTTAATGTTAGGGTTAGTGTTAGGGTTTGGGTTTTAGGGTTAGGGTTAGGGTTAGGTTTGTGTTAAGGTTAAAGTTAGTGTTAAGGATATGGTTAGGCTTAGGGTTAGAGTTAGGGTAAGGTTCAGGGTTAGGGTTAGTCTTAGGTGTTAGGGGTTAGTGATAGGGTTAGTGTTAGAGTTGGTGTTAAAGATAGGGATAGGGTTATGGTTCAGAGTTTAGGGTTAGGGTTAGGGTTAGGTGTAGGGGTAGGTTTAGGGTTTGGGGTTAGTGTTTAGGGTTATGGTTAGTGTTAGGGTTAAGGGGTTATGTTTAGGATTAGGGTTAAGTTTAGGTGGTAAGAAGTAGGTTTAGCATTAGGGGTTAGGATTAGGGTTATTGTTAGGTTAGGGTTAGTTTTAGGGGTTAGGGTTAGAGTTATGGTTAGGGATACGGTTAGTGTTAGGATTAAGTTTTAAAGTTAGGGTTAGTGTTAAAGGTAGGGGTAGGTTTAGGGTTAGGGTTATTGTTAGGGAGTTAGGTTTAGGGTTAGGGTTAGTGCGTTAGGGTTAGTATTAGGTTTAGGGGTTAGGGTTAGGGATAGGGTGAGTGTTAGGGTGAGGCTTAAGGATAGGTTTAGGGTTAGGGTTAGTATTAGTGTTAGGTTTAGGGTTAGGTTTAGGGTTAGCGTTAGCGTAAGGGGTTAGGGTTAGAGGTTCGGAATAGGGTTAGTGTTGGGGCTAGTGTTAGGGTTAGGGATAGGGTTAGGGTTCAGGGTTTAGGATTATGGTTAGGTTTAGGGTTAGCGTTTAGGGTTTAGGGATTAGGATTAGCGTTAGGGTTAGTGGTTAGGGTTAGGGTTAATGTATATGGTTATGGTTAGGCTTAGGTTTAGGATTAGCGTTAGGGTTAAATTTATGATTAGGGTTAGTGTTTAGTGTTAGGGTGAGGGTTAGGTGTAAGGTTTAGTGTTAGGGTTAGTGTTAGGGGTAGGGTAAGTTTTAGGGGTATGGTAGGGTGAGGGTTAGGAATAGGGGGTTAGGCTTATGGTTAAAGTTATGGATTAGGTTTAAAATTAAGTTTAGGTTTAGGGTTTGGTTTAGGATTAGTGTTTAGGGTTTAGGGTTTGGGTTAGGGTAAGGATTATTGTTAGCTTTAGGGTTAGGGTTAGAATTAGAGGGTTATGGTTAGGGTAATGTTTTGAGGTTAGGGTTAAGGTTAGTGTTAGGGTTAGGTTTAGGGTTAGTGTTTAGGATTCAGGGTTAGGGTGAGGGTTAGGGCTTCTGTTAGGGTTAGGCTTAGGGTTAGGTTTAGGGTTAGTGTTAGAGTTAAAGTTAAATTTAGGGTTAGGGTTAGGGTTAGGTGTTAGTGTTAGGGTTAGTGTTAGGTTAGGGTTACGGATAGGGTTAGGTGTTAGTGTTAGGGTTAGTGTTAGGTTAGAGTTAGGGATAGTGTTACGGTTATGCTTAGTGTTATGGTTAGGGTTAGGTTAGGGTTAGGGTTAGGGTTACGATTAGCTTTAAACTTAGGGTTAGGGTTAGGGTTAGGTTTAGTTTTAAGGTTAGGGTTACGTTTAAATTTATGGTTAGGTGTTAGGGTTAGGGTTAGTGTTTAGGTTTAATGGTTATGGTTAGGGTTAGAGTTAGGGTTTAGGATAGGGTTTAGGGTTAGGGTTATGGTTAGGTTTAGGGTTAGGGTTAGGGTTCTTGTTAGGGATAGGGTTAGGATTTTGTTTGGGGGTTTAGTGTTATGGTTAGTTTCATGGTTAGGGTTAGGGTTAGAGTGTTAAGGTTAGGATTAGGGTTATGGGTTAGTGTTAGTGTTAGTGTTACCTTAGGGTTAGGGTTAGGGTTTAGGTTTCTGGTTAGGGTTAGGGTCAGGTGGTTAGGGTTAGTATTAAGGGGTGAGGGTTAGGTTTAGGGTTGGGATTAGTGTCAGTGTTTATGTTTTGAGTTTGTTTTATGTTTAGGCTTAGGGATTAGGTTTAAGGTTAGAGTTTAGGGTTTAGGTTTAGGGTCAGTGTTACTGGTTACTCGTTACTGGTTAGGGTTACTGGTTTCTGGTTACTGATTACTTTTTAGGGTTAGGGTTAGGTTTATGGTTATGGTTAGGGTTAGAGTTTAGGGTTAGGATTAGGTTTGGGTTTAGGGTTAGGTATAGGGCTAGGTTTAGGTTTAGTGGTTAGGGTTAGGGTTATGATTTGGTTTAGTGTTTAGGCTTAGTGTTATGTTTAGGGTTAGGTTAGGGTTAAGGTTAGGGTTAGGGTTCTGTTTTATGATTACTGGTTACTGGTCAGGGTTACTGGTTAGCATTAGGTTTAGGGTTAGGGTTAGGTGTTAGTGTTAGTATTAGGGTTAGGGTTAGGGTTACGGTTAGGGTTAGTGTTAGGGTTATGTTAGGGTTAGGGTTAGAGTTATGGGTTTGCGTTAGGGTTAGTGTTAGGTAAGGGTTAGGGTTAGGTATTAGGGTTAAGTTTAGGTTTAGGGTTAGGTGTTAGGGTTAGGGTTAGGGTTAAGGTTAGAGTTAGTGTTAGGTTTAGGTTAGTGTTAGTGTTAGTGTTAGGGTTAGGGGTAGTGTTAGGTTTAGGTTAGGGTTAGGGTTAAGGTTAGAGTTAGGGTTACGTTTACTGTTAGGGTTATAGTTAGGGTTAGGTTTAGGGTTTAATTTTTGGTTAGAGTTAGGGTTAGGGTTAGATTTAGGGTTAGGGATAGTGTTAGGGTTATGGTCAGGTGCAGGGTTAGGGGTAGGTTTAGGTTTAGGGTTAAGGGTTAGTGGTTAGGGTTAGAGTTAGGGTTACAGTTAGGGTTACAGTTAGGTTTAATAATAGGTTTAAGGTTTAAGGGTTAGCGTAAAGGGTTAAGGGTTAGGGTTAGCGGTTAGGGGTTAGGGTTAGGATTAGGTTTTTACGGTTAGGGTTAAGGTTTTAGGGTTAGGGTTAGTGTTAGCATTAAAGTTAATGTTAGTATTAGGGTTTTAGGGTTAGGGTTATGGTTCGGGTTGTGTTAGGTTTAAAATTAGTGTTAAGGATATGGTTACAGTTAGGGTTAGGGTAAGGTTTAGGGTTAGGGTTAGCGTTAGGGGTTAAGAATTAGTGTTAGGGTCAGTGTTAGGGTTAGGGTTATAGCAAGGGTTAGGGTTCGGGTTAGGGTTTACGGTTAGGGTTATGGTTAGGGTTAGGGTTATGTTACGGTTAGGGTTAGGTTTACGGTTAGGGTTTAGTGTTAGGGTTAAGTTTAGCGTTTGGGTTGGGGTTAGTGTTATGGTTAGGTTTAGGGTGTAGGTGTTACAGTTGGGTTAGAGTTAGGGTTAGGGTTAGGGTTACGGTTAATTTTAGGGTTAGGGTTAGGGTTAGGGTTAGGGTTTCGGTTAGGGTTAGGCTTAGGCTTAGGCTTAGGTTTAAAGTTAGGTTTAGGGTTAAGGTTAGGTTTAGGGTTAGGGTTAAGGGTTAGGGTTGTATTAAGGTTAGGGTTAGGGTTAGGGTTATGGTTAAGGTACGGTTAAGGTTAGGGTTAGGGGTTAGTGTTGGTTTCATATTAGGGTTAGGTTTATTGTTAGGGTTAGGGTAATGGGTATGCATTGGGTTAGATTTAGGGTTAAGCATAGGGTTAGGTTAGACTTAGGGGTTGAGTTAGGATTAGGGTTATGTTTAGGGTTAGGTTTAGGATTAGGGGTTAGGGTTAAGTTAGGGTTAGGGTTAGTATTAGGGTTTAGGGTTAGATTAGGGGTTTCGTTAAAATTAGGGTTAGGGTTAGGTTTAAGGTTAGGGTTAGGGGTTAGTGTTGGGTTAAGTTTAGGGTTAGGGTTAGTGTTAGGGTTAGGATTAGGTTTCAGGATAGGGTTAGGTTTAGGGATAGGGTTAGGTTTAGGGGTTAGGTTTGTGTTAGGGTTAGCGTTAGTGTTAGGCCTAGGGGTTTGGGTTGGTTTATGGTTAGGTTTAGGTTTAGGGTTAGGATTAGGTTTAGGGGTTAGGGTTGGTTTAGGTTTAGGGTTAGGGTTAGGATTAGGGTTAGGTTTAGAGTTTATGGTTGGGATAGTGCTAGGGTTAGTCTTAAGGTTAGCGTTATTTGTAGGTTTAGGGTTAGGTGTTTGGGTTGGGTTAGGGGTTGTGTTAGTGTTAGGGTTAGGGTTAGGGTCAGGTTTATGGTTAGGGTTAGGCTTAGGCTTAGGCTTAGGGTTCTGTTAGGGTTAGGGTTAGGGTTTGCGTTAGGGTTATGTGTTAAGGTTGGTTTAGGTTTAGGGTTAGCTTTAGTGTTAGGTTTACGGTTGGTATTAGTGTTATGGCTACGGTTAGGGATAGGTTAGGGTTAGGGATTAGGGATGGGTTAGGGTTAGTGTTGGGGTTAGTGTTAGGGTTAGGGTTACGGTTAGGTTTAAGGTTAGGGTTTAGTGTTAATGTTAGGGTTACGGTGAGGGTTAGGGTTTAGGGTTAGTGTTAGTGTTTCTGTTTGTCTTAGATATTAGGGATAGGGTTAGGGTTAGAGTTTTGGGTTTAGTGTTAGGGTTAGTGTTACTGGTTACTCGTTACTTGTTAGGTGTACTGATTACTGGTTACTGGTTACTTTTTAGAATTAAGGTTAGTTTTATGGATAGAATTAGGGTTATGTTCTAGGGTTAGGAATAGTATTAGGGTTTAGGGTTACGTTCGGGTTAGTTTTATAATTAGGGGTTATGGTTAGGTGTTGGTTTTAGGGTTTGTGTTAGTGTTAGGGTTAGGTTAGGGTTAGTGTTAGTGTTAGGCTTAGGCTTAGGGTTATGTTTTTTGATTACTGGTTACTGGTCAGGGTTACTGGTTAGAGTTAGGTTTAGGGTTAGGGTTAGGTGTTAGTGTTAGGTTAGGGTTAGGGTTAGGGTTAGGTTAGGTTTAGGGTTAGAGTTAGGGGTTTGGGTTAGGGTTAGTGTTTGGTAAGGGTTAGGGTTAGGGTTTAGGGTTAAGTTTAGGTTTAGGGTTAGGTTTAGGTTTAGGGTTAGGGTTCGGTTTAGGGTTTGTCTTATGATTAGGTTTAAAGTTATGTTTAGTTTTAAGGTTAGGGTTACGGTTAAAGTTAGGTTTAGGTGTTATTAGGGTTAAGTTTAGGTTTATGTTTTATGATTACTGGTTACTGGTTAGTGTTAATGATTAGGCTTAAGGTTTAGGGTTAGTATTAGGGTTAGGGTTTAGGGTTTAAGGTTAGGGTTAAGGTTACTGGTTACTGGTTAGGGTTACTGATTACTGGTTACTGGTTAGTGTTAGGGTTAGGCTTAGTTTTAGGGTTAGGTTTATGGTTACTCTTAGGGCTACTTTTAAGGTTACGGTTATGGTTAGGGTTTAGTGTTAGGGTTAGGTTTAGAGTTTGGGTTAAGGTTTAAGGTTAGGGTTAGTGTTAGGGGTAGCGTTAGTTTTAGGGCTAGGCTTAGGGTTAGGTTAGGCTTAGGGTTAGGCTTAGGGTTAGGGTTATGTTTTATGAATACTGGTTACTGGTCAGGGTTACTGTTTAGGTTTAGGGTTAGGCTTAGGTGTTAGTGGTAGGGTTAGGGTTAGGGTTAAGGTTAGGGTTAGGTTTAGGTTAGGGTTACTGTTAGAGTTATGGGTTCAAGTTAGTGTTAGTTTAATTTTAGGGTTAGGGATTAGGGTTAAGTTTAGGTTTAGGGTTAGGTTTAGGGTTAGGGTTATTGTTAGGGATAGGGTTAGGATTATGGTTCAGGGTTTAGTGTTATGGTTAGGTTTATGGTCGGAGTTAGGGTTAGAATGTAATGGTTAGGATAAGGGTTAGGGGTTAGAGTTAGTGTTAGCTTAGGGTTAGGGTTAGGGTTTAGGGTTCGGGTTAGGGTTATGTTTACTGGTTACTGGTTAGGGTTACTGGTTACTTGTTACTGGTTAGGTTTACGGATAGAGTTAGGGTTAGGGTTAGAATTAGGGTTTATTGTTAGGGTTAGGGGTAGGGTTGGGGTTAAGTTTTAAGGTTAGGGTTAGTGTTAGGGGTATGGTTAGGTTTAGGGTTAGGGTTAGGGTTAGGGTTAGGGTTAGGGTCACGTGGTTAGGGTTAGGGTTTGTGGGTTAGTGTTAGGTTTAAGGTTAGGGTTATTTTCAGTGTTTAGGGTTTGGGTTCGTTTTATGGTTAGGCTTAGGGATTAGGATTAGGGTTAGGGTTATAGTTTAGGGTTTAGGGTTTAGGGTTTAGGTTTTGGTAAGTGTTAATGGTTACTCGTTACTGGTTAGGGTTACTGGTTTCTGGTTACTGGTTATTTTTAGGGTTAGTGTTAGGTTTATGGTTAGGGTTAGGGTTTAGGGTTTATGGTTAGGATTAGGGTTAGGGTTTAGTGTTAGGTTTAGGGTTAGGTTTAGTGGTTAGGGTTAGGATTATGGTTTGGTTTAGGGTTTAGGCTTAGTGTTAGGGTTAGGATTAGGTTAGGGTTAGTGTTAGTGTTAGGGTTAGGGTTATGTTTTATGATTACTGGTTACTGGTTAGGGTTAGGTTTAGGGTTATGGTTAGGTGTTAGTGTTAGTGTTAGGGTTAGGGTTAGGGTTCCGATTAGGGTTAGTGTTAGGGTTATGTTAGGGTTAGTGTTAGAGTTATGGGTTCGAGTTAGGGTTAGTGTTAGGTAGGGTTAGGTTAGTGATTAGGGTTAAGTTTAGGTTTAGGTTTTGGTGTTAGGGTTAGGGTAAGGTTAGGGGTTAGGTTTGGGTTCGGGTTATGTTTACGGTTAGTATTAGGGTTATGGTTACGGTTATGGTTATGGTAAGGGTTAAGGGATAGGGATGTGTTAGGGTTAGGGTTAGGGTTAGGTTTAGGCTTAGTGTTAGAGTTTAGGGTTTAAGGTTTAGAGTTTAGGCTTAGGGTTTTGTTACTGGTTACTCGTTATTGGTTAGGGTTACTGGATACTGGTTACTGCTTACATTTTAGGGTTAAGTTTAGGTTTATGGTTAGGGTAGGGTTAGGGTCTAGGGTTAGGATTAGGGTTAGGGTTTATGGTTACGGTTAGGGTTAAGTTTCGGTTAGAGGTTATGGTTAGGGTTAGTGTTATGGGCAGATTTAGGGTTTAGGGTTGGGGTTCGGGTTAGTGTTAAGTTAGGGTTAGGCTTAGGTTTAGGGTTATGTTTTATGATTACTGGTTACTGGTCAGGGGTACTGGTTAGAGTTAGATTTATGGTTAGCGTTAGGTGTTAGTGTTAGGGTTAGTGTTAGGTTAGGGTTAGGGTTAGGGTTAGGGTTATGGTTAGGGTTACGGTTAGGGTTAGGTTTTGTGTTTAGTGTAATGTTAAGTGTTAGGGTTAGGGTTGAGATTTAGGGTTAGGGATAGTCTTAGGGTTATGGTCAAGTGTAGGGTTAGGGTTAGGTTTAGCGTGTTAGTTTTAGGGTTAGGGTTAGGGATAGGGTTTAGGCTTAGGGTTAGGGTTATCGGTTAGGGTTAGGGTTAGGTTTAGGGTTACGGTTAGGGGTAGGGTTAGGGTTAGTGTTTTGGGTTTAGTGTTTAGGTTTATGGTATGTTATAGGGTTATATTTAGGTTTAGGATTAGTGTTAAGGGTTAGTGGTTATGGTTATATTTAGGGTTACAGTTAGGTTTAATATTAAGTTTAGGGTTAGGGTTAGGGTTAGGGTTAAGGGTTAGGGTAAAGGGTTAAGGGTTAGGGTTAGGGGTTATGGCTTAGGGTTAGGATTAGGGTTTTACGGTTAGGGTTAGGGTTTTAAGGTTAGGGTTAGTGTTAGGGTTAAAGGTAGTGTTATGGTTAGGGTTTTAGGGTTATGGTTAGGGTTATGTTTCGGGTTGTGTTAGGTTTAGAATTAGTCTTAAGGATACGGTTAGGGTTAGGTTTAGGGAACGGTTTAAGGTTAGGGTTAGCGTTAGGGGTTAGGTGTTATTGTTATGGTTATGGTTAGGGTTAGGGTTTTATAGTTAGGGTTATGATTAGGGTTGTGTTACGGTTAGGGTCAGGTTTAGGGTTAGGGTTAGGGTTGGGTTAGGTTTAGGGTTAAGGGTTAGCATTTAGTGTTAGGGTTAAGTTTAGGGTTTGGGTTAGGGTTAGTGTTATGGTTAGGTTTAGGGTTAGGGATATATGTAGGTGCTACGGTTGGGTTGGAGTTAGGGTTAGGGTTAGGGTTACAGTTAATTTTAGGGTTACGGTTAGGTTTTCGGTTCGGGTTAGGCTTAGGCTTAGGTTTACGGTTAGGTTTAGGGTTAAGGTTAGGTTTAGGGTAAGGGTTAAGGGTTAGGGTTGTATTAAGGTTAGGGTAAGTGTTAGAGTTATGGTTAAGGTTAGGGGTTAGTGTTGGTTTCATGTTAGGGTTAGGTTTATTGTTAGGATTAGGGTTATGGGTAGAGGTTGGTTTAGAGTTAGGGTTAAGCATAGGGTTAGGGTTAGAGTTAGGGGTTGAGTTAGGATTAGGGTTAGATTTATGGTTAGGGTTAGGGTTTAGGGTTAAGTTAGAGTTAGGGTTAGTATTAGGTTTTAGGGTTAGATTAGGGTTTTGGTTAAAATTAGGGTTAGGTTTAGGGTTAAGTTTAGTGTTAGAGGTTAGTGTTGGGTTAAGTTTAGGTTTAGGGTTAGTGTTAGGGTTAGGATTAGGGTTCGGGATAGAGTTAGGTTTAGGGTTAGGGTTGGGTTAGGTTTAGCGTTGGTGCTAGGTTTAGGGGTTAGGTTTGTGTTAGGGCTAGGGTTAGGGGTTAGGGTTGGTTTAGGGTTAGAGTTAGGGTTAGGGTTAGGTATAGGGTTAGGGGTTAGGGTTGGGTTAGGTTTAGGGTTAGGGCTAAGTTTAGGGTTAAGTTTAGGGTTACAGTTAGGTTTCGGGTTTGGTTTAGGGTTAGGGTTTAGTGTTAGGGTTATGGTAAGGGTAAGGGTTTAGTGTTAGGGTTAGTGTTATTGTTAGACTTAGGTATTAGCGTTAGGCTTAGGGTTGGAGTTTAGTGTTTAGGGTTGGGTTAGTGTTACTGGTTACTCGTTACTGGTTAGGGTTATTGGTTACGGGTTACTTTATAGGGTTAATGTTAAGGGTTATGGTTATAGTCTAGGGATAGTGTTAGGGTTTAGGGTTACGGTTAGGGTTAGGTTTAGTGTTAGGGGTTAGGGTTAGGGATATGTTTAGTTGTAGGTTTTAGGTTTTGGGTCAGTATTAGGGTTAGGTTAGGTTTAGTGGTAGGGTTAGGCTTAAGCATAGGGTTATGTTTTATGATTACTGGTTACTTTTCAGGGTTACTGGTTAGAGTTACGTTTAGGGTTAGGGTTAGGTGTCAGTGTTAGGTTAGGGTTAGGGTTAGGGTTATCGTTACGGTTAGCATTAGTGTTATGGTTAGGTTAGGTTTAGGGTTAGAGTTAGGGGTTTGGCTAAGGGTTAGTGTTAGGTAAGAGTTAGGGTTAGGGTTAAGGGTTTAGCTTTAGGGTTAGGTTTAGGGTTAGTATTTAGGTTTAGTGGTTAGGGTTAGGGTTATGGTTTGGTTTAGGGTTTAGGCTTAGTGTTAGGGTTAGGGTTAGTGTTAGGTTAGGGTTAGGGTTAGGGTTAGAGTTAGGGTTAGGGTCAGGGTTATGTTTTATTTTTACTCCTTACTGGTCAGGCTTACTGGTTAGGGTTAGGCTTAAGGTTAGGGTTAGGAGTTAGTGTTAGTATTAGGGTTAGGGTTAGGGTTTGGTTAGGGCTAGGGTTAGAGTTATGGGTTCGAGTTAGGGTTAGTGTTAGGTAAGGATTAGGGTTAGGGATTAGAGTTAAGTTTAGGTTTCGGGTTAGATGTTAGGTTTAGGGTTAGGGTTAGTGTTAGGTTAGGTTTTAGGGTTGGTTTCGGGTTATGTTTACAGTTAGTATTAGAGTTATGGTTACGGTTATGGTTACGGTTAGTGTTAGGGGATAGGGATGTGTTAGGGTTAGTGGTATGGTTAGGTTTAGTCTTAGGGTTAGAGTTTAGGGTTTAGGGTTTAGAGTTTAGGCTGAGGGTTATTGTTACTGGTTTATCATTACTGGTTAGGGTTACTGGTTACTGGTTACTTTTTAGGTTTAAGTTTAGGTTTATGGTTATGGTAGGGTTAGTGTCTAGCGTTAGGATTAGAGTTAGGGTTGAGGGTTACGTTTAGAGTTACGTTTTGGTTAGAGATTAGGGTTAGGTTTAGGGTTATGGGCAGGTTTAGGGTTTAGTGTTCGGGTTAGGTTAGGTTTAGGGTTATACTTATTGATTTGCATTAGGTTAGTGTTATGTAAGGGTTAGGGTTAGAGTTTAGGGTTAAATTTAGGTTTAGTGTTAGGTTTAGGGTTAGGGTTAGGGTTAGGATGAGGCTTAGGGATAGGATTAGGGTTAAGTTTAGTTTTAGGGTTAGGGTTAATGTTAAGTTAGGGTTAGTGTTAGGGTTAGGCGTAGGCTTAGGGTTATGTTTTATGATTACTGGTTACTGGTCAGGGGTACTGGTTAGAGTTAGATTTAGGGTTAGGGTTAGGTGTTAGTGTTAGGGTTAGTGTTAGGCTAGGATTATGGTTACGGATAGGGTTAGTGTTAGGGTTAGGTTAGGTTTAGGGTTATACTTATTGATTTGCATTAGGTTAGTGTTATGTAAGGGTTAGGGTTAGCGTTTAGGGTTAAATTTAGGTTTAGTGTTAGGTTTAGGGTTAGGGTTAGGGTTAGGATGAGGCTTAGGGATAGGATTAGGGTTAAGTTTAGTTTTAGGGTTAGGGTTACAGTTAAAGTTAGGGTTAGGTGTTAGAGTTAGAGTTAGCGTTATGTTTATGTTTTATGATTACTGGTTACTGATTAGGGTTAATTGTTAGGCTTAGGGTTTAGTTTTAGTATTAGGGTTCGGGTTTAGGGTTTAGGGTTACTGGTTACCGGTTACTGGTTAGGGTTCCTGGTTACTGGTTAGGGTTAGGGTTATGGTTAGTTTTAGAGTTACTCTTAGTGTTACTCTTAGTGTTACGGTTACGGTTAGGGTTATGGTTAGGGTTTAGTGTTAGGGTTACGGTTAGAGTTAGGGTTAAGATTTAAGGTTAGGGTTAGTGTTAGGGGTACCATTAGGTTTAGGGTTAGGCTTACGGTTAGGTTAGGGTTAGGGTTAGGCTTAGGCTTAGGGTTAGGTATGTGTTTTATGAGTACTGGTTACTGGTCAGGGTTACTGGTTAGGGTTAGGTTTAGGGTTAGGGTTAGGTGTTAGTCTTAGTATTAGGGTTAGGGTTAGAGTTACGGTTAGGGTTTCGGTTAAGGTTAGGGTTTGCGTTAGGTTAGTGTTAGGGTTAGAGTTATGGGTTCGTGTTAGGGTTAGTGTTAAGTAAAGGTTAGGGTAAGGGATTAGGGTCAAGTTTAGTTTTAGGGTTAGGTGTTAGGGTTAGGGTTAGGTTAGGTTTTAGGGTTGGGTTCAGGTTAGGTTTACAGTTAGTATTAGTGTTATGGGTACTGTTATGGTTAGGGTTAGAGTTAGGGGATAGGGATGTGTTAGGGTTAGTGTTAGGGTTAGGGTTAGTCTTAGGGTTAGAGTTTAGGGTTTAGGGTTTAGAGTTTAGGCTTAGGGTTATTGTTACTGGTTACTCGTTACTGGTTAGGGTTACTGGTTACTGGTTAATTTTTAGGGTTAAGGTTAGGTTTATGGTTAGATTTAGGGTAGGGTCTAGGGTAAGGATTAGGGTTAGGGTATAGGGTTATGTTTAGGGTTAAGGTTCGGTTAGAGATTAGGGTTATGGTTAGGGTTATGGGCAGGTTTAGGGTTTAAGGTTCGGGTTAGGGTTAGCGTTAAGTTAGGGTTAGTGTTAGGGTTAGGATTAGGCTTTGGGCTATGTTTTATGATTACTGGTTACTGGTAAGGGTTACTGGTTAGAGTTAGATTTAATGTTAGGGTTATGTGTTAGTGTTAGAGTTAGTGTTATGTTAGGGTTAGGGTTAGTGTTAGTGTTAGGGTTATGGTAGGGTTAGTGTAAGGGTTAGGTTAGGGTTAGGGTTAGAGTTAGGGATTTGGGTTAGGGTAGTGTTAGGTAAGGGTTAGGGTTAGCGTTTAGGGTTAAATTTAGGTTTAGGTATAGGTTTAGGGTTAGGGTTAGGATTAGGCTTAAGTTTAGGGTTAGGTTTAGTTTTAGTGTTAGGGTTACAGTTAAAGTTAAGTTTAGGTGATAGAGTTAGAGTTAGCGTTAGGTTTATGTTTTATGATTACTGGTTCCTGATTAGGGTTAATTGTTAGGCTTAGGGTTTAGTTTTAGTATTAGGGTTAGGGTTTAGGGTTTAGGGTTACTGGTTACTGGTTACTGGTTAGGGTTCCTGGTTACTGGTTAGGGTTAGGGTTATAGTTAGTTTTAGTGTTACTCTTAGTGTTACTCTTAGTGTTACGGTTACGGTTATGGTTATGGTTAGGGTTTAGTGTTAGGGTTACGGTTAGAGTTAGGGTTAAGATTTAAGGTTAGGGTTAGTGTTAGGGGTAGCATTAGGTTTAGGGTTAGGCTTACGGTTAGGTTAGGGTTAGGGTTAGGCTTAGGCTTAGAGTTAGGTATGTGTTTTATGAGTACTGGTTACTGGTCAGGGTTACTGGTTAGGGTTAGGTTTATGGTTAGGGTTAGGTGTTAGTCTTAGTATTAGGGTTAGGGTTAGGGTTACGGTTAGGGATTCTGTTAAGGTTAGGGTTTGCGTTAGGTTAGTGTTAGGGTTAGAGTTATGGGTTCGTGTTAGGGTTAGTGTTAAGTAAGAGTTAGGGTAAGGGATTAGGGTCAAGTTTAGTTTTAGGGTTAGGTGTTAGGGTTAGGGTTAGGGTTAGGTTAGGGGTTAGGGTTGGGTTCAGTTTAGGTTTACAGTTAGTATTAGTGTTATGGGTACTGTTATGGTTAGGGTTAGAGTTAGGTGATAGGGATGTGTTAGGGTTAGTGTTAGGGTTAGTCTTAGGGTTAGAGTTTAGGGTTTAGTGTTTAGAGTTTAGGCTTAGGGTTATTGTTACTGGTTACTCGTTACTGGTTAGGGTTACTGGTTACTTTTTAGGGTTAAGGTTAGGTTTATGGTTAGATTTAGGGTAGGGTCTAGGGTAAGGATTAGGGTTAGGGTATAGGGTTATGTTTAGGGTTAAGTTTCGGTTAGAGATTAGGGTTATGGTTAGGGTTATGGGCAGGTTTAGGGTTTAGGGTTCGGGTTAGGGTTAGCGTTAAGTTAGGGTTAGTGTTAGGGTTAGGCTTAGGCTTTGGGCTATGTTTTATGATTACTGGTTACTGGTAAGGGTTACTGGTTAGAGTTAGATTTAATGTTAGGGTTATGTGTTAATGTTAGAGTTAGTGTTATGTTAGGGTTAGGGTTAGTGTAAGGGTTAGGTTAGGGTTAGGGTTAGAGTTAGGGATTTGGATTAGGGTAGTGTTAGGTAAGGGTTAGGGTTAGCGTTCCGGGTTAAATTTAGGTTTAGGTTTAGGTTTAGGGTTAGGGTTAGGATTAGGCTTAAGTTTAGGGTTAGGGTTAGGGTTAGGTTTAGTTTTAGTGTTAGGGTTACAGTTAAAGTTAGGGTTAGGTGATAGAGTTAGTGTTAGCGATAGGTTTATGTTTTATGATTACTGGTTCCTGATTAGGGTTAATTGTTAGGCTTAGGGTTTAGTTTTAGTATTAGGGTTAGGGTTTAGTGTTTAGGGTTACTGGTTACTGGTTACTGGTTAGGGTTCCTGGTTACTGGTGAGGGTTAGGGTTATAGTTAATTTTAGTGTTACTCTTAGTGTTACTCTTAGTGTTACGGTTACGGTTAGGGTTATGGTTATGGTTAGGGTTTAGTGTTAGGGTTACGGTTAGAGTTAGGGTTAAGATTTAAGGTTAGGGTTTGTGTTAGGGGTAGCATTAGGTTTAGTGTTAGGCTTACGGTTAGGTTAGGGTTAGGGTTAGGGTTTGCTTAGGGTTAGGTATGTGTTTTATGAGTACTGGTTACTGGTCAGGGTTACTGGTTAGGGTTAGGTTTAGGGTTAGTGATAGGTGTTAGTCTTAGTATTAGGGTTAGGGTTACGGTTAGGGTTTCGGTTAAGTTAGGGTTTGTGTTAGGTTAGTGTTAGGGTTAGAGTTATGGGTTCGTGTTAGGGTTAGTGTTAAGTAAGGGTTAGGGTAAGGGATTAGGGCCAAGTTTAGTTTTAGGGTTAGGTGTTAGGGTTAGTGTTAGTGTTAGGCTTAGGCTTTGGGCTATGTTTTATGATTACTGGTTACTGGTAAGGGTTACTGGTTAGAGTTAGATTTAATGTTAGGGTTATATGTTAGTGTTAGAGTTAGTGTTATGTTAGGGTTAGGGTTAGTGTAAGGGTTAGGTTAGGGTTAGGGTTAGAGTTAGGGATTTGGGTTAGGGTAGTGTTAGGTAAGGGTTAGGGTTAGCGTTTCGGGTTAAATTTAGGTTTAGGTTTAGGTTTAGGGTTAGGATTAGGCTTAGGTTTAGGGTTAGGGTTAGGTTTTGTTTTAGGGTTATGGTTACAATTAAAGTTAGGGTTAGGTGTTAGAGTTAGAGTTAGCGTTAGGTTTATGTTTTATGATTACTGGTTCCTGATTAGGGTTAATTGTTAGGCTTAGGGTTTAGTTTTAGTATTAGGTTTAGGGTTTAGGGTTTAGGGTTACTCGTTACTGGTTAGGGTTCCTCGTTACTGGTTACTGTTTAGGGTTAGGGTTATGGTTAGTTTTAGGGTTAGGTTTAGGGTTAGTCTTAGTGTTACTGTTAGTGTTACGGTTACAGTTAGGGTTATGGTTATGGTTAGGGTTTAGTGTTAGGGTTACGGTTAGGGTTAGGGTTAAGATTTAAGGTTAGTGTTAGTGTTAGGGGTAGCATTAGGTTTAGGGTTAGGCTTACGGTTAGGTTAGGGTTACGTTTAGGCTTAGGATTAGGTATATGTTTTATGGGTACTGGTTACTGGTCAGGGTTACTGGTTAGGGTTAGGTTTAGGGTTAGGGTTAGGTGTTAGTCTTAGTATTAGGGTTAGGGTTAGGGTTACGGTTAGGGTTTTGGTTAAGGTTAGGGTTTGCGTTAGGTTAGTGTTAGGGTTAGAGTTATGGGTTCGTGCTAGGTTTAGTGTTAAGTTAGTGTTAGGGTTAGGGATTAGGGTTAAGTTTAGTTTTAGGTTTAGGTATTAGGGTTAGAGTTAGGGTTAGGTTAGGGGTTAGGGTTGGGTTCAGGTTAAGTTTACAGTTATTATTAGTGTTATGGGTACTGTTATGGTTAGGGTTAGGGTTAGGGGATAGGGATGTGTTAGGGTTAGTGTTAGGGTTAGGGTTAGTCTTAGGGTTAGAGTTTAGGTTTTAGGGTTTAGAGTTTAGGCTTAGGGTTATTGTTACTGGTTACTCGTTACTGGTTAGGGTTACTGGTTACTGGTTACTTTTTAGGGTTAAGGTTAGGTTTATGGTTAGATTTAGGTTAGGGTCTAGGGTAAGGATTAGGGTTAGGGTATAGGGTTGTGTTTAGGGTTAAGTTTCGGTTAGAGATTAGGGTTATGGTTAGGGTTATGGGCAGGTTTAGGGTTTAGGGTTCGGGTTAGGGTTAGCGTTAAGTTAGGGTTAGTGTTAGTGTTAGGCTTAGGCTTTGGGCTATGTTTTATGATTACTGGTTACTGGTAAGGGTTACTGGTTAGAGTTAGATTTAATGTTAGGGTTATATGTTAGTGTTAGAGTTAGTGTTATGTTAGGGTTAGGGTTAGTGTAAGGGTTAGGTTAGGGTTAGGGTTAGAGTTAGGGATTTGGGTTAGGGTAGTGTTAGGTAAGGGTTAGGGTTAGCGTTTCGGGTTAAATTTAGGTTTAGGTTTAGGTTTAGGGTTAGGATTAGGCTTAGGTTTAGGGTTAGGTTTTGTTTTAGGGTTATGGTTACAATTAAAGTTAGGGTTAGGTGTTAGAGTTAGAGTTAGCGTTAGGTTTATGTTTTATGATTACTGGTTCCTGATTAGGGTTAATTGTTAGGCTTAGGGTTTAGTTTTAGTATTAGGGTTAGGGTTTAGGGTTTAGGGTTACTCGTTACTGGTTAGGGTTCCTCGTTACTGGTTACTGTTTAGGGTTAGGGTTATGGTTAGTTTTAGGGTTAGGTTTAGGGTTAGTCTTAGTGTTACTGTTAGTGTTACGGTTACAGTTAGGGTTATGGTTATGGTTAGGGTTTAGTGTTAGGGTTACGGTTAGGGTTAGGGTTAAGATTTAAGGTTAGGGTTAGTGTTAGGGGTAGCATTAGGTTTAGGGTTAGGCTTACGGTTAGGTTAGGGTTAGGGTTACGTTTAGGCTTAGGATTAGGTATATGTTTTATGGGTACTGGTTACTGGTCAGGGTTACTGGTTAGGGTTAGGTTTAGGGTTAGGGTTAGGTGTTAGTCTTAGTATTAGGGTTAGGGTTAGGGTTACGGTTAGGGTTTTGGTTAAGGTTAGGGTTTGCGTTAGGTTAGTGTTAGGGTTAGAGTTATGGGTTCGTGCTAGGTTTAGTGTTAAGTTAGTGTTAGGGTTAGGGATTAGGGTTAAGTTTAGTTTTAGGTTTAGGTATTAGGGTTAGAGTTAGGGTTAGGTTAGGGGTTAGGGTTGGGTTCAGGTTAAGTTTACAGTTATTATTAGTGTTATGGGTACTGTTATGGTTAGGGTTAGGGTTAGGGGATAGGGATGTGTTAGGGTTAGGGTTAGGGTTAGTTTTAGGGTTAGAGTTTAGGGTTTAGGGTTTAGAGTTTAGGCTTAGGGTTATTGTTACTGGTTACTCGTTACGAGTTAGGGTTACTGGTTACTGGTTACTTTTTAGGGTTAAAGTTAGGTTTATAGTTAGATTTAGGGTAGGGTCTAGGGTAAGGATTAGGGTTAGGGTATAGGGTTATGTTTAGGGTTAAGTTTCGGTTAGAGATTAGGGTTATGGTTAGGGTTAGGGGCAGGTTTAGGGTTTAGGGTTCGGGTTAGGGTTAGCGTTAAGTTAGGGTTAGTGTTAGGGTTAGGCTTAGGCTTTGGGCTATGTTTTATGATTACTGGTTACTGGTAAGGGTTACTGGTTAGAGTTAGATTTAATGTTAGGGTTATGTGTTAGTGTTAGAGTTAGTGTTATGTTAGGGTTAGGGTTAGTGTAAGGGTTAGGTTAGGGTTAGGGTTAGAGTTAGGGATTTGGGTTAGGGTAGTGTTAGGTAAGGGTTAGGGTTAGCGTTTCGTGTTAAATTTAGGTTTAGTTTTAGGTTTTGGGTTAGGGTTAGGATTAGGCTTAGGTTTAGGGTTAGGGTTAGGTTTAGTTTTAGTGTTAGGGTTACAATTAAAGTTAGGGTTAGGTGTTAGAATTAGAGTTAGCGTTAGGTTTATGTTTTATGATTACTGGTTCCTGATTAGGGTTAATTGTTAGGCTTAGGGTTTAGTTTTAGTATTAGGGTTAGGGTTTAGGGTTTAGGTTTACTCGTTACTGGTTAGGGTTCCTCGTTACTGGTTACTGGTTAGGGTTAGGGTTATGGTTAGTTTTAGGGTTAGGTTTAGGGTTACTCTTAGTGTTACTGTTAGTGTTACGGTTACAGTTAGGGTTATGGTTATGGTTAGGGTTTAGTGTTAGGGTTACGGTTAGGGTTAGGGTTAAGATTTAAGGTTAGGGTTAGTGTTAGGGGTAGCATTAGGTTTAGGGTTAGGCTTACGGTTAGGTTAGGGTTAGGGTTACGTTTAGGCTTAGGATTAGGTATATGTTTTATGGGTACTGGTTACTGGTCAGGGTTACTGGTTAGGGTTAGGTTTAGGGTTAGGGTTAGGTGTTAGTCTTAGTATTAGGGTTAGGGTTAGGGTTACGGTTAGGGTTTTGGTTAAGGTTAGGGTTTGCGTTAGGTTAGTGTTAGGGTTAGAGTTATGGGTTCGTGCTAGGTTTAGTGTTAAGTTAGTGTTAGGGTTAGGGATTAGGGTTAAGTTTAGTTTTAGGTTTAGGTATTAGGGTTAGAGTTAGGGTTAGGTTAGGGGTTAGGGTTGGGTTCAGGTTAAGTTTACAGTTATTATTAGTGTTATGGGTACTGTTATGGTTAGGGTTAGGGTTAGGGGATAGGGATGTGTTAGGGTTAGGGTTAGGGTTAGTTTTAGGGTTAGAGTTTAGGGTTTAGGGTTTAGAGTTTAGGCTTAGGGTTATTGTTACTGGTTACTCGTTACTGGTTAGGGTTACTGGTTACTGGTTACTTTTTAGGGTTAAGGTTAGGTTTATAGTTAGATTTAGGGTAGGGTCTAGGGTAAGGATTAGGGTTAGGGTATAGGGTTATGTTTAGGGGTAAGTTTCGGTTAGAAATTAGGGTTAAGGTTAGGGTTAGGGGCAGGCTTAGGGTTTAGGGTTCGGGTTAGTGTTAGCGTTAAGTTAGGGTTAGTGTTAGGGTTAGGCTTAGGCTTTGGGCTATGTTTTATGATTACTGGTTACTGGTAAGGGTTACTGGTTAGAGTTAGATTTAATGTTAGGGTTATTGTTAGGTTAGTTAGGTTATAGTTAGGTTGTTAGTGTTAGGGTTAGGGTTAGGTTGGTAAGGGTTAGGTTAGGGTTAGAGTCAGAGTTAGGGATTTGGTTTAGGGTACTGTTAGGTAAGGTTTAGGGTTAGCGTTTAGGGTTAAATTTAGGTTTAGGTTTAGGTTTAGGGTTAGGATTAGGCTTAGGTTTAGGGTTAGGGTTTGGTTTAGTTTTAGTGTTAGGGTTACAGTTAAATTTAGGGTTAGGTGTTAGAGTTAGAGTTAGCGTTAGGTTTATGTTTTATGATTACTGTTTCCTGATTAGGGTTAATTGTTAGGCTTAGGGTTTAGTTTTAGTATTAGGGTTAGGGTTTAGGGTTTAGGGTTACTCGTTACTGGTTAGTGGTTCCGGGTTACTGGTTACTGGTTAGGGTTAGGGTTATGGTTAGTTTTAGGTTTAGGGTTACTCTTAGTGTTACTCTTAGTGTTACAGTTACGGTTAGGGTTATGGTTAGGGTTAGGGTTTAGTGTTAGGGTTACGGTTAGAGTTAGGGTTAAGATTTAAGGTTAGGATTAGTGTTAGGGGTAGCATTAGGTTTAGGGTTAGGCTTACGGTTAGGTTAGGGTTATGCTTAGGCTTAGGGTTAGGTATATGTTTTATGAGTACTGGTTACTGGTCAGGGTTACTGGTTAGGGTTAGGTTTAGGGTTAGTGTTAGGTGTTAGTCTTAGTATTAGGGTTAGGTTTAGGGTTACGGTTAGGGTTTTGGTTAAGGTTAGGGTTTGCGTTAGGTTAGTGTTAGGGTTAGAGTTATGGGTTCGTGCTAGGTTTAGTGTTAAGTAAGGGTTAGGGTAAGGGATTAGGGTTAAGTTTAGTTTTAGGTTTAGGTATTAGGGTTAGGGTTAGGGTTAGGTTAGGGGTTAGGGTGGGTTCAGGTTAAGTTTACAGTTAGTGTTAGTGTTATGGGTACTGTTATGGTTAGGTTTAGGGTTAGGGGATAGGGATGTGTTAGGGTTAGGGTTAGGGTTAGGGTTAGTCTTAGGGTTAGAGTTTAGGGTTTAGGGTTTAGAGTTTAGGCTTAGGGTTATTGTTACTGGTTACTCGTTACTGGTTAGGGTTACTGGTTACTGGTTACTTTTTAGGGTTAAGGTTAGGTTTATAGTTAGATTTAGGGTAGGGTCTAGGGTAAGGATTAGGTTTAGGGTATAGCATTATGGTTATGGTTAAGTTTCGGTTAGAGATTAGGGTTATGGTTAGGGTTATGGGCAGGCTTAGTGTTTAGGGTTCGGGTTAGTGTTAGCGTTAATTTAGGGTTAGTGTTAGGGTTAGGCTTAGGCTTTGGGCTATGTTTTATGATTACTGGTTACTGGTAAGGGTTACTGGTTAGAGTTAGATTTAATGTTAGGGTTATGTGTTAGTGTTAGAGTTAGTGTTATTTTAGGGTTAGGGTTAGGGTTAGTGTTAGGGTTATGGTAGGGTTAGTGTAAGTGTTAGGTTAGGGTTAGGGTTAGAGTTAGGGATTTGGTTTAGGGTACTGTTAGGTAAGGGTTAGGGTTAGCGTTTAAGGTTAAATTTAGGTTTAGGTTTAGGTTTAGGGTTAGGATTAGGCTTAGGTTTAGGGTTAGGGTTACGTTTAGTTTTAGGGTTAGGGTTATGGTTAAAGTTAGGGTTAGGTGTTAAAGTTAGAGTTAGGGTTAGGTTTAGATTTTATGATTACTGGTTACTTGTTATGGTTAATGTTTAGGCTTAGGGTTTAGTGTTAGTATTAGAGTTAGTGTTTAGGGTTTAGGGTTACTGGTTACTAGCTTCTGGTTAGGGTTACTGGTTACTGGTTAGGGTTAGGGTTAGTTTTAAGGTTAGGTTTAGGGTTACTCTTAGGGTAACTGTTAGGTTTACGGTTACGGTTAGTGTTAGGGTTATGGTTAGGGTTTATTGTTAGTGTTAGGGTTGGAGTTAGGGTGAAGGTTTAAGGTTAGGGTTAGTGTTAGGGGTAGCGTTAGGTTTAGGGTTAGGCTTAGGGTTAGGTTAGGCTTAGTTCTACGGTTACGCTTAGGTTTAGGGTTATGTTTTATGATTACTGGTTACTGGTCAGGTTTACTGGTTATGGTTAGGTTTAGGGTTAGGCTTAGGTGTTAGTGTTAGTGTTAGGGTTAGGGTCACGGTTAGGATTAGGGTTAGGTTTAGGTTAGGGTTACTGTTAGAGTTATGGTTACGGTTAGGGTTAGTATCAGGGTTAGAGTTGTTCATTTGCGTCGAGTTAATGTTAGTTTAATTTTAGGGTTTGGGATTAGGGTTAAGTTTAGGTTTAGGGTTAGCTTTAGGGTTAGGGTTAGGGATAGGGGTTAGGCTTAGGGTTAGGGTTATCGGTTAGGGTTAGGTTTAGGGTTACAGTTAGGGGTAGGGTTAGGGTTAGTGTTTAGGGTTTAGTGTTTAGGGTTATGGTAAGTATTAGTGTTATGTTTAGGTTTAGGGTTAGGGTTAAAGGTTAGTGGTTAGGGTTAGATTAGGGTTACAGTTAGGGCTTAGGATTAGGATTAGGGTTTTACGGTTAGGGTTAGGGTTTTAGGGTTAGGGTTAGTGTTAGGGTTAAAGTTAGCGTTAGGCTTAGGGTTTTAAGGTTATTTTTAGGGTTATGGTTCGGGTTGTGTTTAGGTGTAGAATTAGTGTTAAGGATACGGTTAGGGTTAGGGTTAGGGTAAGGTTAAGGGTTAGGGTTAGCATTAGGGGTTATGGGTTAGTGTTATGGTCATGGTTATGGTTAGGGTTTTATGGTTAGGGTTATGATTAAGGTTGTGTTACGATTAGAGTCAGATTTAGGGTTATGATTATGGTTGGGTTAGTTTTAGGGTTAGGGGTTAGTGTTAGGGTTAAGTTTAGGGTTTGGGTTAGGGTTAGTGTTATGGTTAGGTTTAGGGTTAAGGATATATGTAGGTGTTACGTTTGGGTTAGAGTTAGGGTTAGAGTTAGGGTTACGGTTAATTTTAGGGTTAGGTTTAGGGTTAGGGTTTCGATTAGGGTTAGGCTTAGGCTTAGGTTTAAAGTTAGGTTTAGGGTTAAGGGTAGGTTTATGGTTAGGGTTAAGGGTTAGGGTTGTATTAAGGTTAGGGTAAGGGTTACGGTTATGGTTAAGGTTAGGGTTAGGGGTTAGTGTTGGTTTCGTGTTAGGGTTAGGTTTATTGTTAGGGTTAGGGTTATGGGTAGAGGCTGGTTTAGAGTTAGGGTTAAGCATAGGGTTAGGGTTAGAGTTAGTGGTTGAGTTAGAATTAGGGTTAGGTTTAGGTTTAGGGTTAGGGGTTAGGGTTAAGTTAGAGTTAGTGTTAGTATTAGGTTTTAGGGTTAGATTTGGGGTTTGGTTAAAATTAGGGTTAGGGTTAGGGTTAAGTTTATGGTTATAGGTTAGTGTTGGGTTAAGTTTAGAATTAGGGTTAGTGTTAGGGTTAGGATTTGTGTTCGAGAGAGGGTTAGGGTTAGGGTTACGGTTAGGGTTAGGGTTTAGGGTTAGTGTTACTGGTTACTCGTTACTGGTTATGTTTACTGATTACGGGTTACTTTATAGGGTTAAGTTTAGGTTTATGTTTAGGGATAGGGTTTTGGTCTAGGGTTAGTGTTAGGGTTTAGAGTTACGGTTAGGGTTAGGTTTAGTGTTAGGTGTTAGTGTTAGTGTTAGTGTTATGGTTAAGTGTAGGTTTTAGGGTTTGAGTTAGTGTTAGGGTTAGGTTAGTTTTACTGGTAGGTTTAGGCTTAGGCTTAGGGTTATGTTTAATGATTACTGGGTACTGGTCAGGGTTACTGGTTAGAGTTACGTTTAGGGTTAGGGTTATGTGTTAGTGGTAGGTTAGGGTTATTGTTAGGGTTATGGATACGGTTAGGGTAAGTGTTATGGTTAGGTTAGGTTTAGGGTTAGAGTTAGGTGTTTGGGTTAGGGTTATTGTTAGGTAAGGGTTAGGGTTAGGGTTTACGGTTAAGTTTAGGTTTAGGGTTAGATTTAGGTTTAGGGTTATGGTTAGGGTTAGATTTAGGCTTAGGGTTAGGGTTAGGGTTAAGTTTACGTTTAGTTTTAGTGTTAGGGTTACAGTTAAAGTTAGGGTTAGGTGTTAGAGTTAGGATTAAGATTTGGTTTATGTTTTATGATTACTGGTTACTGGTTAGGGTTAATGATTAGGCTTAGGGTTTAGGGTTAGTATGAGGGTTAGAATTTAGGGTTTAGGGTTTAAGTTTAGGGTTAGGGTTACTGGTTACTGGTTACTGGTTAGGGTTACTGTTTACTGTTTACTGATTACGGTTACGGTTAGAGTTAGGGTTAGGGTTAAGGTTTAGCGTTAGGGTTAGGGTTAGTGTTGGGGTTAAGGTTTAAGGTTAGGGTTAGTGTTATTGGTAGGGTTAGGTTTAGGGTTAGGGTTAGGGTTATGGTCAGGTGGTTAGGGTTAGGGAGTTAGGGTTAGGGTTAGTGTCAGTGTTTAGGGTTTGGGTTCATTTTATGTTTTGGCTTAGGGATTAGGATTAGGGTTAGTGTTAGAGTTTAGGGTTTAGGGTTTAGAGTTTAGGTTTAGGGTTAGTGATACTGGTTACTCGTTACTGGTTACGGTTTCTGGTTTCTGGTACTGGTTACTCTTTAGGGTTAGGGTTAGGTTTATGGATAGGGTTAGGGTTAGGGTTTAGGGCTAGGTTTAGGTTTAGTGGTTAGGGTTAGCATTATGGTTTGTTTTAGGGTTTTGACTTAGTGTTAGGGTTAGGGTTAGTGTTAGGTTCGGGTTCGGGTTAGGGTCAGGGTTATGTTTTATTTTTACTCGTTACTTGTCAGGGTTACTGGTTAGTGTTAGGTTTAGGGTTAGGGTTAGGAGTTAGTGTTAGGGATAAGGTTAGGGTTAGGGTTAGGTTAGGGCTAGGGTTAGAGTTATGGGTTCGAGTTAGGTTTAGTGTTAGGTAACGGTTAGGCTTAGGGATTAGGCTTAAGTTTAGGTTTAGGGTTAGATTTTAGGGTTAGGGTTAGGTTAGTAGTTAGAGTTGGGTTTGTGTTAGGTTTACAGTTAGTATTAGGGTTATGGTTACGGTTATGGTTAGGGTTAGTTTTAGGGGATAGGGATGTGCTAGGTTTAGTGTTAGTTTTAGGGTTAGTCTTAGCGTTAGAGTTTAGATTTTTGGGTTTATAGTTTACGCATAGGGTTATTGTTACTGGCTTATCGTTACTGGTTAGGGTTACTGGTTACTTTTTAGGTTTAAGGTTAGGTTTATGATTAGGGGTAGTGTTAGGGTCTAGTGTTAGGATTAGGGTTAGGGTTTAGGGTTACATTTAGAGTTAAGTTTCGGTTAGAGATTAGGGTTAGGTTTAGGGTTATGGGCTGGTTTAGGGTTTAGGGTTCTGGTTACGGTTAACGTTAAGTTAGGGTTAGTGTTAGGGTTAGGCGTAGGCTTAGGGTTATGTTTTATGGTTACTGGTTACAGGTCAGGGGTATTGGTTAGAGTTAGATTTAGGGTTAGGGTTAGGTGTTAGTGTTAGTTTAGGGTATGGTTACGTTTAGTGTTAGTATCACGGTTAGAGTTATTCATTTGCGTTAGCTTAGTGTTAGGTAAGGGTTAGGGTTAGGTTTAGGGTTAGGCTTAGGTGTTAGTGTTAGGATTAGGTTTACGGTTAGGATTAGGGTTAGGTTTTGGTTAGGGTTACTGTTAGAGTTATGGGTTCGATTTAGTGTTAGTGGTAGGTAAGTGTTAGTGTTATTGATTAGTGTTAAGTTTAGGTTTAGGGTTATGTTTAGTGTTAGGGTTACGGTTAGAG
The DNA here is from genome assembly GCA_963919705.1 of Alexandromys oeconomus. NCBI lineage: Eukaryota > Metazoa > Chordata > Mammalia > Rodentia > Cricetidae > Alexandromys > Alexandromys oeconomus. Next base: position 117,499 of record CAWTZB010000140.1, on the reverse strand, counting down.
TTAGGTTTAGGCTTAGGATTAGGGTTAGGTTTAGTTTTAGGGTTAGTGTTGCGGTTAAAGGTAGGGTTAGGTTTTAGGGTATGGGTCAGGTTAGAGGTTAGGATTGCATTAGGGTTAGGTTTACGGTTTGTATTAGGTTTGTGGTTATGGTTATGGTTATGGTTAGTGTTAGGGGTTAGGGATGTGTTAGAGTTAGGGTTAGGGTTAGAATTTTGGGTTTAGGGTTTAGAGTTTAGGCTTTGGGTAATTTTTCCTGGTTACTCATTACAGGTTAGGGTTACTGGTTACTTTTTAGGGTTAAGGTTAGGTTTATGGTTAGAGTTAGGGTCAAGGGTTAGGATTAGGATTAAGGTTTAAGGTTACGGTTAGGGTTAAGTTTAGGCTTAGAGGTTATGGTTAGGGTTATGATTATGGGTAGGTTTAGGTTTAGGGTTCGGGTTAGGGTTAGCGTTAGGTTAGAGTTAGTGTTAGGGTTAGGGTTAGGCTTAGGGTTATGTTTTATGACTACTGGTTACTGGTCAGGGGTACTGGTTAGAGTAAGATTTAGGGTTAGGGTAAGTGTTATTGTTAGGTTTAGTGTTAGGTTAGGGTTAGGGTTAGGGTTATGGTAAGGGTCATGGTTAGAGTTAGTTTTAGGTTTAGGTTAGGGATAGGATTAGAGTTAGAGATTTCGGTTAGGGTTAGTGTTAGCTAAGGTTGAGGGTTAGCGTTTAGGTTTATGTTTAGGTTTAGGGTTAGGTTTAGGGTTAGGGTTATGTTTTATGATTACTGGTTACTAGTTAGATTTAATGGTTTGGATTAGGGATTAGGGTTAGTATTAGGGTTAGAGTTTAGGGTTAAGGTTAGGGTTAGGGTTAGGGTTTAGGATTAGTGTTAGGGTTAGTGTTTGGGTAGGGTTAGTGTTAGGGTTACGGTTAGGGTTAGGGTTAGGTTTAGTGTTAGGGTTAAGGTTTAGGGTTAGGGTTAGGGTTTTGTTTTATGATTACTGGTTACAGGTCAGGGTTACTGGTTAGGGTTAGGTTTAGTGTTAGGATTAGGGTTAGAGTTATGGGTTCGACTTAGGGTTAGGGTAAGGTAAGGATTAGGGTTAGGGTTTAGGGTTAAGTTTAGGTTTAGGGTTAGGGTTCGGGTTAGGGTTAGTTTTAGACTTAGGGTTAGGGTTAGGGTTAGGTTTAGTTTTAGCGTTAGGTTTACGTTTATATTTAGGGTTAGGTGTTAGGGTTAGGGTTATGTTTAGGGGTTAGGGTTGGTTTAGGGTAAGGTTTACGGTTAGTAGTAGGGGTATGGTTACGGTTATGGTTAGGGGTTAGGGATGGTTTTGGGTTAGGGTAAGGGTTACGGTTAGGATTAGGGTTTAACGATTGGGTTAGGGGTTAGCTTTAGGGTTAGGGTTAGGGTGTGGGGTTAGGGTTGGGTTAGGATTAGGGTTAGGGTTAAGGTTAGGCTTATGGTTAGGGTTAAGGTTAGGTTTAGTATTAGGGTTAGGGTCAGGGTTACTTTTAGTGGTTAGGTTTGGATTAGGGTTAGGGTTAGGTTTACGGTTAGGGATAGGATAAGGGTTAGGTTTCGGGTTAGGGGTAACGGTTGGGTTGGTTTTGGGATTAGTGTTAGGCTTAGGATAAGGGTTAGGGTTAAGGGTTAGGGTTGGGTTAGGGTTAGGGTTAGCGTTAGGGCTAGGTTGAGGGTTAGGATTAGGATTAGGATTAGGGTTAGGTTTAGGTTTATAGGTTAGTGTTGTGTTAGTTTTAGGGTTATGGTTATGGTTAGGGTTAAGGGGTAGTGTTGTGTTAGGATTAGGGTTAGGGTTAGGGTTATGGATAGATTTAGCTTGGGGTTAGGGTTAGGGGTAGTGGTAGGGGTAGATTTAGGGTTAGTGTTAGAGTTATGTTTTAGGATAAGGTTTAGGGTTAGGGTTACGGTTAGGTTTAGGGTTAGGATTAGTGTTGGTGTTAAGGATAGGTTTAGGATTATGGTTGTGGGTTTAGAGTTATGGTTAGGTTTATAGTTAGGGTTAGGGTTAGAGGGTTATGGTTAGAGTTAGATTTAGATGTTAGGGTTAGGGTTAGGGTTAGGGTTAGCTTAGGGTTAGGGTTTAGGGTTTGTGTTAGGGTTAGTGTATAGAGTTAGGGTTAGGTTTTAGGGTTAGTGTTAGGATTAGGTTTAGTGTTAGTGTTTAGGATTTAGGGTTAGGGTGAGGGTTAGGGCTTCGGTTAGGTTTAGGCTTAGGGTTAGGTTTAGGATTAGGGTTAGGGTTAAAGTTAAATTTAGGATTAGGTTTAGGTGTTAGTTTTAGGGTTAGTGTTAGGTTAGGGTTAGGGTTAGTGTTAGGGTTATGCTTAGTGTTAGGGTTAGGGTTAGGTTAGGGTTAGGGTTAGGGTTACCCTTAAACTTAGAGTTAATGTTAGGGTTCGGTTTAGTTTTAAGGTTAGGGTTACATTTAATTTAGGATTAGGTGTTAGGGTTAGGGTTAGTGTTAGGTTTAAGGGTTAGGTTTAGGGTTAGGTTTAGGGTTAGGGTTAGGATTAGGGATTAGGTTTAGGTTTAGGGTTAGGGATAGTGTTACGGTTAGTGTTAGGGTTTGGTTTAGGGTTATTGGTTATGGTTGGGTTCGTTTTAGGGTTAGGGTTAGGCTTAGGGTTAGGGTTAAGTGTTAGGGTTGAGTTAGGATTACGGTTATGGTTAGGTTTACGGTTAGGGTTAGGATTAGTGTTAGATTTAGGTTTTGGTTTAAGGTTAGAGTTATGGTTACGGGTAAATTTAGGGTTAGGGTTAGATTTAGAGTTTAGGATGGGGTTTAGGGTTAGGGTTATGGTTAGCTTTAGGGTTAGGGTTAGGGTTAGTGATAGGGTTAGGGTTAGGGTTCAGGTTATGGTTAGAGTTATGGGTTCAAGATAGGGTTATTCTTAGCTAAGGGTTAGGATGAGGGATTAGGCTTAAGTTTAGGTTTAGGTTTAGGGTTAGTTTTAGGGTTAGGTTTAGGCTTACGGTTAGGGTGAGGGTTAGGTTAATTTTAGGGTTAGGTTTAAGGTTAAAGTTAGGGGTAGTTATTTGGGTTAGGATTAGAGTTAGGGTTAATTTTAGGTGTTACGGTTGTGTTAGGGTTAGGTTTACGGTTAATATTAGGGTTATGGTTACGGTTATGGTTAGGTTTAGGGTTAGGGGTTAGTAATGTGTTAGAGTTAGTATTAGGCTTAGAGTTAGGGTTAGGTTTAGTGTTAGGGTTAGGTTTAGGTTAGGGTTAGAGTTTAGGGTTTAAGTTTTAGAGTTTATGTTTAGGGTTAGTGTTACTCGTTACTCGTTAGGGTTACTCGTTACTGGTTACTGGTTACTTTTTAGGGTTAGGGTTAGGTTTATGGTTAGGGTTAGGGTTATGTTCTAGGGTTACTAGTAGAGTTAGGGTTTAGGGTTACGGTTAGGGTTAAGTTTAAAGTTAGGGTTTAGGGTTATGTGTAGGTTTATGGTTAGGGTTAGGTTTTAGTGTTAGGGTTAGTATTAGATTAGGGTTAGGTTTAGGTTTAGGGTTAGGGTTATGTAGGATTAGGCTTAGGGTTAGGTTAGGGTTAGGGTTAGGGTTACGGTTAGGGTTAGGGTTAGCGTTTAGTGTTATGTTTAGGTTTAGGGTTAGGTTTAGGGTTAGGGTTAGGTAGGATTAGGCTTAGGGTTAGGTTAGGGTTATGGTTAGGGTTACGGTTACGGTTAGGGTTAGGGTTACGGTTAGGGTTAGGGTTAGCGTTTAGTGTTATGTTTAGGTTTAGGGTTAGGTTTAGGGTTAGGGTTAGGGTTAGGTAGGATTAGGCTTAGGGTTAGGTTAGGGTTATGGTTAGGGTTAGGGTTACGGTTAGGGTTAGGGTTAGGGTTAGGGTTACTGTTAGGGTTAGTGTTAGGGTTAGTGTTAGGGTTAGGGTTTTGGTTGTGGTTAGGGTTAGAGGGTTATGGTTAGGGTATGGTTTAGAGGTTAGGGTTAGTATTAGTGTTATCTTAGGGTTAGGGTTAGGTTTTAGTGTTATGGTTAGTGTTTGGGTTTAGGGTTATTTTTAGTGTTAGGTTTAGGTTTAGGGTTAGTGTTTAGGATTAATGGTTAGGGTGAGGGTTAGGGCTTCGGTTAGGGTTAGGCATAGGGATAAGTTTAGGGTTAGGGTTAGGGTTAAAGTTAAATTTAGGGTTAGGCTTCGTTGTTAGTGTTAGGGTTAGTGTTAGATTAGGGTTAGGGATAGTGTTAGAGTTATGCTTAGTGTTAGGGTTAGGGTTAGGGTTAGGTTTAGGATTAGCTTTAAACAGGGTTAGGTTTAGTTTTAGGATTAGGGTTATTTTTAATTTAGGCTTGGGTGTTAGGGTTAGGTTTAGTGTTTAGGATTAAGGGTTAGGGTTAGGGTTAGTGTTAGGTTTACGGTTATATGTTAGTGTTGGCTTAAATTTAGTGTTAGGGTTAGGGTGAGCATGAGGGTGAGGGTGAGGGTTAGGGTTAGTGTTAGTGTTAGGGTTATGGTGAGGGTGAGGGTTAGGGTGAGGGTTAGGGTTAGGGTTAGGGTAAGGGCTAGGGTGATTGTGAGATTTAGGGTTAGGGTTAGGGTTAGGGTGAGGGTGAGGATAAGAGTGAGTGTGAGTGTGAGGGTTAGGGTTAGGGTTAGCTTTAGGGTGAGGGTAAGGGTGAGTTTGAGGGTGAAGATGAGTGGTAGGGTGAGGGTTAAGTTTAGGGTTAGGGTAGGGTTAGGGTTTGGGTGAGGTTGAGAGTGAGGGTGAGGGTTAGGGTGAGGGTGAGAATGAGGGTGAGAGTGAGTGTTATGGCTAGGGTTAGGGTTAGGGTTAGTGTGAAGGTGAGGGTTAGGGTGAGGGTTAAGGTGAGGGTTAGGGTGAGGGTGATTGTGAGATTTAGGGTTAGGGTTAGGGTTAGGGTTAGGGTTAGAGTTAGGGTGAGGGTGAGGGTAAGGTTGAGGGTGAAGGTAAGGGTGAGGGTGAGGGTGAGGGTTAGGGTGAGGGTTAGGTTTACGGTTGGGGTTAGGGTTAGGGTGAATGTTAGGGTGAGGTTGGGGGTGATGGTGAGGGTTAGGTTAGGGTGAGGGTTTGGGTGAGGTTTAGGGTTACGGTTAGGGTAAGGTTAGGGTTAGGGTGAGGGATAGGGTGAGGGTTAGGGTTTGGGTTAGGGTGAGGGTTAGGGTGAGTGTGAGGGTTAGGGTTACAGTTAGGGTTAGGGTGAGGGTCACGGTTAGGGTGAGAAGGAGGGGGAGGGTGAGTGTTAGGTAGAGGGTGAGGGTGAGGGTTAGGGTTAGGCTTAGGGTGAGTGTTAGGAGTTAGGGTGAGGGTGAGGTTGAGGCTAAGGGTGAGGGTTGGAGTTAGGGTTAGGGTTAGGGTTAGGGTTAGGGTTAGGGTAAAGGTTAGGGTTAGGGTGAGGGTGAGGGTTAGGGTTAAGATGAGGGTGAGGGTTAGGGTTAGGGTGAGGGTTAGGGTTAGGGTGAGGGTTAGGATGAGCGTTAGGGTAAGGGTTAGAGTTAGGGTTAGGGTTAGGGTGAGGGTGAGGGTTATGGTGAGGGTGAGGGTTAGAGTTAGGGTTAGGTTGAGGGTTAGGTTGAGGTTAGAGTTCTGGTTAGGGTTAGGTTTAGGTTTAGGGTTAGGGTGAGGGTGAGGGTAAGGAAAAGTGTGAGGGTTTATGTGAGGGTGAGTTTTAGGGTTAGTGTTAGGGTTAGGGTTAGTGTTATGGTTAGGGTTAGGTTTAGGGTTAGAGGGTTAGGCTAAGGGTTAGGGTGAGGGTTAGAGTGAGGGTGAGGGTGAGTGTGAGGGTGAGGTTTAGGGTTAGGGTTGGGTTTAGGGTTAGGGGTAGGGTGAGGGTGAGGGTGACGGTTAGGTTGAAGGTGAGGCTGAGGGTGAGTGTGAATGTGAGGGTTAGGGTTAGGGTTAGGGTGAGGTTGAGGGTGAGGGTTAGGGTTAGGGTTAATGTTATTTTTAGGGTAAGGGTGAAAGTCAGGTTTAGGTTTAGTGTTAGGGTTAGGGTTAGTTTTAGGGTTAGGGTTAGGGTTAGGGTGAGGGTGAGATTGAGGTTGTGTGTTAGGGTGAGGGTGATCGTGAGTGTGAGGGTGAGTGTTAGGGTTAGTGTTATGTTAGGGTTAGGGTGAGGGTGTGGTTTAGGGTTAGGTTTAGGGTTAGGGTTAGGGTGAGGGTGAGGGTGAGGGTTAGAGAGAGGGTTAGGGTTAGGGTTAGAGTTAGGTTGAGGGTGAGGGTTAGGGTGAGGGTTAGGGTTGGGTTTAGCGTTAGGTTTAGGGTGAGGGTGAAGGTGAGGGTGAGATTGAGGGTTAGAGTGAGGGTGAGGGTTGGGGTGAGTTTTAGGGTTAGGGTCAGGGTAAAAGTGAGGGTTAGGGTTAGGCTAAGGGTTAGGGTGAAGGTGATGGTGAGGGTGAGGGTGAGTGTGATGGTTATGATCAGGGTTAGGTTTAGGGTTAGGGTTAGGGTGAGGGTTAGGGTGAGGGTTAGGGTGAGGGTTAGGGTGAGGGTTAGGGTTAGGGTGATGGTGAGGGTGAGGTTTGGGTTAGGGTTAGAGTGAGGGTTAGGGTTAGGGTGAGGGTAAGGGTGAGGGTGAAGTTGAGGGTGAGGGTGAGTATGAGTGTGAGAGTGAGGGTTAGCTTAGGTTTAGGGTTAGTATGAGGGTGAGTGTTAGGGTGAGGGTTAGGGTGAGGAATAGGGTTAGGGTTGGGTTTTCGGTGAGGGTGAGGGTGAGGGTCAGGTTGAAGGTGAGGGTGAGGGTGAGGGTTAGGGTTAGGGTTAGGGTTAGGGTTAATTTTAGAGTTAGGATTAGGGTTAGGGTTAGGTTTAGGGTTAGGGTTAGGGTGAGAATATAGGTGAGGGTGAGCATGAGGGTTAAAGTTAGGTTTAGGGTTAATGTTAGAGTTAGGATTAGGGTTAGGGTTAGGGTGAGAATGAGGTTGAGGGTAATTGTGAGGGTGAGGATGAGGGTTAGGGTGAGTGTTAGGGTTAGGGTTAGGGTTAGGTTTAGGGTTAGACATAGGTTGAGGGTTAGATTGAGGGTGAAAGTGAGGGTGAGGGTTAGGGTGAGGGTGAGGATTAGGGTGAGGGTGAAAGTTAGGGTTAGGGTTAGGGTGAGGTTTAGGCTGAGGTTGAGTGTTAGGGTGAGTATAAGGGTGAGGGTTAGGGTTAGGCTTAGGGTGAGTGTTAGAGTTAGGGTGAGGGTGAGGTTGAGGCTAAGGGTGAGGGTTGGAGTTAGGGTTAGGGTTAGGGTTAGGGTTAGGTTTAGGGTTAAGGTTAGGGTTAGGGTGAGGGTGAGGGTGAGGTTAGAGATGAGGGTGAGGGTTAGGTTTAGGGTGAGGGTTAGGGTTAGGGTGAGGGTTAGGATGAGCGTTAGGGTAAGGGTTAGAGTTAGGGTTAGGGTTAGGGTGAGGGTGAGGGTTATGGTGAGGGTGAGGGTTTGAGTTAGGGTTAGGTTGAGGGTTAGGTTGAGGTTAGAGTTCTTGTTAGGGTTAGGTTTAGGTTTAGGGTTAGGGTGAGGGTGAGGGTAAGGAAAAGTGTGAGGGTTTATGTGAGGGTGAGGGTGAGTGTTAGGGTTAGTGTTAGGGTTAGGGTTAGTGTTAGGGTTAGGGTTAGGTTTAGGGTTAGGGTTAGGCTAAGGGTTAGGGTGAGGGTTAGGGTGAGGGTGAGGGTGAGTGTGAGGGTGAGGTTTAGGGTTAGGGTTGGGTTTAGGGTTAGGGGTAGGGTGAGGGTGAGGGTGACGGTTAGGTTGAAGGTGAGGCTGAGGGTGAGTGTGAATGTGAGGGTTAGGGTTAGGGTTAGGGTTAGGGTGAGGTTGAGGGTGAGGGTTAGGGTTAGGGTTAATGTTATTTTTAGGGTAAGGGTGAAAGTTAGGTTTAGGTTTAGTGTTAGGGTTAGGGTTAGGGTTAGTTTTAGGGTTAGGGTTAGGGTTAGGGTGAGGGTGAGATTGAGGTTGTGTGTTAGGGTGAGGGTGACCGTGAGTGTGAGTGTGAGTGTTAGGGTTATTGTTATGTTAGGGTTAGGGTGAGGGTGTGGTTTAGGGTTAGGGTTAGGGTGAGGGTGAGGGTTAGAGAGGGGTTAGGGTTAGGGTTAGGGTTAGGTTGAGGGTGAGGGTTAGGGTGAGGGTTAGGGTTAGGTTTAGGGTTAGGTTTAGGGTGAGGGTGAGGGTTAGGGTGAGATTGAGGGTTAGGAGTGAGGGTGAGGGTTAGGGTGAGGTTTAGGGTTAGGGTCAGGGTAAAAGTGAGGGTTAGGGTTAGGGTTAGGCTAGGGTTAGGGTGAAGGTGATGGTGAGGGTGAGGGTGAGTGTGATGGTTATGGTCAGGGTTAGGTTTAGGGTTAGGGTTAGGGTGAGGGTTAGGGTGAGGGTTAGGGTGAGGGTTAGGGTTAGGGTGATGGTGAGGTGAGGTTTGGGTTAGGGTTAGAGTGAGGGTTAGGGTTAGGGTGAGGGTAAGGGTGAGGGTGAAGTTGAGGGTGAGGGTGAGTGTGAGTGTGAGAGTGAGGGTTAGGTTAGGTATAGGGTTAGTATGAGGGTGAGTGTTAGGGTGAGGGTTAGGGTGAGGAATAGGGTTAGGGTTGGGTTTACGGTGAGGGTGAGGGTGAGGGTCAGGTTGAAGGTGAGGGTGAGGGTGAGGGTTAGGGTTAGGGTTAGGGTTAATTTTAGGGTTAGGATTAGGGTTAGGGTTAGGTTTAGGTTTAGGGTTAGGGTGAGAATATAGTGTGAGGGTGAGCATGAGGGTTAAAGTTAGGTTTAGGGTTAGTGTTAGAGTTAGGGTTAGGGTTAGGGTTAGGGTTAGGGTGAGAATGAGGTTGAGGGGTAATTGTGAGGGTGAGGGTGAGGGTTAGGGTGAGGGTTAGGGTTAGGGTTAGGGTTAGTGTTAGGTTTAGGGTTAGACATAGGTTGAGGGTTAGGTTGAGGGTGAAAGTGAGGGTGAGGGTTAGGGTGAGGGTGAGGATTAGGGTGAGGGTGAAAGTTAGGGTTAGGGTTAGGGTGAGGGTTAGGGCTGAGGTTGAGAGTTAGGGTGAGTATAAGGGTGAGGGTGAGTGTTAGGGTCAGGGTTAGGGTGAGGGTTAGTGTGAGGGTGAGGTTTAGGTTTAGGGATAGGGTTAGAATGAGGGTGAGGGTTAGGGTGAGGGTTTGGGTGAGGGTTAGGGTGTGGGTTAGGGTTAGAGTACGGGTTAGGGCGATTGTGAGATTTAGGGTTAGGGTTAGGGTGATGGTGAGGTTTAGGGTTAGGGTGAGGGTTTGGGTGAGGGTTAGGGTTAGGGTTAGGGTAAGGTTAGGGTTAGAGTGAGGGATAGGTTGAGGGGTAGGGTGAGGGTGAGGGTGAGGTTTAGGGTTAGGGTTAGGGTTAGGCTGAGGGTGAGTGTGAGGGTGATGGTGAGGGTGAGGGTGAGTGTTAGGGTGAGAGTGAGGTTGAGTGTTAGGGTGAGAGTGAGGGTTAGGGTGAGGGTGAGGGTTAGGGTTATGCTGATGGTTAGGGTGAGGGTTAGGTTGAGGGTTAGAGTTAGGGTTAGGGTTAGGGTGAGGGTGAGGGTGAGGTTTAGGGTGAGGGTGAGGGTTAGGGTTAGGTTTAGGGGGAGGGTTTGGGTGAGGGTTAGAGTTAGGGTTAGGATGAGGGTGAGTGTGAGGTTTAGGCTGAGGGTGAGTGTTAGGATAAGGGTTAGGGTTAGGGTGAGTATTAGGATGAGGGTGAGGGTTAGGTTTAGTGTTAATATTAGGGTTAGAGTTAGGGTAAGGGTAAGGGTGAGGGTGAGGTTGAGGGTGAGGGTGAGTGTTAGGGTTAGGTTTAGAATCAGACTTTGGCTTAACTTAGGATGAATGTTAGTGTGAGGGTGAGGGTGAGGGTTAGGGTGAGAGTGAGGGTTAGGGTGAGGGTGAGGGTTAGGGTTAGGATTAGTGTTAGGGTGAGTGTGAGGGTGAGGATTATGGTTAGGGTTAGGGTTAGGGTGAAGATTAGGGTTAGTGTTAGGGTTAGGGTTAGGTTTAGGGTTAGAGTGATGTTAGGTGAGGGTGATGGTTAGGATTAGGGTTAGGGTTAGGCTTAGTTTTAGGATCAGGGTTAGGTTTGGGGTTAGGGTGAGTGTGAGAGTTAGGGTTAGGGTTAGTGTTAGGGTGAGTGTAAGGGAGAGGGTGAGGGTTAGGGTTTGCGTTAGGGTTAGGGTTAGGGTGAAGTTAGGTTGAGGGTGATGGTTAGGGTTAGGGTTAGAATCAGACTTTGGCTTAGGCTTAGGGTGAGGGTTAGGTTGAGGGTTAGGGTGAGTGTGAGAGTGATGGTTAGGTTTAGCTTTAGGGTTAGGGTTAGGGTTAGGCTGAGGGTGAGGGTGAGTGTGAGGGTGAGGGTAAGGGTTAGGGTTAAGGTTAGGGTGAGTTTGAGGGTGAGGGTTAGGGTGAGGGTGAGGATGGGTGTTAGGGTGAGGGTGAGGGTTAGGGTGAGGGTTAGGGTTAATGTTATGCTTAGGGTTAGGGTTAGTGTTAGGGTTAGGTTTAGGTTTAGAGTGAGGGTGAGGGTGTTGGTGAGTGTTAGTGTGAGGGTGAGGTGAGGGTTACGTTTAGGGTTAGGGTTAGTGTTAGTGTTAGGGTTAGGGTTAGATTTATTGTTAGGGTGAGAATGAGGGTTAGGTTGAGGTTGAGGATGAGAGTGAGGGTGATGGTGAGGGTTATGGTGAGTGTGAGGGTGAGGGTGAGGTTTATGGTGAGGGTTGGGTTAGGGTTAGGTTGAGAGTGAGGGTGAGGTTAGGGTTTGGTTGAGTGTTAGGGTAAGGATGATAGTTATGGTTATGGTTATGGTTAGGGTTAGGGTTAGGGTTAGGGTTAGAGTTAGGGTGAGGGTGAGGGTAAGGTTGAGGGTGAAGGTAAGGGTGAGGGTGAGGGTGAGGGTTAGGGTGAGGGTTAGGGTGAGGGTTAGGTTTACGGTTGGGGTTAGGGTTAGGGTGAATGTTAGGGTGAGGTTGGGGGTGATGGTGAGGGTTAGGTTAGGGTGAGGGTTTGGGTGAGGTTTAGGGTTACGGTTAGCGTGAGGTTAGGGTTAGGGAGAGGGATAGGGTGAGGGTTAGAGTTTGGGTTAGGGTGAGGGTTAGGGTGAGTGTGAGGGTTAGGGTTACAGTTAGGGTTAGGGTTAGGTTTAGGGTGTGTGTTAGGGTGAGGGTAAGGGTGAGGTTAGGGCCAGGGTTAGGTTTAGGGTTAGGATGTGGCTTAATGTGAGGGTTAGGGTTAGGTTTAGGGTTATGGTTAGGGTTAGAGTTAGGGTGAGGGTGAGGTTTAAGGTTAGGGTTACGGTTTGGGTAAGGGTGAGGGTTAGGGTAAGTATGATGGTTAAGTTTAGGGTGAGGGTTAGGTGAGGGTTAGAGTTAGGGTTATGGTTAGGGTTAGGGTGAGGGTGAGGGTAGGGTGACGTTTAGCGTGAGGGTTAGGTTTTTTTTAGGGTTAGTCTTAGTGTTAGGGTGAGGGTTAGAGTGAGGGTGAGGGTGATGGTTGGGGTTAGGGTTAGGGTGAGTGTGAGGGTTAGGGTGAGGGTGAGGGTTAGTGTGAGGGTGAGGGTTAGGGTTAGTGTTAGGGTTAGGGTTAGAGTTAGGGTTAGGGTCAGGTTTAGGGTGAGGGTGAGGGTTAGGGTGAGTGTGAGTTTGATGGTTAGGGTTAGGGTGAGGGTGAGGGTGAGGTTTAGGGTTAGGGTGACGGTTAGGGTTACAGTTAGGGTTAGGGTTAGCATTAGGGTTAGGGTTTGGGTTAGGGTTATGGTGAGTGATGGGTTGAGGGTTAGGGTGAGTGTGAGGGTTAAGGTTAGGGTAGGGTAAGAGTTAGGGTGAAAGTGAGGGTGAGGGTGAGGGTGAGAGTTAGGGTTAGGGATAGGGTTAGGGTTAGTGTGAGGGTGAGGGTGAGGGTGAGGATGAGGGTTAAGGTTAGGGTTAGGGTGAGGGTTATGGTGAGGGTTAGTGTTAGGGTTCGTGTTACGGTTAGGGTTAGATTTAGGGTGAGTGTGAAGTTTAGGGTTAGGGTTAGGGTTAGTGTTAGAGTGAGGGTTAGGGTGAGGATGATGGTTATGGTTATGGTTAGGTTTAGGTTTAGGGTTAGTGTAAGTGTTAGGGTGACGGTTAGAGTGATGGTGAGGGTGAGGGTTAGGGTTTGATTTAGGGTTAGTATTAGTGTTAGGCTTCGGGTTAGGGTTACGGTGAGGATTAGAGTGATGGTTAGGGCTAGGGTTAGGTTTAGTGTTAGGGTTAGGTTTAGGGTGAGTGTTGTGGTTAGTGTTAGGGTTAGGGTTAGGGTGAGGGTTAGGGTGAGGTTTATAGTGAGGGTTAGAGGGAGCATTAGGTTTAGGGTTAGGTATAGCGTCAGGGTGAGGGTTAGGGTGAGGGTGAATATTATGGTTAGGGTGAGGGTGAGGGTGAAGGTAGTTTAGGATTAGGATGAGAGTGAGTGTTAGGTTGAGGGTTAGGGTGAGGGTTAGGGAGAGGGTTAGGGTGAGGGTGAGCTTGAGGGTTATAGTTAGGGTTAGGGTTAGGATGAGCGTGAGGGTTAGGGTGATTGTGAAGTGAGGGTGAGGTTTCGGGTGAGGGTTCAGGTGAGGGTTAGGGTGAGAGTTAGGGTTAAGTTTAGGGTTAGTTTTAGGGTGAGGTTAGGGTGAGGGGACGGTGAGCGTGAAGTAGAGGGTGAGGTGAGTGTGAGTGTGAAGGCGAGGGTGAGGGTTCTTGTTAGGGTTACGGGTAGGGATAGGGGTAGGGTTATGGTGAGGGTGAGGCTGAGGGTTAGTGTTACTGTAAGGGTTAGGGTTATGGTTAGGGTGAGTGTTAGGTTGAGGGTAAGGGTGAGGGTAAAGATGTGGGTTAGGTTTAGGGTTAGGGTGAGGGTTAGGGTTAGGGTTAGGGTTAGGGTGAGGGTTAGGGTTAGGGTTAGGGTTAGGGTTAGGTTTTAAGGTTAGTGTTAGGGTTAGGCTTATGGTTAGGGTTAGTGGTTAGGGTTAGGTTTAGGGTGAATGTTAGGGTGAGAATGATGGTTATGGTTATGGTGAGGGTGAGGGTTAGGGTTAGGGTTAGGGTGAGGGTGAGTGTGAGGGTGAGGGTTATGGTGAAGGGGAGGGTTAGGGTTAGGTATAGGGTTAGGGTGAGAGTTAGGTAGAGGGTTAGGGTTAGGTTTAGTGTTAGGTTTAGGGGTAGGGTTACGGTTAGGGTTAGGGTGAGGGTCAGGGTGAGTTTTAGTGTGAGGGTGAGTGTGAGGGTTAGGGTTAGCTTTAAAGATAGGGTGAGGTTGAGGGTGAGGTTGAGGGTTAGGGTTATGGTTAGCGTTAGGGTTATGTTTAGGGTAAGTGTTAGGGTGATGGTAAGGCTGAGGTTGAGGGCCAGGGTTAGGTTTAGGGTTAAGGTGTGGCTTAATGTGAGGGTTAGGGTTAGGGGTAGGGTTAGGGTTAGAGTTAGGGTGAGGGTGAGGTTTATGGTTAGGGTTAGGGTTTAGGTAAGTGTGAGGGTTAAGGTAAGGATGATGGTTATGGTTAGGGTGAGGGTTAGGGTGCGGGTTAGAGTTAGGGTTATGGTTAGGGTTAGGGTGAGGGTGAGGGTGAGGGTGAGGGTACGGTGAGGTTTAGGGTGAGGGTTAGGTTTAGGGTTAGGGTTAGTCTGAGTGTTAGGGTGAGGGTTAGAGTGATGGTGAGGGTGAGGCTTGGGGTTAGGGTTAGGGTGAGGGTGAGGGTTATGGTGAGGGTGAGGGTTAGTGTGAGGGTGAGGTGTTAGGGTTAGTGTTAGGGTTATAGTTAGGGTTAGGTTCAGGGTTAGGGTGGGGGTGAGGGTGAGTATGAGGGTTAGGGTGAGGTTGAGGGTTAGGATGGGTTGTGAGAGTGAGGTGAGGTTGAGTGTGAGTTTGATGGTTAGGGTTAGGGTTAGGGTGAGGGTGATCGTGAGGGTGAGGGTTAGGGTGAGGGTAAGGGTTAGGGTTAGGGTGAGGGTTAGGGTTAGAGTTAGGATTAGGGTTAGCATTAGGGTTAGGGTTTGGGTTAGGGTTATGGTGAGGGATAGGTCGAGGTTTAGGGTGAGTGTGAGGGTTAGGGTTAGGGTTAGGGTAGGGTAAGTGTTAGGGTGAAAGTGAGGGTGAGGGTGAGGGTGAGAGTTAGGGTTAGGGATAGGGATAGGGTTAGGGTGAGGGTGAGGGTTAGGTTTAGGGTTAGGGTTAGGGTTAGGGTTAGGTCCATGGTGAGGGTGAAGTTGAGGGTTAGTGTGTTGGTAAGTGTGAGGGTTAGGTTATGGTTAGTGTTAGTGTTAGTGTTAGTGTTAGGGTTAGGGTTAGGGTGAGGGTGAGGGTTAGGATGAGAGTAATGGTGAGTGTGAGGATAAGGGTTAAGGTTAGTGTTAGGGTGAGGGTTATTGTGAGGGTTAGGGTTAGGGTTCGGGTGAGGGTTAGGTTTAGAGTTAGGGTGAGTGTGAGGTTTAGGGTTAGGGTTAGTGTTAGAGTGAGGGTTAGTGTGAGTATGATGGTTATGGTTATGGTTATGGTTAGGGTTAGGGTTAGGGTAAGTGTTAGGGTGAGGGCTAGAGTGATGGTGAGGGTGAGGGTTAGGGTTTGATTTAGGGTTAGTATTAGTGTTAGGGGTAGGGTTAGGGTTAGGGTGAGGATTAGGGTGATGGTTAGGGTTAGGGTTAGGGTTAGTGTTAGTGTTAGGGTTAGGGTTAGGGTGAGGGTTAGTGTGAGGTTTATAGTGAGGGTTAGAGGGAGCGTTAGGGTTAGGGTTTGGTATAGCGTTAGGGTGACGGTTAGGGTGAGGGTGAATTTTATGGTTAGGGTGAGGGTGAGGGTGAAGTTGAGGGTTAGGATGATGATGAGAGTGAGATTTAGGTTGAGGGTTAGGGTGAGGGTTAGGGAGACGGTTAGGGTGAGGGTGAGGTTGAGGTTTATGGTTAGGGTTAGGATGAGCGTGAGGGTTGGGGTGAGGGTGAAGTGAGGGTGAGGGTTCGGGTGAGGGTTAGGGTGAGGGTTAGGGTGAGAGTTAGGGTTAAGTCTAGGGTTAGTTTTAGGGTGAGGGTTAGGGTGAGGGGGAGGGTGAGCGTGAACTAGAGGGTGAGGGTGAGTGTGAGGGTGAGGGCGAGGGTGAGGGTTCTGGTTAGGTTTACGGGTAGGGATAGAAGTAGGGGTAGGTTTATGTTGAGGGGTGAGGCTGAGGTTAGGGTGAGTGTTAGGTTTACGGTTAGGGTTAGGGTTAGGGATAGGTTTAGGGTTAGGGTTAGGGTTAGGGTTAGGGTTAGGGTGAGTGTTAGGTTGAGAGTAAGGGTGAGGGTAAAGATGTGGGTTAGGGTTAGGGTTATTGTGAGGTTTAGGGTTAGGGTTAGGGTTAGGGTTAGGGTTAGGTTTAGGGTTAGGGTCAGGTTTTAGGTTTAGTGTTAGGTTTAGGCTTATGGTTAGGGTTAGGGTTAGGGTTAGGTTTAGGGTGAATGTTAGGGTGAGAATGATGGTAATGGTTATGGTGAGGGAGTGAGTGTGAGTGTGAGGGTTAGGGTTAGGGTTAGGTTGAGGGTAAGGGTGAGAGTTAGGTAGAGGGTTAGGGTTAGGTTTAGTGTTAGGGTTAGGGGTAGGGTTAGGTTTAGGGTTAGGGTTAGGGTTAGGGTGAGGGTCAGGGTGAGGTTCAGTGTGAGGGTGAGTGTGAGGGTTAGGGTTAGGTTTAAAGTTAGGGTTAGGTTGAGGGTGAAGGTGAGGATTAGTGAGAGGGTTAGGGTTACGGTTAGGGTTAGGGTTAGGGTGAGTGTTAGGGTGAGGGTAAGTGTGAGGATGAGGGTTAGGTTTATGGTTAGGGTTAGGGTTAGGGTGAGTGTTAGGGTAAGGGTAAGGTTGAGGGTGAGCGTGAGATTTAGTTAGGGTTAGGGTGAGAGTTAGGGTTTGGGTTAGGTTTAGGGTTAGAGTTAGAGTGAGGTTGAGGTTTAGGGTTAGGGTTAGGGTTATGGTCAGTGTTAGGGTGAGGGTTAGGTTGAGGGTGAGTGTGAGGGTGAGGTTTATGATGAGGGTTAGGGTTAGGCTGAGGGTTAGTGTGAGGTTTAGGGTGAGGGTGATGGTGAGGGTGAGGGTGAGGTTGAGGGTGAGGGTTAGGTTTATGGTTAGGGTTAGGGTGAGGTTGAAGGTGAGGGTTAGGGTTAGTGTGAAGGTTATGGTGAGGGTGAGGGTTAGGTTTATGGTTAGTTTTAGGGTTAGGATAAGTGTGAGGGTGAGGGTTAGGGTGAGGATTAGGTTAGGGTTAGGCTGAGGGTTAGTGTGAGGTTTAGGGTGAGGGTGAGTGTGAGTGTGAGGGTGAGAGTTAGGGTAAGGGTTAAGCTTAGGTTTAGGTGTAGGGTTAGGGTTAGAGTTAGGGTTAAGGTGAGGCTGAGGGTTAGGGTGAGGGTTAGGATGAGGATGATGTTTAGTGTTAAAGTTAGGGTTAGGGTGAGGGTTAGGGTGAGGGTTAGGGTAAGGGTTATGGTTAGGGTTTGGGTTAGGGTGAGGGTTAGGGTTAGGTTTAGGGTTAGGGTGAGGGTGAAGTTGAGGTTTAGGAGTGAGGGTTAGGGTTAGGCTGAGGGTTAGTGTGAGGTTTAGGGTGAGGGTGACGGTGAGGGTGAGGGTTAGGTTTAGGGTTAGGGTTAGGGTTAGGGTGAGGTTGAGGGTGAGGGTTAGGGTTAGGATGAGGGTTATGGTGAGGTTAAGAGTGATTGTGAGTGTTAGCTTTGGGGTCAGGTTTAGGGTTAGAATGAGAGTGAGGGTTAGGGTGAAGGTCAGGGTTAGGGTTAGGCTGAGGGTTAGTGTGAGGATTAGGGTGAGGGTGAGGGTGAGTGTTAGGCTGAGGGTGAGGGTGAGAGTGAGGGTTAGAGTTAGTGTTAGGCTTAGGTTTAGGTTTAGGGTTAGGGTTAGTGTTATGGTTAGGAAGAGGTAGAGGTTAGGGTGAGGGTTAGGGTGAGGGTGAGGGTTAGGTTTAGTGTTAGTGTGAGGGTTAGGGTTAGTGTTAGGGTTAGGTGAGGGTGAGTGTAAGGGTTAAGGTTAGGGTTAACGTTAGGATTACGAGGTGAGGGTTAGGGTGAGGATGAGGGTTAGGGTAACGGTTAGGGTGAGGGTGAGGTTGAAGTTGATGGTTACTGTGAGGGTGAGTGTGAGGTTGAGGGTTAGTGTGAGGGTGAGGGTGAAGGTTATGGTTTGGTTCAGTGTTGGGGTTAGGTTTAGGGTTAGGGTTAGGGTAAGGGTTAGTTTTAGGATTAGGGTGAGGGTGAGGATTAGGGTTAGGGTTAGAGTTAGGGTGAGTGTGAGGTTTAGGTTTAGGGTTAGTGTTAGAGTGAGGGTTAGTGTGAGGATGATGGTTATGGTTATGGTTATGGTTATGGTTAGGGTTAGGGTTAGGGTAAGTGTTAGGGTGAGGGCTAGAGTGATGGTGAAGGTGAGGGTTAGGGTTTGATTTAGGGTTAGTATTAGTGTTAGGGGTAGGGTTAGGGTTAGGGTAAGGATTAGGGTGATGGTTAGGGTTAGCGTTAGGGTTAGTGTTAGTGTTAGTGTTAGTGTTAGGGTTAGGGTTAGGGTGAGGGTTAGGGTGAGGTTTATAGTGAGGGTTAGAGGGAGCGTTAGGGTTAGGGTTTGGTATAGCGTTAGGGTGACGGTTAGGGTGAGGGTGAGGGTGAATTTTATGGTTAGGGTGAGGGTGAGGGTGAAGTTGAGGGTTAGGATGATGATGAGAGTGAGATTTAGGTTGAGGGTTAGGGTGAGGGTTAGGGAGAGCGGTTAGGGTGAGGGTGAGGTTGAGGTTTATGGTTAGGGTTAGGATGAGCGTGAGGGTTGGGGTGAGGTGAAGTGAGGGTGAGGGTTCGGGTGAGGGTTAGGGTGAGGGTTAGGGTGAGAGTTAGGGTTAAGTCTAGGGTTAGTTTTAGGGTGAGGGTTAGGGTGAGGGGAGGGTGAGCGTGAACTAGAGGGTGAGGTGAGTGTGAGGGTGAGGCGAGGGTGAGGAGTTCTGGTTAGGGTTACGGGTAGGGATAGAGGTAGGGGTAGGTTTATGTTGAGGGTGAGGCTGAGGGTTAGGGTGAGTGTTAGGTTTACGGTTAGGGTTAGGGTTAGGGTTAGGTTTAGGGTTAGGGTTAGGGTTAGGGTTAGGGTTAGGGTTAGGGTGAGTGTTAGGTTGAGAGTAAGGGTGAGGTAAAGATGTGGGTTAGGGTTAGGGTTATTGTGAGGTTTAGGGTTAGGGTTAGGGTTAGGGTTAGGTTTAGGGTTAGGGTCAGGTTTTAGGTTTAGTGTTAGGTTTAGGCTTATGGTTAGGGTTAGGGTTAGGGTTAGGTTTAGGGTGAATGTTAGGGTGAGAATGATGGTAATGGTTATGGTGAGGGTGAGTGTGAGTGTGAGGGTTAGGGTTAGGTTTAGGTTGAGGGTAAGGGTGAGAGTTAGGTAGAGGGTTAGGGTTAGGTTTAGTGTTAGGGTTAGGGGTAGGGTTAGGTTTAGGGTTAGGGTTAGGGTTAGGGTGAGGGTCAGGGGTGAGGTTCAGTGTGAGGGTGAGTGTGAGGGTTAGGGTTAGGTTTAAAGTTAGGGTTAGGTTGAGGGTGAGGGTGAGGATTAGTGAGAGGGTTAGGGTTACGGTAAGGGTTAGGGTTAGGGTGAGTGTTAGGGTGAGGGTAAGTGTGAGGATGAGGGTTAGGTTTATGGTTAGGGTTAGGGTTAGGGTGAGTGTTAGGGTAGGGTAAGGTTGAGGGTGAGCGTGAGATTTAGTTAGGGTTAGGGTGAGGGTTAGGGTTTGGGTTAGGTTTAGGGTTAGAGTTAGGAGTGAGGTTGAGGTTTAGGGTTAGGGTTAGGGTTATGGTCAGTGTTAGGGTGAGGGTTAGGTTGAGGGTGAGTGTGAGGGTGAGGTTTATGATGAGGGTTAGGGTTAGGCTGAGGGTTAGTGTGAGGTTTAGGGCGAGGGTGATGGTGAGGGTGAGGGTGAGGTTGAGGGTGAGAGTTAGGTTTATGGTTAGGGTTAGGGTGAGGTTGAAGGTGAGGGTTAGGGTTAGTGTGAAGGTTATGGTGAGGGTGAGGGTGAGGGTTAGGTTTATGGTTAGTTTTAGGGTTAGGATAAGTGTGAGGGTGAGGGTTAGGGTGAGGATTAGGTTAGGGTTAGGCTGAGGGTTAGTGTGAGGTTTAGGGTGAGGGTGAGTGTGAGTGTGAGGGTGAGGGTGAGAGTTAGGGTAGGGTTAGCTTAGGTTTAGGTGTAGGGTTAGGGTTAGAGTTAGGGTTAAGGTGAGGCTGAGGGTTAGGGTGAGGGTTAGGATGAGGATGATGTTTAGTGTTAAGGTTAGGGTTAGGGTGAGGGTTAGGGTGAGGGTTAGGGTAAGGGTTATGGTTAGGTTTTGGGTTAGGGTGAGGGTTAGGGTTAGGTTTAGGGTTAGGGTGAGGGTGAAGTTGAGGTTTAGAGTGAGGGTTAGGGTTAGGCTGAGGGTTAGTGTGAGGTTTAGGGTGAGGGTGACGGTGAGGGTGAGGGTTAGGTTTAGGGTTAGGGTTAGGGTTAGGGTGAGGTTGAGGGTGAGGGTTAGGGTTAGGATGAGGGTTATGGTGAGGTTAAGAGTGATTGTGAGTGTGAGCTTTGGGGTCAGGTTTAGGGTTAGAATGAGAGTGAGGGTTAGGGTGAAGGTCAGGGGTTAGGGTTAGGCTGAGGGTTAGTGTGAGGATTAGGGTGAGGGTGAGGGTGAGTGTTAGGCTGAGGGTGAGGGTGAGAGTGAGGGTTAGAGTTAGTGTTAGGCTTAGGTTTAGGTTTAGGGTTAGGGTTAGTGTTATGGTTAGGAAGAGGTAGAGGGTTAGGGTGAGGGTTAGGGTGAGGGTGAGGGTTAGGTTTAGTGTTAGTGTGAGGGTTAGGGTTAGTGTTAGGAGTTAGGGTGAGGGTGAGTGTAAGGGTTAAGGTTAGGGTTAACGTTAGGATTACGGTGAGGGTTAGGGTGAGGAGATGAGGGTTAGGGTAACGGTTAGGGTGAGGGTGAGGTTGAAGTTGATGGTTACTGTGAGGGTGAGTGTGAGGTTGAGGGTTAGTGTGAGGGTGAGGTGAGGGTGAAGGTTATGGTTTGGTTCAGTGTTGGGGTTAGGTTTAGGGTTAGGGTTAGGGTAAGGGTTAGTTTTAGGATTAGGGTGAGGGTGAGGGTTAGGGTTAGGGTTAGGGTTAGAGTTAGGGTGAGTGTGAGGTTTAGGTTTAGGGTTAGGGTTAGTGTTAGAGTGGAGGGTTAGGGTGAGGATGATGGTTATGGTTATGGTTAGGGTTAGGGTAAGTGTTAGGGTGAGGGTTAGAGTGATGGTGAAATTGAGGGTTAGTGTTTGATTTAGGGTTAGTATTAGTGTTAGGGTTAGGGTTAGGGTTAGGGTGAGGATTAGGGTGATGTTTAGGGTTAGGGTTAGGTTTAGTTTTAGGGTTTGGTTTAGGGTGAGTGTTGTGGTTAGTGTTAGGGTTAGGGTTAGGGTGAGAGTTAGGCTGAGGTTAAGAGTGAGGGTTAGAGGGAGCGTTAGTATTAGGGTTAGGTATAGCGTTAGGGTGAGGGTTAGGGTGAGGGTGAATGTTATGGTTAGGGTGAGGGTGAGGGTGAAGGTGAGGGTTAGGATGAGGATGAGAGTGAAAGTTAGGTTGAGGGTTAGTGTGAGAGTTAGGGAGAGGGTTAGGGTGAGGGTGAGGTTGAGGGTTATGGTTAGGGTTAGGGTTAGGATGAGCGTGAGTGTTACGGTGACGGTGAAGTGAGTGTGAGGGTTCAGGTGAGGGTTAAGGTGAGGGTTAGGGTGAGAGTTAGGGTTAAGTTTGGGGTTGGTTTTAGGGTGAGGGTTAGGATGAGGGGGAGGGTGAGCGTGAAGTAGAGGGTGAGGGTGAGTGTGAGGGTGAGGGCGAGGGTAAGGTTTCTGGTTAGGGTTACGGGTAGGGATAGAGGTAGGGGTAGGGTTATGGTGAGGGTGAGGCTGAGGGTTAGGGTGAGGGTTAGGTTTACGGTTAGGGTTAGGGTTAGGGTGAGTGTTAGGTTGAGAGTAAGGGTTAGGGTAAAGATGTGGGTTAGGGTTAGGGTTATTGTGAGGGTTAGGGTTAGGGTTAGGTTTTAGGGTTAGTGTTAGGGTTAGGCTTATGGTTAGGGTTAGGTTTAGGGTTAGGGTTAGGTTTAGGGTTAGGGTTAGGTTTAGGGTGAATGTGAGGGTGAGAATGATGGTTATGGTTATGGTGAGGGTGAGGGTGATGGTTAGGGTGAGGGTGAGTGTGAGGGTGAGGGTTATGGTGAAGGGGAGGGTTAGAGTTAGGGTTAGGTAGAGGTTAGGGTGAGAGTTAGGTATAGGGTTAGGGTTAGGTTAGTGTTAGGGTTAGGGGTAGGGTTAGGGTTAGGGTTAGGGTTAGGGTGAGGGTCAGGGTGAGGTTTAGTGTGAGGGTGAGTGTGAGGGTTAGGGTTAGGCTTAAAGTTAGTGTGAGTTTGAGGGGTGAGGGTGAGGGTTAGATTTAAGGTTAGGGTTAGGGGTTATGTTTAGGGTGAGTGTTAGGGTGATGGTAAGGGTGAGGTTGAGGGCCAGGGTTAGGTTTAGGGTTAGGGTGTGGTTTAATGTGAGGGTTAGTGTTAGGGGTAGGGTTAGGGTTAGAGTTAGAGCGAGGGTGAGGTTTAGGGTTAGGGTGTGGCTTAATGTGAGGGTTAGGTTTAGGGTTAGGGTTAGGGTTAGGTTTAGAGTTAGGGTGAGGGTGAGGTTTAAGGTTAGGGTTAGGGTTTGGGTAAAGGTGAGGGTTAGGGTAAGTATGATGGTTAAGTTTAGGGTGAGGGTTAGGTGAGGGTTAGAGTTAGGGTTATGGTTAGGGTTAGGGTGAGGTTGAGGGTGAGGGTAGGGTGACGTTTAGGGTGAGGGTTAGGTTTATTTTTAGGGTTAGTCTGAGTGTTAGGGTGAGGGTTAGAGTGAGGGTGAGGGTGATGGTTGGGGTTAGGGTTAGGGGTGAGTGTGAGGGTTAGGGTGGGGGTGAGGGTTTGTGTGAGGGTGAGGGTTAGGGTTAGAAGTTAGTGTTAGGGTTAGGAGTTAGAGTTAGGGTTAGGGTCAGGTTTAGGGTGAGGGTGAGGGTTAGGGTGAGTGTGAGTTTGATGGTTAGGGTTAGGGTGAGGGTGAGGGTGAGGTTTAGGGTTAGGGTGAGCGGTTAGGTTTAGAGTTAGGGTTAGGGTTAGCATTAGGGTTAGGGTTTGGGTTAGAGTTATGGTGAGTGATGGGTTGAGGGTTAGGGTGAGTGTGAGGGTTAGGGTTAGGTTAGGGTAAGGGTTAGGGTGAAAGTGAGGGTGAGGTTGAGGGTGAGGGTGAGAGTTAGGGTTAGGGATAGGGATAGGGTTAGGGTGAGTGTGAGGGTGAGGGTGAGGATGAGTGTTAGGGTGAGGGTTAGGTCTATGGTGAGGGTGAAGGTGAGGGTTAGTGTGTTGGTAAGTGTGAGGGTTAGGTTATGGTTAGTGTTAGTGTTTGAGTTAGGGTTAGGGTTAGGGTGATGGTGAGGGTTAGGGTGAGGGTAAGGGTGAGGGTTAGGATGAGGGTTAAGGTTAGGGTTAGGGTGAGGGTTATGGTGAGGGTTAGGGTTAGGGTTCGGTGTTAGGGTTAGGGTTAGAGTTAGGGTGAGTGTGAGGTTTAGGGTTAGGGTTAGGGTTAGTGTTAGAGTGAGGGTTAGGGTGAGGATGATGGTTATGGTTAGGTTTAGGGTTAGGGTTAGTGTAAGTGTTAGGGTGACGGTTAGAGTGATGGTGAGGGTGAGGGTTAGGGTTTGATTTAGGGTTAGTATTAGTGTTAGGGTTCAGGTTAGGTTAGGGTGAGGATTAGGGTGATGGTTAGGGTTAGGGTTAGGTTTAGTGTTAGGGTTAGGTTTAGGGTGAGTGTTGTGGATAGTGTTAGGGTTAGGGTTAGGGTGAGGGTTAGGGTGAGGTTTATAGTGAGGGTTAGAGGGAGCATTAGGATTAGGGTTAGGTATAGCTTTAGGGTGAGAGTTAGGGTGAGGGAGAATGTTATGGTTAGGGAGAGGGTGAGGGTGAAGGTGAGGTTTAGGATTAGGATGAGAGTGAGAGTTAGGTTGAGGGTTAGGGTGAGGGTTAGGGAGAGGGTTAGGGTGAGGGTGAGGTTGAGGGTTATAGTTAGGGTTAGGGTTAGGATGAGCGTGAGGGTTAGGGTGAGGGTGAAGTGAGGGTGAGGGTTCGGGTGAGGGTTCAGGTGAGGGTTAGGGTGAGAGTTAGGGTTAAGTTTAGGGTTAGTTTTAGGGTGAGGGTAGGGTGAGGGGGACAGTGAGCATGAAGTAGAGGGTGAGGGTGAGTGTGAGTGTGAGGGCGAGGGTGAAGGTTCTTGTTAGGGTTACGGGTAGGGATGGGGTAGGGGTAGGGTTATGGTGAGAGTGAGGCTGAGGTTTAGTGTTATGGTAAGGGTTAGGGTTATGGTTAGGGTGAGTGTTAGGTTGAGGCTAAGGGTGAGGGTAAAGATGTGGGTTAGGTTTAGGGTTAGGTTGAGGGTTAGGGTTACGGTTAGGGTTAGGGTTAGGTTTTAAGGTTAGTGTTAGGGTTAGGCTTATGGTTAGGGTTAGGGTTATGTTTAGGGTAAGTGTTAGGGTGATGGTAAGGCTGAAGTTGAGGGCCAGGGTTAGGATTAGGGTTAGGGTGTGGCTTAATGTGAGGGTTAGGTTTAGGGGTAGGTTTAGGGTTAGAGTTACGGTGAGGGTGAGATTTAGGGTTAGGGTTAGGGTTTAAGTAAGAGTGAGGGTTAAGGTAAGGATAATGGTTATGGTTAGGGTGAGGGTTAGGGTGCTGGTTAGAGTTAGGGTTATTGTTAGGGTTAGGGTGAGGGTGAGGGTAGGGTGAGGATTAGGGTGAGGGTTAGGTTTAGGGTTAGGGTTAGTCTGAGTGTTAGGGTGAGGGTTAGAGTGATGGTGAGGGTGAGGGTTGGGGTTAGGGTTAGGGTGAGGGTTATGGTGACGGTGAGGGTTAGTGTGAGGGTGAGGGTTAGGGTTAGTGTTAGGGTTAGGGTTAGAGTTAGGGTTAAGTTCAGGGTTAGGGTGGGGGTGAGGGTGTGTATGAGGGTTAGGGTGAGGTTGAGGGTTAGGATGGGGGTGAGAGTGAGGGTGAGGGTGAGTGTGAGTTTGATGGTTAGGGTTAGGGTTAGGGTGAGGTGAGGGTGAGGGTTAGGGTGAGGGTAAGGGTTAGCGTTAGGGTGAGGTTAGGGTTAGAGTTAGGGTTAGGGTTAGCATTAGGGTTAGGGTTTGGGTTAGGGTTATGGTGAGGGATAGGTTGAGGTTTAGGGTGAGTGTGAGGGTTAGGGTTAGGGTAGGGTAAGTGTTAGGGGTGAAAGTGAGGGTGTGGGTGAGGGTGAGATTTAGGGTTAGGGATAGGAATAGGGTTAGGGTGAGGGTGAGGGTTAGGTTTAGGGTTATGGTTAGGGTTAGGGTTAGGGTTAGGGTTAGGGTTAGGGTTAGGGTTAGGTCCATGGTGAGGGTGAAGGTGAGGGTTAGTGTGTTGGTAAGTGTGAGGGTTAGGTTATGGTTAGTGTTAGTGTTAGTGTTAGTGTTAGTGATAGTGTTAGGGTTAGGGTTAGGGTGAGGGTAAGGGTTAGGGGAAAGTGAGGGTGAGGTTGAGGGTGAGGGGTGAGAGTTAGGGTTAGGGATAGTGATAGGGTTAGGGTGAGTGTGAGGGTGAGGGTGAGGGTGAGGATGAGTGTTAGGGTGAGGGTGAGGGTTAGGTCTATGGTGAGGGTGAAGGTGAGGGTTAGTGTGTTGGTAAGTGTGAGGGTTAGGTTATGGTTAGTGTTAGTGTTTGAGTTAGGGTTAGGGTTAGGGTGAGGGTGAGGGTTAGGGTGAGGGTAAGGGTGAGGGTGAGGATGAGGGTTAAGGTTAGGGTTAGGGTGAGGGTCATGGTGAGGGGTAGTGTTAGGGTTCGTGTTAGGGTTAGGGTTAGAGTTAGGGTGAGTGTGAGGTTTAGGGTTAGGGTTAGGGTTAGTGTTAGAGTGAGGGTTAGGGTGAGGATGATGGTTATGGTTAGGTTTAGGGTTAGGGTTAGTGTAAGTGTTAGGGTGACGGTTAGAGTGATGGTGAGGGTGAGGGGTAGGGTTTGATTTAGGGTTAGTATTAGTGTTAGGGTTCAGGTTAGGTTTAGGGTGAGGATTAGGGTGATGGTTAGGGTTAGGTTTATTGTTAGGGTTAGGTTTAGGGTGAGTGTTGTGGTTAGTGTTAGGGTGAGGGTTAGGGTGAGGGTTAGGGTGAGGTTTATAGTGAGGGTTAGAGGGAGCATTAGGATTAGGGTTAGGTATGGCGTTAGGGTTAGGGTTAGGGTGAGGGTGAATGTTATGGTTAGGGTGAGGGTGAGGGTGAAGGTGAGGTTTAGGTTTAGGATGAGAGTGAGAGTTAGGTTGAGGAGTTAGGGTGAGGGTTAGGGAGAGGGTTAGGGTGAGGGTGAGGTTGAGGGTTATAGTTAGGGTTAGGGTTAGGATGAGCGTGAGGGTTAGGGTGAGGGTGAAGTGAGGGTGAGGGTTCGGGTGAGGGTTCAGGTGAGGGTTAGGGTGAGAGTTAGGGTTAAGTTTAGGGTTAGTTTTAGGGTGAGGGTTAGGGTGAGGGGGACGGTGAGCGTGAAGTAGAGGGTGAGGGTGAGTGTGAGTGTGAAGGCGAGGGTGAGGGTTCTTGTTAGGGTTACGGGTAGGGATAGGGGTAGGGTTATGGTGAGGGTGAGGCTGAGGGTTAGTGTTACTGTAAGGGTTAGGGTTATGGTTAGGGTGAGTGTTAGGTTGAGGGTAAGGGTGAGGGTAAAGATGTGGGTTAGGTTTAGGGTTAGGGTGAGGGTTAGGGTTAGGGTTAGGGTTAGGGTGAGGGTTAGGGTTAGGGTTAGGGTTAGGGTTAGGTTTTAAGGTTAGTGTTAGGGTTAGGCTTATGGTTAGGGTTATGGTTAGGGTTAGGTTTAGGGTGAATGTTAGGGTGAGAATGATGGTTATGGTTATGGTGAGGGTGAGGGTGAGGGTTAGGGTTAGGGTGAGGGTGAGGGTGAGTGTGAGGGTGAGGGTTATGGTGAAGGGGAGGGTTAGGGTTAGGTATAGGGTTAGGGTGAGAGTTAGGTAGAGGGTTAGGGTTAGGTTTAGTGTTAGGGTTAGGGGTAGGGTTAGGGTTAGGGTTAGGGTGAGGGTCAGGGTGAGTTTTAGTGTGAGGGTGAGTGTGAGGGTTAGGGTTAGCTTTAAAGATAGGGTGAGGTTGAGGGTGAGGTTGAGGGTTAGGGTTACGGTTAGCGTTAGGGTTATGTTTAGGGTAAGTGTTAGGGTGATGGTAAGGCTGAGGTTGAGGGCCAGGGTTAGGTTTAGTGTTAAGGTGTGGCTTAATGTGAGGGTTAGGGTTAGGGGTAGGGTTAGGGTTAGAGTTAGGGTGAGGGTGAGGTTTAGGGTTAGGGTTAGGGTTTAGGTAAGTGTGAGGGTTAAGGTAAGGATGATGGTTATGGTTAGGGTGAGGGTTAGGGTGCGGGTTAGAGTTAGGGTTATGGTTAGGGTGAGGGTGAGGGTGAGGGTACGGTGAGGTTTAGGGTGAGGGTTAGGTTTAGGGTTAGGGTTAGTCTGAGTGTTAGGGTGAGGGTTAGAGTGATGGTGAGGGTGAGGCTTGGGGTTAGGGTTAGGGTGAGGGTGAGGGTGAGGGTTAGTGTGAGGGTGAGTGTTAGGGTTAGTGTTAGGGTTAGGGTTATAGTTAGGGTTAGGTTCAGGGTTAGGGTGGGGGTGAGGGTGAGTATGAGGGTTAGGGTGAGGTTGAGGGTTAGGGATGGGTTGTGAGAGTGAGGGTGAGGGTGAGTGTGAGTTTGATGGTTAGGGTTAGGGTTAGGGTGAGGGTGATCGTGAGGGTGAGGGTTAGGGTGAGGGTAAGGGTTAGGGTTAGGGTGAGGGTTAGGGTTAGAGTTAGGATTAGGGTTAGCATTAGGGTTAGGGTTTGGGTTAGGGTTATGGTGAGGGATAGGTCGAGGTTTAGGGTGAGTGTGAGGGTTAGGGTTAGGGTTAGGGTAGGGTAAGGGTTAGGGTGAAAGTGAGGTGAGGGTGAGGGTGAGAGTTATGGTTAGGGATAGGGATAGGGTTAGGGTGAGGGTGAGGGTTAGGTTTAGTGTTAGGGTTAGGGTTAGGGTTAGGGTTAGGGTTAGGGTTAGGGTTAGGTCCATGGTGAGGCTGAAGTTGAGGGTTAGTGTGTTGGTAAGTGTGAGGGTTAGGTTATGGTTAGTGTTAGTGTTAGTGTTAGTGTTAGGGTTAGGGTTAGGGTGAGGGTGAGGTTAGGATGAGGGTAATGGTGAGTGTGAGGATAAGGGTTAAGGTTAGTGTTAGGGTGAGGGTTATTGTGAGGGTTAGTGTTAGGGTTCGGGTGAGGGTTAGGTTTAGAGTTAGGGTGAGTGTGAGGTTTAGGGTTAGGGTTAGTGTTAGAGTGAGGGTTAGTGTGAGTATGATGTTTATGGTTATGGTTATGGTTAGGGTTAGGTTTGGGTTAGGGTTAGGTTTAGGGTAAGTGTTAGGGTGAGGGCTAGAAGTGATGGTGAGGGTGAGGGTTAGGGTTTGATTTAGGGTTAGTATTAGTGTTAGGGTTAGGGTTAGGGTTAGGGTGAGGATTAGGGTGATGGTTAGGGTTAGGGTTAGGGTTAGTGTTAGTGTTAGGGTTAGGGTTAGGGTGAGGGTTAGTGTGAGGTTTATAGTGAGGGTTAGAGGGAGCGTTAGGGTTAGGGTTTGGTATAGCGTTAGGGTGACGGTTAGGGTGAGGGTGAGGTGAAGTTGAGGGTTAGGATGATGATGAGAGTGAGATTTGGGTTGAGGGTTAGGGTCAGGGTTAGGGAGACGGTTAGGGTGAGGGTGAGGTTGAGGTTTATGGTTAGGGTTAGGATGAGCGTGAGGGTTGGGGTGAGGGTGAAGTGAGGGTGAGGGTTCGGGTGAGGGTTAGGGTGAGGGTTAGGGTGAGAGTTAGGGTTAAGTCTAGGGTTAGTTTTAGGGTGAGGGTTAGGGTGAGGGGGAGGGTGAGCGTGAACTAGAGGGTGAGGGTGAGTGTGAGGGTGAGGGCGAGGGTGAGGGTTCTGGTTAGGTTTACGGGTAGGGATAGAAGTAGGGGTAGGTTTATGTTGAGGGTGAGGCTGAGGGTTAGGGTGAGTGTTAGGTTTACGGTTAGGGTTAGGGTTAGGGATAGGTTTAGGGTTAGGGTTAGGGTTAGGGTTAGGGTTAGGGTGAGTGTTAGGTTGAGAGTAAGGGTGAGGGTAAAGATGTGGGTTAGGGTTAGGGTTATTGTGAGGTTTAGGGTTAGGGTTAGGGTTAGGGTTAGGTTTAGGGTTAGGGTCAGGTTTTAGGTTTAGTGTTAGGTTTAGGCTTATGGTTAGGGTTAGGGTTAGGGTTAGGTTTAGGGTGAATGTTAGGGTGAGAATGATGGTAATGGTTATGGTGAGGGTGAGTGTGAGTGTGAGGGTTAGGGTTAGGGTTAGGTTGAGGGTAAGGGTGAGAGTTAGGTAGAGGGTTAGGGTTAGGTTTAGTGTTAGGGTTAGGGGTAGGGTTAGGTTTAGGGTTAGGGTTAGGGTTAGGGTGAGGGTCAGGGTGAGGTTCAGTGTGAGGGTGAGTGTGAGGGTTAGGGTTAGGTTTAAAGTTAGGGTTAGGTTGAGGGTGAGGGTGAGGATTAGTGAGAGGGTTAGGGTTACGGTTAGGGTTAGGGTTAGGGTGAGTGTTAGGGTGAGGGTAAGTGTGAGGATGAGGGTTAGGTTTATGGTTAGGGTTAGGGTTAGGGTGAGTGTTAGGGTAAGGGTAAGGTTGAGGGTGAGCGTGAGATTTAGTTAGGGTTAGGGTGAGGGTTAGGGTTTGGGTTAGGTTTAGGGTTAGAGTTAGAGTGAGGTTGAGGTTTAGGGTTAGGGTTAGGGTTATGGTCAGTGTTAGGGTGAGGGTTAGGTTGAGGGTGAGTGTGAGGGTGAGGTTTATGATGAGGGTTAGGGTTAGGCTGAGGGTTAGTGTGAGGTTTAGGGTGAGGGTGATGGTGAGGGTGAGGGTGAGGTTGAGGGTGAGAGTTAGGTTTATGGTTAGGGTTAGGGTGAGGTTGAAGTTGAGGGTTAGGGTTAGTGTGAAGGTTATGGTGAGGGTGAGGGTTAGGTTTATGGTTAGTTTTAGGGTTAGGATAAGTGTGAGGGTGAGGGTTAGGGTGAGGATTAGGTTAGGGTTAGGCTGAGGGTTAGTGTGAGGTTTAGGGTGAGGGTGAGTGTGAGTGTGAGGGTGAGGGTGAGAGTTAGGGTAAGGGTTAAGCTTAGGTTTAGGTGTAGGGTTAGGGTTAGAGTTAGGGTTAAGGTGAGGCTGAGGGTTAGGGTGAGGGTTAGGATGAGGATGATGTTTAGTGTTAAAGTTAGGGTTAGGGTGAGGGTTAGGGTGAGGGTTAGGGTAAGGGTTATGGTTAGGTTTTGGGTTAGGGTGAGGGTTAGGATTAGGTTTAGGGTTAGGGTGAGGGTGAAGTTGAGGTTTAGAGTGAGGGTTAGGGTTAGGCTGAGGGTTAGTGTGAGGTTTAGGGTGAGGGTGACGGTGAGGGTTAGGTTTAGGGTTAGGGTTAGGGTTAGGGTGAGGTTGAGGTGAGGTTAGGGTTAGGATGAGGGTTATGGTGAGGTTAAGAGTGATTGTGAGTGTGAGCTTTGGGGTCAGGTTTAGGGTTAGAATGAGAGTGAGGGTTAGGGTGAAGGTCAGGGTTAGGGTTAGGCTGAGGGTTAGTGTGAGGATTAGGGTGAGGGTGAGGGTGAGTGTTAGGCTGAGGGTGAGGGTGAGAGTGAGGGTTAGAGTTAGTGTTAGGCTTAGGTTTAGGTTTAGGGTTAGGGTTAGTGTTATGGTTAGGAAGAGGTAGAGGGTTAGGGTGAGGGTTAGGGTGAGGGTTAGGTTTAGTGTTAGTGTGAGGGTTAGGGTTAGTGTTAGGGTTAGGGTGAGGGTGAGTGTAAGGGTTAAGGTTAGGGTTAACGTTAGGATTACGGTGAGGGTTAGGGTGAGGATGAGGGTTAGGGTAACGGTTAGGGTGAGGGTGAGGTTGAAGTTGATGGTTACTGTGAGGGTGAGTGTGAGGTTGAGGGTTAGTGTGAGGGTGAGGGTGAGGGTGAAGGTTATGGTTTGGTTCAGTGTTGGGGTTAGGTTTAGGGTTAGGGTTAGGGTAAGGGTTAGTTTTAGGATTAGGGTGAGGGTGAGGGTTAGGGTTAGGGTTAGGGTTAGAGTTAGGGTGAGTGTGAGGTTTAGGTTTAGGGTTAGGGTTAGTGTTAGAGTGAGGGTTAGGGTGAGGATGATGGTTATGGTTATGGTTAGGGTTAGGGTAAGTGTTAGGGTGAGGGTTAGAGTGATGGTGAAATTGAGGGTTAGTGTTTGATTTAGGGTTAGTATTAGTGTTAGGGTTAGGGTTAGGGTTAGGGTGAGGATTAGGGTGATGTTTAGGGTTAGGGTTAGGTTTAGTTTTAGGGTTTGGTTTAGGGTGAGTGTTGTGGTTAGTGTTAGGGTTAGGGTTAGGGTGAGAGTTAGGGTGAGGTTAAGAGTGAGGGTTAGAGGGAGCGTTAGTATTAGGGTTAGGTATAGCGTTAGGGTGAGGGTTAGGGTGAGGGTGAATGTTATGGTTAGGGTGAGGGTGAGGGTGAAGGTGAGGGTTAGGATGAGGATGAGAGTGAAAGTTAGGTTGAGGGTTAGTGTGAGGGTTAGGGAGAGGGTTAGGGTGAGGGTGAGGTTGAGGGTTATGGTTAGGGTTAGGGTTAGGATGAGCGTGAGTGTTACGGTGACGGTGAAGTGAGTGTGAGGGTTCAGGTGAGGGTTAAGGTGAGGGTTAGGGTGAGAGTTAGGGTTAAGTTTGGGGTTAGTTTTAGGGTGAGGGTTAGGATGAGGGGGAGGGTGAGCGTGAAGTAGAGGGTGAGGGTGAGTGTGAGGGTGAGGGCGAGGGTAAGGTTTCTGGTTAGGGTTACGGGTAGGGATAGAGGTAGGGGTAGGGTTATGGTGAGGGTGAGGCTGAGGGTTAGGGTGAGGGTTAGGTTTACGGTTAGGGTTAGGGTTAGGGTGAGTGTTAGGTTGAGAGTAAGGGTTAGGGTAAAGATGTGGGTTAGGGTTAGGGTTATTGTGAGGGTTAGGGTTAGGGTTAGGTTTTAGGGTTAGTGTTAGGGTTAGGCTTATGGTTAGGGTTAGGTTTAGGGTTAGGGTTAGGTTTAGGGTGAATGTGAGGGTGAGAATGATGGTTATGGTTATGGTGAGGGTGAGGGTGATGGTTAGGGTGAGGGTGAGTGTGAGGGTGAGGGTTATGGTGAAGGGGAGGGTTAGAGTTAGGGTTAGGTAGAGGGTTAGGGTGAGAGTTAGGTATAGGGTTAGGGTTAGGTTAGTGTTAGGGTTAGGGGTAGGGTTAGGGTTAGGGTTAGGGTTAGGGTGAGGGTCAGGGTGAGGTTTAGTGTGAGGGTGAGTGTGAGGGTTAGGGTTAGGCTTAAAGTTAGTGTGAGTTTGAGGGTGAGGGTGAGGGTTAGATTTAAGGTTAGGGTTAGGGTTATGTTTAGGGTGAGTGTTAGGGTGATGGTAAGGGTGAGGTTGAGGGCCAGGGTTAGGTTTAGGGTTAGGGTGTGGTTTAATGTGAGGGTTAGTGTTAGGGGTAGGGTTAGGGTTAGAGTTAGGGCGAGGGTGAGGTTTAGGGTTAGGGTGTGGCTTAATGTGAGGGTTAGGTTTAGGGTTAGGGTTAGGGTTAGGTTTAGAGTTAGGGTGAGGGTGAGGTTTAAGGTTAGGGTTAGGGTTTGGGTAAAGGTGAGGGTTAGGGTAAGTATGATGGTTAAGTTTAGGGTGAGGGTTAGGTGAGGGTTAGAGTTAGGGTTATGGTTAGGGTTAGGGTGAGGTTGAGGGTGAGGGTAGGGTGACGTTTAGGGTGAGGGTTAGGTTTATTTTTAGGGTTAGTCTGAGTGTTAGGGTGAGGGTTAGAGTGAGGGTGAGGGTGATGGTTGGGGTTAGGGTTAGGGTGAGTGTGAGGGTTAGGGTGGGGGTGAGGGTTTGTGTGAGGGTGAGGGTTAGGGTTAGAGTTAGTGTTAGGGTTAGGGTTAGAGTTAGGGTTAGGGTCAGGTTTAGGGTGAGGGTGAGGGTTAGGGTGAGTGTGAGTTTGATGGTTAGGGTTAGGGTGAGGGTGAGGGTGAGGTTTAGGGTTAGGGTGACGGTTAGGTTTAGAGTTAGGGTTAGGGTTAGCATTAGGGTTAGGGTTTGGGTTAGAGTTATGGTGAGTGATGGGTTGAGGGTTAGGGTGAGTGTGAGGGTTAGGGTTAGGTTAGGGTAAGGGTTAGGGTGAAAGTGAGGGTGAGGTTGAGGGTGAGGGTGAGAGTTAGGGTTAGGGATAGGGATAGGGTTAGGGTGAGTGTGAGGGTGAGGGTGAGGATGAGTGTTAGGGTGAGGGTTAGGTCTATGGTGAGGGTGAAGGTGAGGGTTAGTGTGTTGGTAAGTGTGAGGGTTAGGTTATGGTTAGTGTTAGTGTTTGAGTTAGGGTTAGGGTTAGGGTGATGGTGAGGTTAGGGTGAGGGTAAGGGTGAGGGTTAGGATGAGGGTTAAGGTTAGGGTTAGGGTGAGGGTTATGGTGAGGGTTAGGGTTAGGGTTCGTGTTAGGGTTAGGGTTAGAGTTAGGGTGAGTGTGAGGTTTAGGGTTAGGGTTAGGGTTAGTGTTAGAGTGAGGGTTAGGGTGAGGATGATGGTTATGGTTAGGTTTAGGGTTAGGGTTAGTGTAAGTGTTAGGGTGACGGTTAGAGTGATGGTGAGGGTGAGGGTTAGGGTTTGATTTAGGGTTAGTATTAGTGTTAGGGTTCAGGTTAGGTTAGGGTGAGGATTAGGGTGATGGTTAGGGTTAGGGTTAGGTTTAGTGTTAGGGTTAGGTTTAGGGTGAGTGTTGTGGATAGTGTTAGGGTTAGGGTTAGGGTGAGGGTTAGGGTGAGGTTTATAGTGAGGGTTAGAGGGAGCATTAGGATTAGGGTTAGGTATAGCTTTAGGGTGAGAGTTAGGGTGAGGGAGAATGTTATGGTTAGGGAGAGGGTGAGGGTGAAGGTGAGGTTTAGGATTAGGATGAGAGTGAGAGTTAGGTTGAGGGTTAGGGTGAGGGTTAGGGAGAGGGTTAGGGTGAGGGTGAGGTTGAGGGTTATGGTTAGGGTTAGGGTTAGGATGAGCGTGAGTGTTACGGTGACGGTGAAGTGAGTGTGAGGGTTCAGGTGAGGGTTAAGGTGAGGGTTAGGGTGAGAGTTAGGGTTAAGTTTGGGGTTAGTTTTAGGGTGAGGGTTAGGATGAGGGGGGAGGGTGAGCGTGAAGTAGAGGGTGAGGGTGAGTGTGAGGGTGAGGGCGAGGTGAAGGTTTCTGGTTAGGGTTACGGGTAGGGATAGAGGTAGGGGTAGGGTTATGGTGAGGGTGAGGCTGAGGGGTTAGGGTGAGGGTTAGGTTTACGGTTAGGGTTAGGGTTAGGGTGAGTGTTAGGTTGAGAGTAAGGGTTAGGGTAAAGATGTGGGTTAGGGTTAGGGTTATTGTGAGGGTTAGGGTTAGGGTTAGGTTTTAGGGTTAGTGTTAGGGTTAGGCTTATGGTTAGGGTTAGGTTTAGGGTTAGGGTTAGGTTTAGGGTGAATGTGAGGGTGAGAATGATGGTTATGGTTATGGTGAGGGTGAGGGTGATGGTTAGGGTGAGGGTGAGTGTGAGGGTGAGGGTTATGGTGAAGGGGAGGGTTAGAGTTAGGGTTAGGTAGAGGGTTAGGGTGAGAGTTAGGTATAGGGTTAGGGTTAGGTTAGTGTTAGGGTTAGGGGTAGGGTTAGGGTTAGGGTTAGGGTTAGGGTGAGGGTCAGGGTGAGGTTTAGTGTGAGGGTGAGTGTGAGGGTTAGGGTTAGGCTTAAAGTTAGTGTGAGTTTGAGGGTGAGGGTGAGGGTTAGATTTAAGGTTAGGGTTAGGGTTATGTTTAGGGTGAGTGTTAGGGTGATGGTAAGGGTGAGGTTGAGGGCCAGGGTTAGGTTTAGGGTTAGGGTGTGGTTTAATGTGAGGGTTAGTGTTAGGGGTAGGGTTAGGGTTAGAGTTAGGGGCGAGGGTGAGGTTTAGGGTTAGGGTGTGGCTTAATGTGAGGGTTAGGTTTAGGGTTAGGGTTAGGGTTAGGTTTAGAGTTAGGGTGAGGGTGAGGTTTAAGGTTAGGGTTAGGGTTTGGGTAAAGGTGAGGGTTAGGGTAAGTATGATGGTTAAGTTTAGGGTGAGGGTTAGGTGAGGGTTAGAGTTAGGGTTATGGTTAGGGTTAGGGTGAGGTTGAGGGTGAGGGTAGGGTGACGTTTAGGGTGAGGGTTAGGTTTATTTTTAGGGTTAGTCTGAGTGTTAGGGTGAGGGTTAGAGTGAGGGTGAGGGTGATGGTTGGGGTTAGGGTTAGGGTGAGTGTGAGGGTTAGGGTGGGGGTGAGGGTTTGTGTGAGGGTGAGGGTTAGGGTTAGAGTTAGTGTTAGGGTTAGGGTTAGAGTTAGGGTTAGGGTCAGGTTTAGGGTGAGGGTGAGGGTTAGGGTGAGTGTGAGTTTGATGGTTAGGGTTAGGGTGAGGGTGAGGGTGAGGTTTAGGGTTAGGGTGACGGTTAGGTTTAGAGTTAGGGTTAGGGTTAGCATTAGGGTTAGGGTTTGGGTTAGAGTTATGGTGAGTGATGGGTTGAGGGTTAGGGTGAGTGTGAGGGTTAGGGTTAGGGTTAGGGTAAGGGTTAGGGTGAAAGTGAGGGTGAGGTTGAGGGTGAGGGTGAGAGTTAGGGTTAGGGATAGGGATAGGGTTAGGGTGAGTGTGAGGGTGAGGGTGAGGATGAGTGTTAGGGTGAGGGTTAGGTCTATGGTGAGGGTGAAGGTGAGGGTTAGTGTGTTGGTAAGTGTGAGGGTTAGGTTATGGTTAGTGTTAGTGTTTGAGTTAGGGTTAGGGTTAGGGTGATGGTGAGGGTTAGGGTGAGGGTAAGGGTGAGGGTTAGGATGAGGGTTAAGGTTAGGGTTAGGGTGAGGGTTATGGTGAGGGTTAGAGGGAGCATTAGGATTAGGGTTAGGTATAGCTTTAGGGTGAGAGTTAGGGTGAGGGAGAATGTTATGGTTAGGGAGAGGGTGAGGGTGAAGGTGAGGTTTAGGATTAGGATGAGAGTGAGAGTTAGGTTGAGGGTTAGGGTGAGGGTTAGGGAGAGGGTTAGGGTGAGGGTGAGGTTGAGGGTTATAGTTAGGGTTAGGGTTAGGATGAGCGTGAGGGTTAGGGTGAGGGTGAAGTGAGGGTGAGGGTTCGGGTGAGGGTTCAGGTGAGGGTTAGGGTGAGAGTTAGGGTTAAGTTTAGGGTTAGTTTTAGGGTGAGGGTAGGGTGAGGGGGACAGTGAGCATGAAGTAGAGGGTGAGGTGAGTGTGAGTGTGAGGGGCGAGGGTGAAGGTTCTTGTTAGGGTTACGGGTAGGGATGGGGTAGGGGTAGGGTTATGGTGAGAGTGAGGCTGAGGTTTAGTGTTATGGTAAGGGTTAGGGTTATGGTTAGGGTGAGTGTTAGGTTGAGGCTAAGGGTGAGGGTAAAGATGTGGGTTAGGTTTAGGGTTAGGTTGAGGGTTAGGGTTACGGTTAGGGTTAGGGTTAGGTTTTAAGGTTAGTGTTAGGGTTAGGCTTATGGTTAGGGTTAGGGTTATGTTTAGGGTAAGTGTTAGGGTGATGGTAAGGCTGAAGTTGAGGGCCAGGGTTAGGATTAGGGTTAGGTGTGGCTTAATGTGAGGGTTAGGTTTAGGGGTAGGTTTAGGGTTAGAGTTACGGTGAGGGTGAGATTTAGGGTTAGGGTTAGGGTTTAAGTAAGAGTGAGGGTTAAGGTAAGGATAATGGTTATGGTTAGGGTGAGGTTAGGGTGCTGGTTAGAGTTAGGGTTATTGTTAGGGTTAGGGTGAGGTGAGGGTAGGGGTGAGGATTAGGGTGAGGGTTAGGTTTAGGGTTAGGGTTAGTCTGAGTGTTAGGGTGAGGGTTAGAGTGATGGTGAGGGTGAGGGTTGGGGTTAGGGTTAGGGTGAGGGTTATGGTGACGGTGAGGGTTAGTGTGAGGGTGAGGGTTAGGGTTAGTGTTAGGGTTAGGGTTAGAGTTAGGGTTAAGTTCAGGGTTAGGGTGGGGGTGAGGGTGTGTATGAGGGTTAGGGTGAGGTTGAGGGTTAGGATGGGGGTGAGAGTGAGGGTGAGGGTGAGTGTGAGTTTGATGGTTAGGGTTAGGGTTAGGGTGAGGGTGAGGGTGAGGGTTAGGGTGAGGGTAAGGGTTAGCGTTAGGGTGAGGGTTAGGGTTAGAGTTAGGGTTAGGGTTAGCATTAGGGTTAGGGTTTGGGTTAGGGTTATGGTGAGGGATAGGTTGAGGTTTAGGGTGAGTGTGAGGGTTAGGGTTAGGGTAGGGTAAGTGTTAGGGTGAAAGTGAGGGTGTGGGTGAGGGTGAGATTTAGGGTTAGGGATAGGAATAGGGTTAGGGTGAGGGTGAGGGTTAGGTTTAGGGTTATGGTTAGGGTTAGGGTTAGGGTTAGGGTTAGGGTTAGGGTTAGGGTTAGGGTTAGGTCCATGGTGAGGGTGAAGGTGAGGGTTAGTGTGTTGGTAAGTGTGAGGGTTAGGTTATGGTTAGTGTTAGTGTTAGTGTTAGTGATAGTGTTAGGGTTAGGGTTAGGGTGAGGGTAAGGGTTAGGGGAAAGTGAGGGTGAGGTTGAGGGTGAGGGTGAGAGTTAGGGTTAGGGATAGTGATAGGGTTAGGGTGAGTGTGAGGGTGAGGGTGAGGGTGAGGATGAGTGTTAGGGTGAGGGTGAGGGTTAGGTCTATGGTGAGGGTGAAGGTGAGGGTTAGTGTGTTGGTAAGTGTGAGGGTTAGGTTATGGTTAGTGTTAGTGTTTGAGTTAGGGTTAGGGTTAGGGTGAGGGTGAGGGTTAGGGTGAGGGTAAGGGTGAGGGTGAGGATGAGGGTTAAGGTTAGGGTTAGGGTGAGGGTCATGGTGAGGGGTAGTGTTAGGGTTCGTGTTAGGGTTAGGGTTAGAGTTAGGGTGAGTGTGAGGTTTAGGGTTAGGGTTAGGGTTAGTGTTAGAGTGAGGGTTAGGGTGAGGATGATGGTTATGGTTAGGTTTAGGGTTAGGGTTAGTGTAAGTGTTAGGGTGACGGTTAGAGTGATGGTGAGGGTGAGGGGTAGGGTTTGATTTAGGGTTAGTATTAGTGTTAGGGTTCAGGTTAGGTTTAGGGTGAGGATTAGGGTGATGGTTAGGGTTAGGTTTATTGTTAGGGTTAGGTTTAGGGTGAGTGTTGTGGTTAGTGTTAGGGTGAGGGTTAGGGTGAGGGTTAGGGTGAGGTTTATAGTGAGGGTTAGAGGGAGCATTAGGATTAGGGTTAGGTATAGCGTTAGGGTTAGGGTTAGGGTGAGGGTGAATGTTATGGTTAGGGTGAGGGTGAGGGTGAAGGTGAGGTTTAGGTTTAGGATGAGAGTGAGAGTTAGGTTGAGGGTTAGGGTGAGGGTTAGGGAGAGGGTTAGGGTGAGGGTGAGGTTGAGGGTTATAGTTAGGGTTAGGGTTAGGATGAGCGTGAGGGTTAGGGTGAGGGTGAAGTGAGGGTGAGGGTTCGGGTGAGGGTTCAGGTGAGGGTTAGGGTGAGAGTTAGGGTTAAGTTTAGGGTTAGTTTTAGGGTGAGGGTTAGGGTGAGGGGGACGGTGAGCGTGAAGTAGAGGGTGAGGGTGAGTGTGAGTGTGAAGGCGAGGGTGAGGGTTCTTGTTAGGGTTACGGGTAGGGATAGGGGTAGGGTTATGGTGAGGGTGAGGCT
This sequence comes from Alexandromys oeconomus, assembly GCA_963919705.1. Classification (NCBI taxonomy): domain Eukaryota; kingdom Metazoa; phylum Chordata; class Mammalia; order Rodentia; family Cricetidae; genus Alexandromys; species Alexandromys oeconomus. Next base: position 79,890 of record CAWTZB010000140.1, on the reverse strand, counting down.
GAGGGTTAGTGTTACTGTAAGGGTTAGGGTTATGGTTAGGGTGAGTGTTAGGTTGAGGGTAAGGGTGAGGGTAAAGATGTGGGTTAGGTTTAGGGTTAGGGTGAGGGTTAGGGTTAGGGTTAGGGTTAGGGTGAGGGTTAGGGTTAGGGTTAGGGTTAGGGTTAGGTTTTAAGGTTAGTGTTAGGGTTAGGCTTATGGTTAGGGTTATGGTTAGGGTTAGGTTTAGGGTGAATGTTAGGGTGAGAATGATGGTTATGGTTATGGTGAGGTGAGGGTGAGGGTTAGGGTTAGGGTGAGGTGAGGGTGAGTGTGAGGGTGAGGGTTATGGTGAAGGGAGGGTTAGGGTTAGGTATAGGGTTAGGGTGAGAGTTAGGTAGAGGGTTAGGGTTAGGTTTAGTGTTAGGGTTAGGGGTAGGGTTAGGGTTAGGGTTAGGGTGAGGGTCAGGGTGAGTTTTAGTGTGAGGGTGAGTGTGAGGGTTAGGGTTAGCTTTAAAGATAGGGTGAGGTTGAGGGTGAGGTTGAGGGTTAGGGTTACGGTTAGCGTTAGGGTTATGTTTAGGGTAAGTGTTAGGGTGATGGTAAGGCTGAGGTTGAGGGCCAGGGTTAGGTTTAGTGTTAAGGTGTGGCTTAATGTGAGGGTTAGGGTTAGGGGTAGGGTTAGGGTTAGAGTTAGGGTGAGGGTGAGGTTTAGGGTTAGGGTTAGGGTTTAGGTAAGTGTGAGGGTTAAGGTAAGGATGATGGTTATGGTTAGGGTGAGGGTTAGGGTGCGGGTTAGAGTTAGGGTTATGGTTAGGGTTAGGGTGAGGGTGAGGGTGAGGGTACGGTGAGGTTTAGGGTGAGGGTTAGGTTTAGGGTTAGGGTTAGTCTGAGTGTTAGGGTGAGGGTTAGAGTGATGGTGAGGGTGAGGCTTGGGGTTAGGGTTAGGGTGAGGGTGAGGGTGAGGGTTAGTGTGAGGGTGAGTGTTAGGGTTAGTGTTAGGGTTAGGGTTATAGTTAGGGTTAGGTTCAGGGTTAGGGTGGGGGTGAGGGTGAGTATGAGGGTTAGGGTGAGGTTGAGGGTTAGGATGGGTTGTGAGAGTGAGGGTGAGGGTGAGTGTGAGTTTGATGGTTAGGGTTAGGGTTAGGGTGAGGGTGATCGTGAGGGTGAGGGTTAGGGTGAGGGTAAGGGTTAGGGTTAGGGTGAGGGTTAGGGTTAGAGTTAGGATTAGGGTTAGCATTAGGGTTAGGGTTTGGGTTAGGGTTATGGTGAGGGATAGGTCGAGGTTTAGGGTGAGTGTGAGGGTTAGGGTTAGGGTTAGGGTAGGGTAAGGGTTAGGGTGAAAGTGAGGGTGAGGGTGAGGGTGAGAGTTATGGTTAGGGATAGGGATAGGGTTAGGGTGAGGGTGAGGGTTAGGTTTAGTGTTAGGGTTAGGGTTAGGGTTAGGGTTAGGGTTAGGGTTAGGTCCATGGTGAGGCTGAAGTTGAGGGTTAGTGTGTTGGTAAGTGTGAGGGTTAGGTTATGGTTAGTGTTAGTGTTAGTGTTAGTGTTAGTGTTAGGGTTAGGGTTAGGGTGAGGGTGAGGGTTAGGATGAGAGTAATGGTGAGTGTGAGGATAAGGGTTAAGGTTAGTGTTAGGGTGAGGGTTATTGTGAGGGTTAGTGTTAGGGTTCGGGTGAGGGTTAGGTTTAGAGTTAGGGTGAGTGTGAGGTTTAGGGTTAGGGTTAGTGTTAGAGTGAGGGTTAGTGTGAGTATGATGTTTATGGTTATGGTTATGGTTAGGGTTAGGTTTAGGGTTAGGGTTAGGTTTAGGGTAAGTGTTAGGGTGAGGGCTAGAGTGATGGTGAGGGTGAGGGTTAGGGTTTGATTTAGGGTTAGTATTAGTGTTAGGGGTAGGGTTAGGGTTAGGGTGAGGATTAGGGTGATGGTTAGGGTTAGGGTTAGGGTTAGTGTTAGTGTTAGGGTTAGGGTTAGGGTGAGGGTTAGTGTGAGGTTTATAGTGAGGGTTAGAGGGAGCGTTAGGGTTAGGGTTTGGTATAGCGTTAGGGTGACGGTTAGGGTGAGGGTGAGGGTGAAGTTGAGGGTTAGGATGATGATGAGAGTGAGATTTAGGTTGAGGGTTAGGGTCAGGGTTAGGGAGACGGTTAGGGTGAGGGTGAGGTTGAGGTTTATGGTTAGGGTTAGGATGAGCGTGAGGGTTGGGGTGAGGGTGAAGTGAGGGTGAGGGTTCGGGTGAGGGTTAGGGTGAGGGTTAGGGTGAGAGTTAGGGTTAAGTCTAGGGTTAGTTTTAGGGTGAGGGTTAGGGTGAGGGGGAGGGTGAGCGTGAACTAGAGGGTGAGGGTGAGTGTGAGGGTGAGGGCGAGGGTGAGGGTTCTGGTTAGGTTTACGGGTAGGGATAGAAGTAGGGGTAGGTTTATGTTGAGGGTGAGGCTGAGGGTTAGGGTGAGTGTTAGGTTTACGGTTAGGGTTAGGGTTAGGGATAGGTTTAGGGTTAGGGTTAGGGTTAGGGTTAGGGTTAGGGTTAGGGTGAGTGTTAGGTTGAGAGTAAGGGTGAGGGTAAAGATGTGGGTTAGGGTTAGGGTTATTGTGAGGTTTAGGGTTAGGGTTAGGGTTAGGGTTAGGTTTAGGGTTAGGGTCAGGTTTTAGGTTTAGTGTTAGGTTTAGGCTTATGGTTAGGGTTAGGGTTAGGGTTAGGTTTAGGGTGAATGTTAGGGTGAGAATGATGGTAATGGTTATGGTGAGGGTGAGTGTGAGTGTGAGGGTTAGGGTTAGGGTTAGGTTGAGGGTAAGGGTGAGAGTTAGGTAGAGGGTTAGGGTTAGGTTTAGAGTTAGGGTTAGGGGTAGGGTTAGGTTTAGGGTTAGGGTTAGGGTTAGGGTGAGGGTCAGGGTGAGGTTCAGTGTGAGGGTGAGTGTGAGGGTTAGGGTTAGGTTTAAAGTTAGGGTTAGGTTGAGGGTGAGGGTGAGGATTAGTGAGAGGGTTAGGGTTACGGTTAGGGTTAGGGTTAGGGTGAGTGTTAGGGTGAGGGTAAGTGTGAGGATGAGGGTTAGGTTTATGGTTAGGGTTAGGGTTAGGGTGAGTGTTAGGGTAAGGGTAAGGTTGAGGGTGAGCGTGAGATTTAGTTAGGGTTAGGGTGAGGGTTAGGGTTTGGGTTAGGTTTAGGGTTAGAGTTAGAGTGAGGTTGAGGTTTAGGGTTAGGGTTAGGGTTATGGTCAGTGTTAGGGTGAGGGTTAGGTTGAGGGTGAGTGTGAGGGTGAGGTTTATGATGAGGGTTAGGGTTAGGCTGAGGGTTAGTGTGAGGTTTAGGGTGAGGGTGATGGTGAGGGTGAGGGTGAGGTTGAGGGTGAGAGTTAGGTTTATGGTTAGGGTTAGGGTGAGGTTGAAGGTGAGGGTTAGGGTTAGTGTGAAGGTTATGGTGAGGGTGAGGGTTAGGTTTATGGTTAGTTTTAGGGTTAGGATAAGTGTGAGGGTGAGGGTTAGGGTGAGGATTAGGTTAGGGTTAGGCTGAGGGTTAGTGTGAGGTTTAGGGTGAGGGTGAGTGTGAGTGTGAGGGTGAGGGTGAGAGTTAGGGTAAGGGTTAAGCTTAGGTTTAGGTGTAGGGTTAGGGTTAGAGTTAGGGTTAAGGTGAGGCTGAGGGTTAGGGTGAGGGTTAGGATGAGGATGATGTTTAGTGTTAAAGTTAGGGTTAGGGTGAGGGTTAGGGTGAGGGTTAGGGTAAGGGTTATGGTTAGGTTTTGGGTTAGGGTGAGGGTTAGGATTAGGTTTAGGGTTAGGGTGAGGGTGAGGTTGAGGTTTAGAGTGAGGGTTAGGGTTAGGCTGAGGGTTAGTGTGAGGTTTAGGGTGAGGGTGACGGTGAGGGTGAGGGTTAGGTTTAGGGTTAGGGTTAGGGTTAGGGTGAGGTTGAGGGTGAGGGTTAGGGTTAGGATGAGGGTTATGGTGAGGTTAAGAGTGATTGTGAGTGTGAGCTTTGGGGTCAGGTTTAGGGTTAGAATGAGAGTGAGGGTTAGGGTGAAGGTCAGGGTTAGGGTTAGGCTGAGGGTTAGTGTGAGGATTAGGGTGAGGGTGAGGGTGAGTGTTAGGCTGAGGGTGAGGGTGAGAGTGAGGGTTAGAGTTAGTGTTAGGCTTAGGTTTAGGTTTAGGGTTAGGGTTAGTGTTATGGTTAGGAAGAGGTAGAGGGTTAGGGTGAGGGTTAGGGTGAGGGTGAGGGTTAGGTTTAGTGTTAGTGTGAGGGTTAGGGTTAGTGTTAGGGTTAGGGTGAGGGTGAGTGTAAGGGTTAAGGTTAGGGTTAACGTTAGGATTACGGTGAGGGTTAGGGTGAGGATGAGGGTTAGGGTAACGGTTAGGGTGAGGGTGAGGTTGAAGTTGATGGTTACTGTGAGGGTGAGTGTGAGGTTGAGGGTTAGTGTGAGGGTGAGGGTGAGGGTGAAGGTTATGGTTTGGTTCAGTGTTGGGGTTAGGTTTAGGGTTAGGGTTAGGGTAAGGGTTAGTTTTAGGATTAGGGTGAGGGTGAGGGTTAGGGTTAGGGTTAGGGTTAGAGTTAGGGTGAGTGTGAGGTTTAGGTTTAGGGTTAAGGTTAGTGTTAGAGTGAGGGTTAGGGTGAGGATGATGGTTATGGTTATGGTTAGGGTTAGGGTAAGTGTTAGGGTGAGGGTTAGAGTGATGGTGAAATTGAGGGTTAGTGTTTGATTTAGGGTTAGTATTAGTGTTAGGGTTAGGGTTAGGGTTAGGGTGAGGATTAGGGTGATGTTTAGGGTTAGGGTTAGGTTTAGTTTTAGGGTTTGGTTTAGGTTGAGTGTTGTGGTTAGTGTTAGGGTTAGGGTTAGGGTGAGAGTTAGGGTGAGGTTAAGAGTGAGGGTTAGAGGAGCGTTAGTATTAGGGTTAGGTATAGCGTTAGGGTGAGGGTTAGGGTGAGGGTGAATGTTATGGTTAGGGTGAGGGTGAGGGTGAAGGTGAGGGTTAGGATGAGGATGAGAGTGAAAGTTAGGTTGAGGGTTAGTGTGAGGGTTAGGGAGAGGGTTAGGGTGAGGGTGAGGTTGAGGGTTATGGTTAGGGTTAGGGTTAGGATGAGCGTGAGTGATACGGTGACGGTGAAGTGAGTGTGAGGGTTCAGGTGAGGGTTAAGGTGAGGGTTAGGGTGAGAGTTAGGGTTAAGTTTGGGGTTAGTTTTAGGGTGAGGGTTAGGATGAGGGGAGGGTGAGCGTGAAGTAGAGGGTGAGGGTGAGTGTGAGGGTGAGGGCGAGGGTAAGGTTTCTGGTTAGGGTTACGGGTAGGGATAGAGGTAGGGGTAGGGTTATGGTGAGGGTGAGGCTGAGGGTTAGGGTGAGGGTTAGGTTTACGGTTAGGGTTAGGGTTAGGGTGAGTGTTAGGTTGAGAGTAAGGGTTAGGGTAAAGATGTGGGTTAGGGTTAGGGTTATTGTGAGGGTTAGGGTTAGGGTTAGGTTTTAGGGTTAGTGTTAGGGTTAGGCTTATGGTTAGGGTTAGGTTTAGGGTTAGGGTTAGGTTTAGGGTGAATGTGAGGGTGAGAATGATGGTTATGGTTATGGTGAGGGTGAGGGTGAGGGTGATGGTTAGGGTTAGGTTGAGGGTGAGTGTGAGGGTGAGGGTTATGGTGAAGGGGAGGGTTAGAGTTAGGGTTAGGTAGAGGGTTAGGGTGAGAGTTAGGTATAGGGTTAGGGTTAGGTTAGGGTTAGGGGTAGGGTTAGGGTTAGGGTTAGGGTGAGGGTCAGGGTGAGGTTTAGTGTGAGGGTGAGTGTGAGGGTTAGGGTTAGGCTTAAAGTTAGTGTGAGTTTGAGGGTGAGGGTGAGGGTTAGATTTAAGGTTAGGGTTAGGGTTATGTTTAGGGTGAGTGTTAGGGTGATGGTAAGGGTGAGGTTGAGGGCCAGGGTTAGGTTTAGGGTTAGGGTGTGGTTTAATGTGAGGGTTAGTGTTAGGGGTAGGGTTAGGGTTAGAGTTAGGGCGAGGGTGAGGTTTAGGGTTAGGGTGTGGCTTAATGTGAGGGTTAGGTTTAGGGTTAGGGTTAGGGTTAGGTTTAGAGTTAGGGTGAGGGTGAGGTTTAAGGTTAGGGTTAGGGTTTGGGTAAAGGTGAGGGTTAGGGTAAGTATGATGGTTAAGTTTAGGGTGAGGGTTAGGTGAGGGTTAGAGTTAGGGTTATGGTTAGGGTTAGGGTGAGGTTGAGGGTGAGGGTAGGGTGACGTTTAGGGTGAGGGTTAGGTTTATTTTTAGGGTTAGTCTGAGTGTTAGGGTGAGGGTTAGAGTGAGGGTGAGGGTGATGGTTGGGGTTAGGGTTAGGGTGAGTGTGAGGGTTAGGGTGGGGGTGAGGGTTTGTGTGAGGGTGAGGGTTAGGGTTAGAGTTAGTGTTAGGGTTAGGGTTAGAGTTAGGGTTAGGGTCAGGTTTAGGGTGAGGGTGAGGGTTAGGGTGAGTGTGAGTTTGATGGTTAGGGTTAGGGTGAGGGTGAGGGTGAGGTTTAGGGTTAGGGTGACGGTTAGGTTTAGAGTTAGGGTTAGGGTTAGCATTAGGGTTAGGGTTTGGGTTAGAGTTATGGTGAGTGATGGGTTGAGGGTTAGGGTGAGTGTGAGGGTTAGGGTTAGGTTAGGGTAAGGGTTAGGGTGAAAGTGAGGGTGAGGTTGAGGGTGAGGGTGAGAGTTAGGGTTAGGGATAGGGATAGGGTTAGGGTGAGTGTGAGGGTGAGGGTGAGGATGAGTGTTAGGGTGAGGGTTAGGTCTATGGTGAGGGTGAAGGTGAGGGTTAGTGTGTTGGTAAGTGTGAGGGTTAGGTTATGGTTAGTGTTAGTGTTTGAGTTAGGGTTAGGGTTAGGGTGATGGTGAGGGTTAGGGTGAGGTAAGGGTGAGGGTTAGGATGAGGGTTAAGGTTAGGGTTAGGGTGAGGGTTATGGTGAGGGTTAGGGTTAGGGTTCGTGTTAGGGTTAGGGTTAGAGTTAGGGTGAGTGTGAGGTTTAGGGTTAGGGTTAGGGTTAGTGTTAGAGTGAGGGTTAGGGTGAGGATGATGGTTATGGTTAGGTTTAGGGTTAGGGTTAGTGTAAGTGTTAGGGTGACGGTTAGAGTGATGGTGAGGGTGAGGGTTAGGGTTTGATTTAGGGTTAGTATTAGTGTTAGGGTTCAGGTTAGGTTAGGGTGAGGATTAGGGTGATGGTTAGGGTTAGGGTTAGGTTTAGTGTTAGGGTTAGGTTTAGGGTGAGTGTTGTGGATAGTGTTAGGGTTAGGGTTAGGGTGAGGGTTAGGGTGAGGTTTATAGTGAGGGTTAGAGGGAGCATTAGGATTAGGGTTAGGTATAGCTTTAGGGTGAGAGTTAGGGTGAGGGAGAATGTTATGGTTAGGGGAGAGGGTGAGGGTGAAGGTGAGGTTTAGGATTAGGATGAGAGTGAGAGTTAGGTTGAGGGTTAGGGTGAGGGTTAGGGAGAGGGTTAGGGTGAGGGTGAGGTTGAGGGTTATAGTTAGGGTTAGGGTTAGGATGAGCGTGAGGGTTAGGGTGAGGGTGAAGTGAGGGTGAGGGTTCGGGTGAGGGTTCAGGTGAGGGTTAGGGTGAGAGTTAGGGTTAAGTTTAGGGTTAGTTTTAGGGTGAGGGTTAGGGTGAGGGGGACAGTGAGCATGAAGTAGAGGGTGAGGGTGAGTGTGAGTGTGAGGGCGAGGTGAAGGTTCTTGTTAGGGTTACGGGTAGGGATGGGGTAGGGGTAGGGTTATGGTGAGAGTGAGGCTGAGGTTTAGTGTTATGGTAAGGGTTAGGGTTATGGTTAGGGTGAGTGTTAGGTTGAGGCTAAGGGTGAGGGTAAAGATGTGGGTTAGGTTTAGGGTTAGGTTGAGGGTTAGGGTTACGGTTAGGGTTAGGGTTAGGGTTAGGGTTAGGTTTTAAGGTTAGTGTTAGGGTTAGGTTTATGGTTAGGGTTAGGGTTATGTTTAGGGTAAGTGTTAGGGTGATGGTAAGGCTGAAGTTGAGGGCCAGGGTTAGGTTTAGGGTTAGGGTGTGGCTTAATGTGAGGGTTAGGTTTAGGGGTAGGTTTAGGGTTAGAGTTACGGTGAGGGTGAGATTTAGGGTTAGGGTTAGGGTTTAAGTAAGAGTGAGGGTTAAGGTAAGGATATTGGTTATGGTTAGGGTGAGGGTTAGGGTGCTGGTTAGAGTTAGGGTTATTGTTAGGGTTAGGGTGAGGGTGAGGGTAGGGTGAGGATTAGGGTGAGGGTTAGGTTTAGGGTTAGGGTTAGTCTGAGTGTTAGAGTGAGGGTTAGAGTGATGGTGAGGGTGAGGGTTGGGGTTAGGGTTAGGGTGAGGGTTATGGTGACGGTGAGGGTTAGCGTGAGGGTGAGGGTTAGGGTTAGTGTTAGGGTTAGGGTTAGAGTTAGGGTTAAGTTCAGGGTTAGGGTGGGGGTGAGGGTGTGTATGAGGGTTAGGGTGAGGTTGAGGGTTAGGATGGGTTGTGAGAGTGAGGGTGAGGGTGAGTGTGAGTTTGATGGTTAGGGTTAGGGTTAGGGTGAGGGTGAGGGTGAGGGTTAGGGTGAGGGTAAGGGTTAGGGTTAGGGTGAGGGTTAGGGTTAGAGTTAGGGTTAGGGTTAGCATTAGGGTTAGGGTTTGGGTTAGGGTTATGGTGAGGGATAGGTTGAGGTTTAGGGTGAGTGTGAGGGTTAGGGTTAGGGTAGGGTAAGTGTTAGGGTGAAAGTGAGGGTGTGGGTGAGGGTGAGATTTAGGGTTAGGGATAGGAATAGGGTTAGGGTGAGGGTGAGGGTTAGGTTTAGGGTTATGGTTAGGGTTAGGGTTAGGGTTAGGGTTAGGTCCATGGTGAGGGTGAAGGTGAGGGTTAGTGTGTTGGTAAGTGTGAGGGTTAGGTTATGGTTAGTGTTAGTGTTAGTGTTAGTGATAGTGTTAGGGTTAGGGTTAGGGTGAGGGTAAGGGTTAGGGGAAAGTGAGGGTGAGGTTGAGGGTGAGGGTGAGAGTTAGGGTTAGGGATAGTGATAGGGTTAGGGTGAGTGTGAGGGTGAGGGTGAGGGTGAGGGTGAAGATGAGTGTTAGGGTGAGGGTGAGGGTTAGGTCTATGGTGAGGGTGAAGGTGAGGGTTAGTGTGTTGGTAAGTGTGAGGGTTAGGTTATGGTTAGTGTTAGTGTTTGAGTTAGGGTTAGGGTTAGGGTTAGGGTGAGGGTGAGGGTTAGGGTGAGGGTAAGGGTGAGGGTGAGGATGAGGGTTAAGGTTAGGGTTAGGGTGAGGGTCATGGTGAGGGGTAGTGTTAGGGTTCGTGTTAGGGTTAGGGTTAGAGTTAGGGTGAGTGTGAGGTTTAGGGTTAGGGTTAGGGTTAGTGTTAGAGTGAGGGTTAGGGTGAGGATGATGGTTATGGTTAGGTTTAGGGTTAGGGTTAGTGTAAGTGTTAGGGTGACGGTTAGAGTGATGGTGAGGGTGAGGGTTAGGGTTTGATTTAGGGTTAGTATTAGTGTTAGGGTTCAGGTTAGGGTTAGGGTGAGGATTAGGGTGATGGTTAGGGTTAGGGTTAGGTTTAGTGTTAGGGTTAGGTTTAGGGTGAGTGTTGTGGTTAGTGTTAGGGTTAGGGTTAGGGTGAGGGTTAGGGTGAGGTTTATAGTGAGGGTTAGAGGGAGCATTAGGATTAGGGTTAGGTATAGCGTTAGGGTTAGGGTTAGGGTGAGGGTGAATGTTATGGTTAGGGTGAGGGTGAGGGTGAAGGTGAGGTTTAGGATTAGGATGAGAGTGAGAGTTAGGTTGAGGGTTAGGGTGAGGGTTAGGGAGAGGGTTAGGGTGAGGGTGAGGTTGAGGGTTATAGTTAGGGTTAGGGTTAGGATGAGCGTGAGGGTTAGGGTGAGGGTGAAGTGAGGGTGAGGGTTCGGGTGAGGGTTCAGCTGAGGGTTAGGGTGAGAGTTAGGGTTAAGTTTAGGGTTAGTTTTAGGGTGAGGGTTAGGGTGAGGGGGACGGTGAGCGTGAACTAGAGGGTGAGGGTGAGTGTGAGTGTGAGGGCGAGGGTGAAGGTTCTTGTTAGGGTTACGGGTAGGGATAGGGGTAGGGGTAGGGTTATGGTGAAGGTGAGGCTGAGGGTTAGTGTTATGGTAAGGGTTAGGGTTATGGTTAGGGTGAGTGTTAGGTTGAGGGTAAGGGTGAGGGTAAAGATGTGGGTTAGGTTTAGGGTTAGGGTGAGGGTTAGGGTTAGGGTTAGGGTTAGGGTTAGGGTTAGGTTTTAAGGTTAGTGTTAGGGTTAGGCTTATGGTTAGGGTTAGGGTTAGGTTTAGGGTGAATGTTAGGGTGAGAATGATGGTTATGGTTATGGTGAGGGTGAGGGTGAGGGTTAGTGTTAGGGTGAGGGTGAGTGTGAGTGTGAGGGTTATGGTGAAGGGGAGGGTTAGGGTTAGGTATAGGGTTAGGGTGAGAGTTAGGTAGAGGGTTAGGGTTAGGTTTAGTGTTAGGGTTAGGGGTAGGGTTAGGGTTAGGGTTAGGGTGAGGGTGAGGGTCAGGGTGAGGTTTTGTGTTAGGGTGAGCTTGAGGGTTAGGGTTAGGTTTAAAGATAGGGTGAGGTTGAGGGTGAGGTTGAGGTTTAGGGTTACGGTTAGGGTTAGGGTTATGTTTAGGGTAAGTGTTAGGGTGATGGTAAGGCTGAGGTTGAGGTCCAGGGTTAGGTTTAGGGTTAGGGTGTGGCTTAATGTGAGGGTTAGGGGTAGGGTTAGGGTTAGAGTTAGGGTGAGGGTGAGATTTAGGGTTAGGGTTAGGGTTTAAGTAAGTGTGAGGGTTAAGGTAAGGATGATGGTTATGGTTAGTGTGAGGGTTAGGGTGCGGGTTAGAGTTAGGGTTATGGTTAGGGTTAGGTTGAGGGTGAGGGTAGGGTGAGGTTTAGGGTGAGGGTTAGGTTTAGGGTTAGGGTTAGTCTGAGTGTTAGGGTGAGGGTTAGAGTGATGGTGAGGGTGAGGGTTGTGGTTAGGGTTAGGGTGAGGGTGAGGGTTATGGTGAGGGTGAGGATTAGTGTGAGTGTGAGGGTTAGGATTAGTGTTAGGGTTAGGGTTAGAGTTAGGGTTAAGTTCCCGGGTTAGGGTGGGGGTGAGGGTGAGTATGAGGGTTAGGGTGAGGTTGAGGGTTAGGATGGGGGTGAGAGTGAGGGTGAGGGTGAGTGTGAGTTTGATGGTTAGGGTTAGGGTTAGGGTGAGGTGAGTGTGAGGGTGAGGGTTAGGGTGAGGGTAAGGGTAAGGGTTAGGGTTAGGGTGAGGGTTAGGGTTAGAGTTAGGGTTAGGGTTAGCATTAGGGTTAGGGTTTGGGTTAGGGTTATGGTGAGGGATAGGTTGAGGATTAGGGTGAGTGTGAGGGTTAGTGTTAGGGTTAGGGTAGGGTAAGTGTTAGGGTGAAAGTGAGGGTGAGGGTGAAGGTGAGGGTGAGAGTTAGGGTTAGGGATAGGGATAGGGATAGGGATAGGGTTAGGGTGAGGGTGAGGGTTAGGTTTAGGGTTATGGTTAGTGTTAGGGTTAGGGTTAGGGTTAGGTCCATGGTGAGGGTGAAGGTGAGGGTTAGTGTGTTGGTAAGTGTAAGGGTTAGGTTATGGTTAGTGTTAGTGTTAGTGTTAGTGTTAGTGATAGTGTTAGGGTTAGGGTGAGGGTGAGGGTTAGGGTGAGGGTAAGAGTGAGTGTGAGGATAAGGGTTAAGTTTAGGGTTAGGGTGAGGGTTATTGTGAGGGTTAGGTTTAGGGTTCGGGTTAGGTTTAGGTTTAGAGTTAGGGTGAGTGTGAGGTTTAGGGTTAGGGTTAGTGTTAGAGTGAGGGTTAGTGTGAGGATGATGGTTATGGTTATGGTTATGGTTATGGTTAGGGTAAGTGTTACGGTGAGGGCTACAGTGATGGTGAGGGTGAGGGTTAGGGTTTGATTTAGGGTTAGTATTAGTGTTAGGGGTATGGTTAGGGTTAGGGTGAGGATTAGGGTGATGGTTAGGATTAGGGTTAGGTTTAGTGTTAGTGTTAGTGTTAGGTTTAGGGTTAGGGTGAGGGTTAGGGTGAGGTTTATGGTGAGGGTTAGAGGGAGCGTTAGGGTTAGGGTTTGGTATAGCGTTAGGGTGACGGTTAGGGTGAGGGTGAATTTTATGGTTAGGGTGAGGGTGAGGGTGAAGTTGAGGGTTAGGATGATGATGAGAGTGAGATTTAGGTTGAGGGTTAGGGTGAGGGTTAGGGAGACGGTTAGGGTGAGTGTGAGGTTGAGGTTTATGGTTAGGGTTAGGATGAGCGTGAGGGTTGGGAGAGGGTGAAGTGAGGATGAGGGTGAGGGTTAGGGTGAGGGTTAGGGTGAGAGTTAGGGTTAAGTCTAGGGTTAGTTTTAGGATGAGGGTTAGGGTGAGGGGGAGGGGGAGTGTGAACTAGAGGGTGAGGGTGAGTGTGAGGGTGAGGGCGAGGTTTAGGGTTCTGGTTAGGGTTACGGGTAGGGATAGAAGTAGGGGTAGGGTTATGGTGAGGGTGACGCTGAGGGTTAGGGTGAGTGTTAGGTTTACGGTAAGGGTTAGGGTTAGGGTTAGGGTGAGTGTTAGGTTGAGAGTAAGGGTGAGGGTAAAGATGTGGGTTAGGGTTAGGGTTATTGTGAGGTTTAGGGTTAGGGTTAGGGTTAGGGTTAGGGTTAGGGTGAATGTTAGGGTGAGAATGATGTTAATGGTTATGGTGAGGGTGAGTGTGAGTGTGAGGTATAGGGTTAGGGTTAGGTTGAGGGTAAGGGTGAGAGTTAGGTAGAGGGTTAGGGTTGGGTTTAGTGTTAGGGTTAGGGGTAGGGTTAGGTTTAGGGTTAGGGTTAGGGTTAGGGTGAGGGTGAGGGTGAGGTTTAGTGTGAGGGTGAGTGTGAGGATTAGGGTTAGGTTTAAAGTTAGGGTGAGGTTGAGGGTGAGGGTGAGGATTAGTGAGAGGGTTAGGGTTACGGTTAGGGTTAGGGTTAGGGTGAGTGTTAGGGTGAGGGTAAGTGTGAGGATGAGGGTTAGGTTTACGGTTAGGGTTAGGGTTAGGGTTAGGGTGAGTGTTAGGGTAAGGGTAAGGTTGAGGGTGAGCATGAGATTTAGTTAGGGTTAGGGTGATGGTTAGGGTTTGGGTTAGGTTTAGGGTTAGAGTTAGAGTGAGGTTGAGGTTTAGGGTTAGGGTTAGGGTTATGGTCAGTGTTAGGGTGAGGGTTAGGTTGAGGGTGAGTGTGAGGGTGAGGTTTAGGATGAGAGTTAGGGTTAGGCTGAGGGTTAGTGTGAGGTTTAGGGTGAGGGTGATGGTGAGGGTGAGGGTGAGGTTGAGGGTGAGAGTTAGGTTTATGGTTAGGGTTAGGGTGAGGTTGAAGGTGAGGGTTAGGGTTAGTGTGAAGGTTATGGTGAGGGTGAGGGTGAGGGTTAGGTTTATGGTTAGTTTTAGGGTTAGGGTAAGTGTGAGGGTGAGGGTTAGGGTGAGGATTAGGTTAGGGTTAGGCTGAGGGTTAGTGTGAGGTTTAGGGTGAGGGTGAGTGTGAGGGTGAGTGTGAGAGTGAGAGTTAGGGTAAGGGTTAAGCTTAGGTTTAGGTGTAGGGTTAGGGTTAGAGTTAGGGGTAAGGTGAGGTTGAGGGTTAGGGTGAGGGTTATGGTGAGGTTTAGGGTAAGGGTTATGGTTAGGGTTTGGGTTAGGGTGAGGGTTAGGGTTAGGTTTAGGGTTAGGGTGAGGGTGAAGTTGAGAGTTAGGGTGAGGGTTAGGGTTAGGCTGAGGGTTAGTGTGAGGTTTAGGGTGAGGGTGACGGTGAGGGTGAGGGTTAGGTTTAGGGTTAGGGTTAGGGTGAGGTTGAGGTTGAGGGTGAGGGTTAGGGTTAGGATGAGGGTTATGGTGAGGTTGAGAGTGATTGTGAGTGTTAGGTTTGGGGTCAGGTTTAGGGTTACAATGAGGGTGAGGGTTAGGGTGAAGGTCAGGGTTAGGGTTAGGCTGAGTGTTAGTGTGAGGATTATGGTGAGGGTGAGGGTGAGTGTTAGGGTGAGGGTGAGGGTGAGAGTGAGGGTTAGAGTTAGTGTTAGGCTTAGGTTTAGGTTTAGGGTTAGGGTTAGTGTTATGGTTAGGAAGAGGTAGAGGGTTAGGGTGAGGATGAGTGTTAGGTTTAGTGTTAGTGTGAGGGTTAGGGTTAGTGTTAGGGTTAGTGTGAGGGTGAGTGTAAGGGTTAAGGTTAGGGTTAGCGTTAGGATTACAGTGAGGGTTAGGGTGAGGTTGAGGGTTAGGGTAATGGTTAGGGTGAGGGTGAGGGTGAAGGTGAGGGTTACTGTGAGGGTGAGTGTGAGGGTGAGGGTTAGTGTGAGGGTGAGGGTGAGGGTGAAGGTTATGGTTTGTTTCAGTGTTGGGGTTAGGTTTAGGGTTACGGTTAGGAAAAGGGTTAGTTTTATGATTAGGGTGAGGGTGAGGGTTAGGGTTAGGGTTAGGGTTAGAGTTAGGGTGACTGTGAGGTTTAGGGTTAGGGTTAGAGTTAGGGTTAGGGTGAGGATGATGGTTATGGTTAGAGTGAGGGTTAGTGTGAGGATGATGGTTATGGTTATGGTTAGGGTTAGGGTTAGTGTTAGGGTAAGTGTTAGGGTGAGGGTTAGAGTGATGGTGAAAGTGAGGGTTATGGTTTGATTTAGGGCTAGTATTAGTGTTAGGGTTAGGGTTAGGGTGAGGATTAGGGTGATGTTTAGGGTTAGGGTTAGGTTTAGTTTTAGGGTTAGGTTTAGGGAGAGTGTTGTGGTTAATGTCAGGGTTAGGGTTAGGGTGAGAGTTAGGGTGAGGTTAATAGTGAGGGTTAGAGGGAACGTTAGGATTAGGGTTAGGTATAGCGTTAGGGTGAGGGTTAGGGTGAGGGTGAATGTTATGGTTAGGGTGAGGGTGAGGGTAAAGGTGAGGGTTAGGATGAGGATGAGAGTGTTAGGTTGAGGGTTAGTGTGAGGGTTAGGGTGAGGGTGAGTTTGAGGGTTATGGTTAGGGTTAGGGTTAGGATGAGCATGAGGGTTAGGGTGACGGTGAAGTGAGTGTGAGGGTTCAGGTGAGGGTTAGGGTGAGGGTTAGGGTGAGAGTTAGGGTTAAGTTTGGGGTTAGTTTTAGGGTGAGGGTTAGGATGAGGGGCGGTGAGCGTGAAGTAGAGGGTGAGGGTGAGTGTGAGGGTGAGGGCGAGGGTAATGGTTCTGGGTAGGGTTACGGGTAGGGATAGAGGTAGCGGTAGGGTTATGGTGAGGGTGAGGCTGAGGGTTAGGGTGAGGGTTAGGTTTACGGTTAGGGTTAGGGTTAGGGTTAGGGTGAGTGTTAGGTTGAGAGTAAGTGTGAGGGTAAAGATGTGGGTTAGGGTTAGGGTTATTGTGAGGTTTAGGGTTAGGGTTAGGGTTAGGGTTAGGTTTTAGGGTTAGTGTTAGGGTTAGGCTTATGGTTATGGTTAGGGTTAGGGTTAGGGTTAGGTTTAGGGTGAATGTGAGGGTGAGAATGATGGTTATGGTTATGGTGAGGGTGAGGGTGAGGGTGAGGGTTAGGGTGAGGGTGAGTGTGAGGGTGAGGGTTATGGTGAAGGGGAGGGTTAGAGTTAGGTTTAGGTAGAGGGTTAGGGTGAGAGTTAGTTATAGGGTTAGGGTTAGGTTAGTGTTAGGGTTAGGGTTAGGGTTAGGGTTAGGGTGAGGGTCAGGTTGAGGTTTAGTGTGAGGGTGAGTGTGAGGGTTAGGGTTAGGTTTAAAGTTAGTGTGAGGTTGAGATTGAGGGTGAGGGTGAGGATTAGTGAGAGGGTTAGGGTTACGGTTAGGGTTAGGGTTAGGGTGAGTGTTAGGTTGAGAGTAAGGGTTAGGGTAAAGTGTGAGGGTGAGTGTGAGGGTTAGGGTTAGGCTTAAAGTTAGGGTGAGTTTCAGGGTGAGGGTGAGGGTTAGGTTTAAGGTTAGGGTTAGGGTTATGTTTAGGGTGAGTGTTAGGGTGATGGTAAGGGTGAGGTTGAGGGCCAGGGTTAGGTTTAGGGTTAGGGTGTGGCTTAATGTGAGGGTTAGTGTTAGGGGTAGGGTTAGGGTTAGAGTTAGGGCGAGGGTGAGGTTTAGGGTTAGGGTGTGGCTTAATGTGAGGGTTAGGTTTAGGGTTAGCGTTAGGGTTAGAGTTAGAGTGAGGGTGAGGTTTAAGGTTAGGGTTAGGGTTTGGGTAAGGGTGAGGGTTAGGGTAAGTATGATGGTTAAGTTTAGGGTGAGGGTTAGGTGAGGGTTAGAGTTAGGGTTATGGTTAGGGTTAGGGTGAGGGTGAGGGAGAGGGTAGGGTGACGTTTAGGGTGAGGGTTAGGTTTATTTTTAGGGTTAGTCTGAGTGTTAGGGTGAGGGTTAGAGTGAGGGTGAGGGTGATGGTTGGGGTTAAGGTTTGGGTGAGTGTGAGGGTTAGGGTGAGGGTGAGGGTTAGTGTGAGGGTGAGGGTTAGGGTTAGTGTTAGTGTTAGGGTTAGGGTTAGAGTTAGGGTTTGGGTCAGGTTTAGGGTGAGGGTGAGAGTGAGGGTTAGGGTGAGTGTGAGTTTCATGGTTAGGGTGAGGGTGAGGGTGAGGTTTAGGGTTAGGGTGACGGTTAGGGTTAGAGTTAGGGTTAGGGTTAGCATTAGGGTTAGGGTTTGGGTTAGGGTTATGGTGAGTGATGGGTTGAGGGTTAGGGTGAGTGTGAGGGTTAGGGTTAGGGTTAGGGTAGGGTAAGGGTTAGGGGAAAGTGAGGGTGAGGTTGAGGGTGAGGGTGAGAGTTAGGGTTAGGTATAGGGATAGGGTTAGGGTGAGTGTGAGGGTGAGGGTGAGGGTGAGGGTGAGGATGAGTGTTAGGGTGAGGGTGAGGGTTAGGTCTATGGTGAGGGTGAGGGTGAGGGTTAGTGTGTTGGTAAGTGTGAGGGTTAGGTTATGGTTAGTGTTAGTGTTTGAGTTAGGGTTAGGGTTAGGGTGAGGGTGAGGGTTAGGGTGAGGGTAAGGGTGAGGGTGAGGATGAGGGTTAAGGTTAGGGTTAGGGTGAGGGTCATGGTGAGGGGTAGTGTTAGGGTTCGTGTTAGGGTTAGGGTTAGAGTTAGGGTGAGTGTGAGGTTTAGGGTTAGGGTTAGGGTTAGTGTTAGAGTGAGGGTTAGGGTGAGGATGATGGTTATGGTTAGGTTTAGGGTTAGGGTTAGTGTAAGTGTTAGGGTGACGGTTAGAGTGATGGTGAGGGTGAGGGTTAGGGTTTGATTTAGTGTTAGTTTTAGTGTTAGGGTTCAGGTTAGGGTTAGGGTGAGGATTAGGGTGATGATTAGGGTTAGGGTTAGGTTTAGTGTTAGGGTTAGGTTTAGGGTGAGTGTTGTGGTTAGTGTTAGGGTTAGGGTTAGGATGAGGGTTAGGGTGAGGTTTATAGTGAGGGTTAGAGGGAGCATTAGGATTAGGGTTAGGTATAGCGTTAGGGTGAGAGTTAGGGTGAGGGTGAATGTTATGGTTAGGCTGAGGGTGAGGTTGAAGTTGAGGTTTAGGATTTGGATGAGAGTGAGAGTTAGGTTGAGGGTTAGGGTGAGGGTTAGGGAGAGGGTTAGGGTGAGGGTGAGGTTGAGGGTTATAGTTAGGGTTAGGGTTAGGATGAGCGTGAGGGTTAGGGTGAGGGTGAACTGAGGGTGAGGGTTCGGGTGAGGGTTCAGGTGAGGGTTAGGGTGAGAGTTAGGGTTAAGTTTAGGGTTAGTTTTAGGGTGAGGGTTAGGGTGAGGGGGACGGTGAGCGTGAACTAGAGGGTGAGGGTGAGTGTGAGTGTGAAGGCGAGGGTGAGGGTTCTTGTTAGGTTTACGGGTAGGGATAGGGGTAGGGTTATGGTGAGGGTGAGGCTGAGGGTTAGTGTTACGGTAAGGGTTAGGGTTATGGTTAGGGTGAGTGTTAGGTTGAGGGTAAGTGTGAGGGTAAAGATGTGGGTTAGGTTTAGGGTTAGGGTGGGGGTGAGTGTTACGGTTAGGGTTAGGGTTAGGGTTAGGTTTTAAGGTGAGTGTTAGGGTTAGGCTTATGGTTAGGGTTAGGGTTAGGGCTAGGTTTAGGGTGAATGTTAGGGTGAGAATGATGGTTATGGTTATGGTGAGGGTGAGGGTGAGGGTTAGGGTAGGGTGAGGGTGAGTGTGAGGGTGAGGGTTATGGTGAAGGGGAGGGTTAGGGTTAGGTATAGGGTTAGGGTGAGAGTTAGGTAGAGGGTTAGGGTTAGGTTTAGTGTTGGGGTTAGGGGTAGGGTTAGGGTTAGGGTTAGGGTGAGGGTCAGGGTGAGGTTTAGTGTGAGGGTGAGTGTGAGGGTTAGGGTTAGGTTTAAAGATAGGGTGAGGTTGAGGGTGAGGTTGAGGGTTAGGGTTATGATTAGGGTTAGGGTTATGTTTATGGTAAGTGTTAGGGTGATGGTAAGGCTGAGGTTGAGGGCCAGGGTTAGGTTTAGGGTTAGGGTGTGGCTTAATGCTAGGGTTAGGGTTAGGGGTAGGGTTAGGGTTAGAGTTAGGGTGAGGGTGAGGTTTAGGGTTAGGGTTTAGGTAAGTGTGAGGGTTAAGGTAAGGATGATGGTTATGGTTAGGGTGAGTGTTAGGGTGCGGGTTAGAGTTAGGGTTATGGTTAGGGTGAGGGTGAGGGTGAGGGTAGGGTGAGGTTTAGGGTGAGGGTTAGGTTTAGGGTTAGGGTTAGTCTGAGTTTTAGGGTGAGGGTTAGAGTGATGGTGAGGGTGAGGGTTGGGGTTAGGGTTAGGGTGAGGGTGAGGGTTATGGTGAGGGTGAGGGCTAGTGTGAGGGTGAGGGTTAGGGTTAGTGTTAGGGTTAGGGTTAGAGTTAGGGTTAGGTTCAGGGTTAAGGTGGGGGTGAGGGTGAGTATGAGGGTTAGGGTGAGGTTGAGGGTTAGGATGGGGGTGAGAGTGAGGGTGAGGGTGAGTGTGAGTTTGATGGTTAGGGTTAGGGTTAGGGTGAGGGTGAGGGTGAGGGTTAGGGTTAGAGTTAGGGTTGGGGTTAGCATTAGGGTTAGGGTTTGGGTTAGGGTTATGGTGAGGGATAGGTTGAGGTTTAGGGTGAGTGTGAGGGTTAGCGTTAGGGTTAGGGTAGGGTAAGGGTTAGGGTGAAAGTGAGGGTGAGGGTGAGGGTGAGGGTGAGAGTTAGGGTTATGGATAGGGATAGGGTTAGGGTGAGGGTGAGGGTCAGGATGAGTGTTAGGGTGAGGGTGAGTGTGAGGGTTAGGTTTAGGGTTATGGTTATGTTTAGGGTTAGGGTTAGGTTTAGGTCCATGGTGAGGGTGAAGGTGAGGGTTAGTGTGTTGGTAAGTGTGAGGGTTAGGTTATGGTTAGTGTTAGTGTTAGGGTTAGGGTTAGGGTTATGGTGAGGGTGAGGGTTAGGATGAGGGTAAGGGTGAGTGTGAGGATAAGTTTTAATGTTAGGGTTAGGGTGAGGGTTATTGTGAGGGTTAGGGTTAGGGTTCGGGTTAGTGTTATGTTTAGAGTTAGGGTGAGTGTGAGGTTTAGGGTTAGGGTTAGTGTTAGAGTGAGGGTTACTGTGAGGATGATGGTTATAGTTATGATTATGGTTAGTGTTAGGGTTAGGGTAAGTGTTAGGGTGAGGGCTAGAGTGATGGTGAGGGTGAGGGTTAGGGTTTGATTTAGGGTTAGTATTAGTGTTAGGGGTAGGTTTAGGGTTAGGGTGAGGATTAGGGTGATGGTTAGGATTAGGGTTAGGTTTAGTGTTAGTGTTAGGGTTAGGGTTAGGGTGAGGGTTAGGGTGAGGTTTATAGTGAGGTTTAGAGGGAGCGTTAGGGTTAGGGTTTGGTATAGCGTTAGGGTGAGGGTTAGGGTGAGGGTGAATGTTATGGTTAGGGTGAGGGTGAGGGTGAAGTTGAGGGTTAGGATGATGATGAGAGTGAGATTTAGGTTGAGGGTTAGGGTCAGGGTTAGGGAGACGGTTAGGGTGAGGGTGAGGTTGAGGTTTATGGTTAGGGATAGGATGAGCGTGAGGGTTGGGGTGAGGGTGAAGTGAGGGTGAGGGTTCGGGTGAGGGTTAGGGTGAGGGCTAGGGTGAGAGTTAGGGTTAAGTTTAGGGTTAGTTTTAGGGTGAGGGTTAGGGTGAGGGGGACGGTGAGCATGAAGTAGAGGGTGAGGGTGAGTGTGAGTGTGAGGGTGAGGGTGAAGGTTCTTGTTAGGGTTACGGGAGGGATAGGGGTAGGGGCAGGGTTATGGTGAGAGTGAGGCTGAGGTTTAGTGTTATGGTAAGGGTTAGGGTTATGGTTAGGGTGAGTGTTAGGTTGAGGCTAAGGGTGAGGGTAAAGATGTGGGTTAGGGTTAGGGTTATTGTGAGGTTTAGGGTTAGGGTTAGGGTTAGGGTTAGGGTCAGGTTTTAGGTTTAGTGTTAGGTTTAGGCTTATGGTTAGGGTTAGGGTTAGGGTTAGGTTTAGGGTGAATGTTAGGGTGAGAATGATGGTAATGGTTATGGTGAGGGTGAGTGTGAGTGTGAGGGTTAGGGTTAGGGTTAGGTTGAGGGTAAGGGTGAGAGTTAGGTAGAGGGTTAGGGTTAGGTTTAGTGTTAGGGTTAGGGGTAGGGTTAGGTTTAGGATTAGGGTTAGGGTTAGCGTGAGGGTCATGGTGAGTTTTAGTGTGAGGGTGAGTGTGAGGGTTAGGGTTAGGTTTAAAGTTAGTGTGAGGTTGAGATTGAGGGTGAGGGTGAGGATTAGTGAGAGGGTTAGGGTTACGGTTAGGGTTAGGGTTAGGGTGAGTGTTAGGGTGAGGGTAAGTGTGAGGGTGAGGGTTAGGTTTACGGTTAGGGTTAGGGTTAGGTTGAGTGTTAGGGTAAGGGTAAGGTTGAGGGTGAGCGTGAGATTTAGTTAGGGTTAGGGTGAGGGTTAGAGTTTGGGTTAGGTTTAGGGTTAGAGTTAGAGTGAGGTTGAGGTTTAGGGTTAGGGTTAGGGTTATGGTCAGTGTTAGGGTGAGGGTTAGGTTGAGGGTGAGTGTGAGGGTGAGGTTTAGGATGAGGTTAGGGTTAGGCTGAGGGTTAGTGTGAGGTTTAGGGTGATGGTGATGGTGATGGTGAGGGTGAGGGTGAGAGTTAGGTTTATTGTAAGGGTTAGGGTGAGTTTGAAGCTGAGGGTTATGGTTAGTGTGAAGGTTATGGTGAGGGTGAGGGTGAGGGTTAGGTTTATGGTTAGTTTTAGGGTTAGGGTAAGTGTGAGGGTGAGGGTTAGGGTGAGGATTAGGTTAGGGTTAGGCTGAGGGTTAGTGTGAGGTTTAGGGTGAGGGTGAGTGTGAATGTGAGGGTGTGGGTGAGGGTGAGAGTTAGGGTAAGGGTTAAGCTTAGGTTTAGGTTTAGGGTTAGGGTTAGTGTTAAGGTGAGGTTGAGGGTTAGGGTGAGGGTTAGGATGAGGATGATGTTTAGTGTTAGGGTTAGGGTTAGGGTGAGGGTTAGGGTGAGGGTTAGGGTAAGGGTTATGGTTAGGTTTTGGGTTAGGGTGAGGGTTAGGGTTAGGCTTAGGGTTAGTGTGAGGTTTAGGGTGAGGGTGACGGTGAGGGTGATTGTTAGGGTGAGGTTGAGTGTTAGGATGGGGGTGAGAGTGAGGGTGAGAGTGAGGGTGAGGGTGAGTGTGAGTTTGATGGTTAGGGTTAAGGTTAGGGTGAGGGTGAGCATGAGGGTGAGGGTTAGGGTGAGGGTAAGGGTTAGGGTTAGGATGAGGGTTAGGGTTAGAGTTAGGGTTAGGGTTAGCATTAGGTTTAGGGTTTGGGTTAGGGTTATGGTGAATGATAGGTTGAGGTTTAGGGTGAGTGTGAGGGTTAGGGTTAGGGTAGGGTAAGGTTTAGGGTGAAAGTGAGGGTGAGGGTGAGGGTGAGAGTTAGGGTTAGGGATAGGGATAGGGTTAGGGTGAGGGTGAGGGTGAGTATGAGTGTTAGGTTGAGGGTGAGGTTGAGGGTTAGGTTTAGGGTTATGGTTATGGTTAGGGTTAGGGTTAGGGTTAGGTTTAGTGTTAGGGTTAGGTCTATGGTGAGGGTGAAGGTGAGGGTTAGTGTGTTGGTAAGTGTGAGGGTTAGGTTATGGTTAGTGTAATTGTTAGGTTTAGGTTTAGGGTTAGGGTTAGGGTTAGGGTTAGGGTTAGGGTTAGGGTGAGGGTGACGGTTAGGGTGAGGGTAAGGGTGAGGGTAAGGATGAGGTTTAAGGTTAGGGTTAGGGTGAGGGTTATGGTGAGGGTTAGGGTTAGGGTTAGGGTTCGTGTTAGGGTTAGGTTTAGAGTTAGGGTGAGTGTGAGGTTTAGGGTTAGGGTTAGGGTTAGTGTTAAAGTGAGGGTTAGTGTGAGGATGATGGTTATGGTTATGGTTATGGTTAGGGTTAGGGTTAGGGTTAGGGTAAGTGTTAGGGTGAGGGTTAGAGTGATGGTGAGGGTGAGGGTTAGGGTTTGATTTAGGGTTAGTATTAGTGTTAGGGGTAGGGTTAGGGTTAGGGTGAGGATTAGGGTGATGGTTAGTGTTAGGGTTTGGTTTAGTGTTAGTGTTAGTTTTAGGGTGAGCGTTGTGGTTAGTGTTAGGGTTAGGGTTAGCGTGAGGGTTAGGGTGAGGTTTATAGTGAGGGTTAGAGGGAGCGTTAGGGTTAGTGTTTGGTATAGCGTTAGGGTGATGGTTAGGGCGAGGGTGAATGTTATGGTTAGGTTGAGGGTGAGGGTGAAGTTGAGGGTTAGGATGATGATGAGAGTTAGGGTTAGGTTGAGGGTTAGGGTGAGGGTTAGGGAGAGGGTTAGGGTGAGTGTTAGGTTGAGGGTTAAAGTTAGTTTTAGGGTTAGGATGAGCGTGAGGGTTAGGGTGAGTGTGAAGTGAGGGTGAGGGTTCGGGTGAGGGTTAGGGTGAGAGTTAGGGTTAAGTTTAGGGTTAGTTTTAGGGTGAAGCTTAGGGTGAGGGGGAGGGTGAGTGTGACCTAGAGGGTGAGAGTGAGTGTGAGGGTGAGGGCAAGGGTGAGGTTTCTGGTTAGGGTAACGGGTAGGGGTATGGGTAGGGTTATGGTGAGGGTGATGCTGAGGGTTAGGGTGAGGGTTAGGTTTACGGTTAGGGTTAGGGTTAGGGTTAGGGTGAGTGTTAGGTTGAGAGTAAGGGTGAGGGTAAAGATGTGGGTTAGGGTTAGGGTTATTGTGAGGGTTAGGGTTAGTGTTAGGGTTCGGGTTAGGGTTAGGTTTTAGGGTTAGTGTTAGGGTTAGGCTTATGGTTAGGGTTAGGGTTAGGTTTAGGGTGAATGTTAGGGTGAGAATGATGGTTATGGTGAGGGTGAGGGTGAGTGTGAGGGTTAGGGTTAGGGTTAGGTTGAGGGTAAGGGTGAGAGTTAGGTAGAGGGTTAGGATTAGGTTTAGTGTTAGTGTCAGGGTTACGGGTAGGGTTAGGGTTAGGGTTAGGGTGAGGGTCAGGGTGAGGTTTAGTGTGAGGGTGAGTGTGAGGGTTAGGTTTAAAGTTAGGGTGATGTTGAGGGTGATGGTGAGGATTAGTGTGAGGGTTAGGGTTACGGTTAGGGTTAGGGTGAGTGTTGGGGTGAGGGTAAGTGTGAGGATGAGGGTTAGGTTTAGGGTTAGGGTTAGGGTGAGTGTTAGGGTAAGGGTAAGGTTGAGGGTGAGCGTGAGGTTTAGTTAGGGTTAGGGTGAGGGTTAGGGTTTGGGTTAGGTTTAGGGTTAGATTTAGAGTGAGGTTGAGGTTTAGTGTTAGGGTTAGGGTTATGGTCAGTGTTAGGGTGAGGGTTAGGTTGAGGGTAAGTGTGAGGGTGAGGTTTAGGGTGAGGGTTAGGGTTAGGCTGAGGCTTAGTGTGAGGTTTAGGGTGAGGGTGAGTGTTAGGTTTATGGTTAGGGTTAGGGTTAGGGTGAGGTTGAGGTTGAGGGTTAGGGTTAGTGTGAAGTTTATGGTGAGGGTGAGGGTGAGGGTTAGGTTTATGTTTAGTTTTAGGGTTAGGGTTAGGGTGAGGGTGAGGGTTAGGGTGAGGATTAGGTTAGGCTTAGGCTGAGGGTTAGGGTTAGGGTTACTGTTAGGGTTAGGTTTTAGGGTTACTGTTAGGGTTAGGCTTATGGTTAGGGTTAGGGTTAGGTTTAGGGTTAGGGGTAGGGTTAGGGTTAGAGTTAGGGTTAGGTTCAGGGTTAGGGTGGGGGTGAGGGTGAGTATGAGGGTTAGGGTGAGGTTGAGGGTTAGGATTGGGGTGAGAATGAGGGTGAGGGTGAGTGTGAGTTTGATGGTTATTGTTAAGGTTAGGGTGAGGGTGAGCGTGAGGGTGAGGGTTAAGGTGAGGGTAAGGGTTAGGGTTAGGATGAGGGTTAGGGTTAGAGTTAGGGTTAGGGTTAGCATTAGGGTTAGGGTTTGGGTTAGGGTTATGGTGAGGGATAGGTTGAGGTTTAGGGTGAGTGTGAGTGTTAGGGTTAGGGTAGGGTAAGGGTTAGGGTGAAAGTGAGGGTGAGGGTGAGTGTGAGAGTTAGGGTTAGGGATAGGGATAGGGTTAGGGTGAGGGTGAGGTTGAGGGTGAGGGTGAGGGTTAGGTTTAGGGTTAGGGTTATGGTTATGGTTATGGTTATGGTTATGGTTAGGGTTAGGGTTAGGGTTAGGGTTAGGTCTATGGTGAGGGTGCAGGTGAGGGTTAGTGTGTTGGTAAGTGTGAGGGTTAGCTTATGGTTAGTGTTAGTGTTAGTGTTCGGGTTAGGGTTAGGGTTAGGGTTAGAGTGAGAGTGAGGGTTAGGGTGAGGGTAAGGGTGAGGGTGAGGATAAGGGTTTAGGGTGAGGGTTATGGTGAGGGTTAGGGTTAGGGTTCGTTTTAGGGTTAGTTTTAGAATTAGGGTGAGTGTGAGGTTTAGGGTTAGGGTTAGGGTTATTGTTAGAGTGAGGGTTAGTGTGAGCATGATGGTTATGTTTATGGTTATGGTTAGGGTTAGGGTTAGGGTTAGGGTAAGTGTTAGGGTGAGGGTTAGAGTGATGGTGAGGGTGAGGGTTAGGGTTTGATTTAGGGTTAGTATTAGTGTTAGGGGTAGGGTTAGGATTAGGGTGAGGATTAGGGTGATGGTTAGGGTTAGCGTTAGGTTTAGTGTTAGTGTTAGTTTTAGGTTGAGGGTTGTGGTTAGTGTTAGGGTTTGGGTTAGGGTGAGGGTTAGGGTGAGGTATATAGTGAGGCTTAGAGGGAGCGTTAGGGTTAGTGTTTGGTATAGCGTTAGGGTGATGGTTAGGGCGAGGGTGAATGTTATGTTTAGGTTGAGGGTGAGGGTGAAGGTGAGGGTTAGGATGATGATGAGAGTGAGACTTAGGTTGAGGTTTATGGTTAGGTTGAGGGTTAGGGAGAGGGTTAGGGTTAGGATGAGCGTGAGGGTTAGGGTGAGGGTGAAGTGAGGGGTTTGGGTGAGGGTTAGGGTGAGGGTTAGGGTGAGAGTTAGGGTTAAGTTTAGGGTTAGTTTTAGGGTGAGGGTTATGGTGAGGGGGAGGGTGAGCGTGAACTAGAGGGTGAGGGTGAGTGTGAGGGTGAGGGCAAGGGTGAGGGTTCTGGTTAGGGTTAAGGGTAGGGGTAGGGGTAGGGTTATGGTGAGGGTGATGCTGAGGGTTAGGGTGAGTGTTAGGTTTACGGTTAGGGTTAGGGTTAGGGTTAGGGTTAGGGTTAGGGTGAGTGTTAGGTTGAGAGTAAGGGTTAGGGTAAAGATGTGGGTTAGGGTTAGGGTTATTGTGAGGGTTAGGGTTAGTGTTAGGGTTCGGGTTAGGGTTAGGTTTTAGGGTTAGTGTTAGGGTTAGGCTTATGGCTAGGGTTAGGGTTAGGGTTAGGTTTAGGGTGAATGTTAGGGTGAGAATGTTGGTTATGGTGAGGGTGAGGGTTAGGATTAGGGTTAGGTTGAGGGTAAGGGTGAGAGTTAGTTAGAGGGTTAGGATTAGGTTTAGTGTTAGTGTTAGTGTTAGGGTTAGGGGTAGGGTTAGGATTAGGGTTAGGGTTAGGGTTAGGGTGAGGGTCAGGGTGAGGTTTAGTGTGAGCGTGAATGTGAGGGTTAGGTTTAAAGTTAGGGTGAGGTTGAGGGTGAGGATTAGTGTGAGGGTTAGGGTTACGGTTAGGGTTAGGGTGAGTGTTGGGGTGAGGGTAAGTGTGAGGGTGAGGGTTAGGTTTATGGTTAGGGTTAGGGTTAGGGTTAGTGTTAGGGTAAGGGTAAGG
The DNA here is from genome assembly GCA_963919705.1 of Alexandromys oeconomus. NCBI lineage: Eukaryota > Metazoa > Chordata > Mammalia > Rodentia > Cricetidae > Alexandromys > Alexandromys oeconomus. Next base: position 53,887 of record CAWTZB010000140.1, on the reverse strand, counting down.
TTGAGGGTGAGCGTGAGGTTTAGTTAGGGATAGGGTGAGGGTTAGGGTTTGGGTTAGGTTTAGGGTTAGAGTTAGAGTGAGGTTGAGCTTTAGTGTTAGGGTTTGGGTTATGGTCAGTGTTAGGGTGAGGGTTAGGTTGAGGGTAAGTGTGAGGGTGAGGTTTAGGGTTAGGCTGAGGGTTAGTGTGAGGTTCAGGGTGAGGGTGAGGGTGAGGGTGAGGGTTAGGTTTATGTTTAGGGTTATGGTTAGGGTGAGGTTGAGGTTGAGGGTTAGGGTTAGTGTGAAGTTTATGGTGAGGGTGAGGGTGAGGGTTAGGTTAATGGTTAGTTTTAGGGTTAGGGTTAGGGTGAGGGTGAGGGTTAGGGTGAGGATTAGGTTAGGCTTAGGGTGAGGGTTAGGGTTAGGTTTTAGGGTTACTGTTAGGGTTAGGCTTAGGGTTAGGGTTAGGTTTAGGGTTAGGTTTAGGGTGAATGTTAGGGTGAGAATGATGGTTATGGTTTTGGTGAGGGTGAGGGTTAGGGTTAGGGTGAGGGTGAGTGTGAGGATGAGGGTTATGGTGATGGGGAGGGTTAGGGTTAGGGTTAGGTAGAGGGTTAGTGTGAGAGTTAGGTAGAGGGTTAGGGTTAGGTTTAGTGTTGGGGTTAGGGGTAGGGTTAGGGTTAGAGTTAGGGTTAGGTTCAGGGTTAGGGTGGGGATGAGGGTGAGTATGAGGATTAGGGTGAGTTTGAGGGTTAGGATGGGGGTGAGAGTGAGGGTGAGGGTGAGTGTGAGTTTGATGGTTAGGGTTAAGGTTAGGGTGAGGGTGAGCGTGAGGGTTAGTGTGAGGGTAAGGGTTAGGGTTAGGGTTAGGATTAGGTTTAGGGTTAGAGTTAGGGTTAGGGTTAGCATTAGGGTTAGGTTTTGGGTTAGGGTTATGGTGAGGGATAGGTTGAGGTTTAGGGTGAGTGTGAGGGTTAGGGTTAGGGTTAGGGTAGGGTAAGGGTTAGGATGAAAGTGAGGGTGAGGGTGAGGGTGAGAGTTAGGGTTAGGGATAGGGATAGGGTTAGGGTGAGGGTGAGGGTGAGGATGAGTTTTAGGGTGAGGGTGAGGGTGAGGGTTCGGTTTAGGGTTATGGTTATGGTTATCGTTATGGTTAGGATTAGGGTTAGGGTTAGGTCCATGGTGAGGGTTAGTGTGTTGGTAAGTGTGAGGGTTAGGTTATGTTTAGTGTTAGTGTTAGGGTTAGTTTTAGGGTTAGGGTTAGGGTTAGGTTTAGGGTTAGGGTTAGGGTGAGAGTGAGGGTTAGAGTGAGGGTAAGGGTGAGGGTTCGTGTTAGGGTTAGGTTTAGAGTTAGGTTGAGTGTGAGGTTTAGGGTTAGTGTTAGGGTTAGTGTTAGAGTGAGGGGTAGTGTGAGGATGATGGTTATGGTTATGGTTAGGGTTAGGGTTAGGGTTAGGGTTAGGGTAAGTGTTAGGGTGAGGGTTAGAGTGATGGTGAGGGTGAGGGTTAGGGTTTGATTTAGGGTTAGTATTAGTGTTAGGGTTAGGGTTAGGGTTAGATTGAGGATTAGGGTGATGGTTAGGGTTAGGGTTAGGTTTAGTGTTAGTGTTAGGTTTAGGGTGAGGGTTGTTGTTAGTGTTAGGGTTATAGTTAGGGTGAGGGTTAGGGTGAGGTTTATAGTGAGGGTTAGAGGGAGCGTTAGGTTTAGGGTTTGGTATAGCGTTATGGCGAGAGTTAGGGTCAGGGTGAATGTTATGGTTAGGGTGAGGGTGAGGGTGAAGTTGAGGGTAGGATGATGATGAGAGTGAGTGTTAGGTTGAGGGTTAGGGTGAGGGTGAGGTTGAGGGTTATGGTTAAAGTTAGGATGAGCGTGAGGGTTAGGGTGAGGGTGAAGTGAGGGTGAGGGTTCGGGTGAGGGTTAGGGTGAGAGTTAGGGTTAAGTTTAGGGTTAGTTTTAGGGTGAGGGTTAGGGTGAGGGGGAGTGTGAGCGTGAACTAGAGGGTGAGGGTGAGTGTGAGGGTGAGGGCGAGGGTGAGGGTTCTGGTTAGGGTTACGGGTAGGGATAGAAGTAGGGGTAGGGTTATGGTGAGGGTGAGGCTGAGGGTTAGGGTGAGTGTTAGGTTTACGGTTAGGGTTAGGGTTAGGGTTAGGGTTAGGGTTAGGTTTAGGGTTAGGGTTAGGGTGAGTGTTAGGTTGAGAGTAAGGGTGAGGGTAAAGATGTGGGTTAGGGTTAGGGTTATTGTGAGGTTTAGGGTTAAGGTTAGGGTTAGGGTTAGGTTTTAGGGTTAGTGTTAGGGTTAGGCTTATGGTTAGGGTTAGGGTTAGGGTTAGGTTTAGGGTGAATGTGAGGGTGAGAATGATGGTTATGGTTATTGTGAGGGTGAGGTGAGGGTGAGGGTTAGGTTTAGGGTTAGGTTGAGTGTGAGGGTGAGGGTTATGGTGAAGGGGAGGGTTAGGGTTAGGGTTAGGTAGAGGGTTAGGGTTAGAATTAGGTATAGGGTTAGGGTTAGGTTACTGTTAGGGTTAGGGTTAGGGTTAGGGTTAGGGTTAGGGTTAGGGTGAGGGTCAGGGTGAGGTTTAGTGTGAGGTTGAGTGTGAGGGTTAGGGTTAGGCTTAAAGTTAGGGTGAGGTTGAGGGTGAGGGTGAGGGTTAGGTTTAAGTTTAGGGTTAGGGTTATGTTTAGGGTGAGTGTTAGGGTGACGGTAAGGGTGAGGTTGAGGGCCAGGGTTAGGTTTAGGGTTAGGGTGTGTCTTAATGTGAGGGTTAGTGTTAGGGGTAGGGTTAGGGTTAGAGTTAGGGTAAGGGTGAGGTTTAGGGTTAGGGTTAGGGTTTGGGTAAGGGTGAGGGTTAGGATAAGGATATTGGTTATGGTTACGGTGAGGGTTAGGGTGAGGGTTAGAGTTAGGGTTACGGTTAGGGTTATGGTGAGGGTGAGGGTTAGGGTGGGGGTGAGGAATAGGGTTAGGGTTACAGTGAAGGTTAGGGTTTGGGTTAGTGTTAGAGTGAGGGTGAGGGTGAGGGTTAGGGTGAGGGGGAGGGGGAGGATTAGGGTGAGGGTGAGGGTTAGGGTGAGGGGGAGGATTAGGGTGAGGTTGAGGGTTAGGGTGAGAGTAAGGATTAGGGATTTTGTGAGGGTGAGGGTGAGAGTTAGGGTTAGGGTTATGGTGAGGGTAAGGTTTAGGGTGACGATTATGGTGAGGATTAGGGTGAGGGTTAGGGTTGGGGTTAGGGATAGGCTGAGGGTTAGTGTGAGTTTTAGGATGACGGTGAGGGTGAGGGTTAGTTTTGGGTTAGGTTTAGAGTTAGGGTGAGGGTTAAGGTGAGGGTTAGGGTTAGGGTGAGTGTTAGGGTGAGGGTGAGGTTGAGGGTTATGTTTAGGGTTAGGTTTAAGGTTAGGGTTAGGGTTAGGGTGACGTTGAGGGATAGGGTGAGGGTGGGGTTAGGGTGAGTGTGAGGGTGAGGGTTAGGGTTAGCGTTAGGTTTAGGGTTAGGGTTAGGGTGAGGTTGAGGGTGAGGGTGAGGGTGATGGTGAGGGTGAGGATTAGGGTTAGGGTTAGGTTTAGGGTTAGTGTGATGTTGAGGGTGAGGGTAAGGGTGAGTGTAAGGGTGAGAATTAGGTTTACGGTTAGGGTTAGGGTTAGGGTTAGGGTTAGGGTGAGAGTTAGGGTTGGATAAGGGTGAGGGTGAGGGCGAGTGTTAGAGTTAGCATTAGGGTGAGGGTTAGGGTGAGGTTTATGTTAGGGTTAGGGTTACGGTTAGAGTAAGGGTGAGGGTGAGGTTTAGGGTTAGTGTTAGGGTTAGGGTTAAGGTTAGGGTTAGGGTGAGGGTTAGGGTGAGGATGATGGTCATGGTTAGGGTTAGGGTTAGGTTGAGGGTGAGGGTTAGCGTGAGGTTTAGTGTTAGGATGAGGGTGAGGGTGAGGGTTAGGATTAGAATTAGGGTGAGGGTGAGTGTCAGGGTGAGGGTGAAGGTGAGGGTGAGGGTGAAGGTTAGAAGTAGGGTGAAGGTTAGGGTGAGGGTGAGTGTGAAGGTTAGGTTTAGGGTTAGGTTTAGGGTTAGGGTGACAATGAGGGTGAGGATTAGGGTGAGAGTAAGGGTTAGGATGAGGTTGAGGGTGAGGGTTAGGGTTCGGGTTAGGGTAAGTGTGAGGGTGAGTGTGAGGGTTATGTTTAGGGTTAGGTTTAGGGTTAGGGTTAGGGTTAGGGTGACGTTGAGTGTTAGGATGAGGGTGGGGTTAGGGTGAGTGTGAGGGTGAGGGTTAGGGTAAGGGTTCGGGAAAGGGTTAGAGTTAGGGTTACTGCTAGGGTTACGGTTAGGTTTAGTGTTAGTGTTAGGGTTAGGGTTACGGTGAGGTTGAGGGTGAGGCTGAGGCTGAGAGTGAGGGTTAGGGTTAGGTTTAGGGTTAGGGTTAGTGTTAGGGTAAGGGTTAGGGTTAGAGTTAGGGTTAGGGTGAGGGTTAGAGTTAGGTGAGGGTTATGGTTATGGTGAGGGTTAGGGTAAGGGATAGGGTTAGGGTAAGGGTGAGGGTGAGGGTGATGGTAAGGATGATGGTGAGGTTGTGGGTGAGTGTGAGTGTGACGGTTACAGTTAGGGTTAGGGTTAGAGTTAGATTGAGAGTGACGGTAAGGGTGAGAATGAGGGTTATGGTGAGGGTTAAGGTTAGGGTATGAGTTAGTTTTAGGGTGAGTGTGAGGGTGAGGGTTAGGTCTAGGCTGAGGGTGAGGGTAAGGGTGACTGTTAGGGTGAGAATTAGGGTTACGGTTAGGGTTAGGTTTAGGGTTAGGGTTAGGGTGAGTGTTAGGGTTGGGTAAGGGTGAGGGTGAGGGCGCGAGTTAGAGTTAGGTTTAGTGTGAGGGTTAGGTTGAAGGTTAGGGTGAGGGTTATTTTAGGGTTAGGGTTACGGTTAGAGTTAGGGTGAGGGTGAGGTTTAGGGTTAGGGTAAGGGTTAGGGTTACGGTTAAGTTTAGGTTTAGGTTGAGGGTTAAGGTGAGGATGATGCTTATGGTTAGGTTTAGGTTAGGTTGAGGGTGAGGGTTAGGGTGAGGTTTAGGGTTAGGATGAGGGTGAGGGTGAGGGTTAGGATTAGGATTAGTGTGAGGGTGAGTGTCAGGGTGAGGGTGAAGGTGAGGGTGAGGGTGAGGGTTAGGGGTAGGGTGAGGGTTAGGGTGAGGGTGAGGGTTAGGTTTATGGTAAGGTTTAGGGTTAGGGTGACAATGAGGGTGAGGATTAGGGTTAGGGTGAGGGTTAGGGCTAGGGTTTGGGTGAGGTTTAGTATGAGTTTTTGGGTGAGGGAGAGGGTGAGGGTGAGAGTTAGCGTGTGGGTGAGTTTAGGGTTAGGGTTAGTTTTAGTGTTATGGTTAGGGTTAGGGTGAGGGTGAGGGTGAGGTTTAGTGTGAGGTTGAGGGTTAGGGTTAGGGTTAGGGTGAGGGTGAGGGTTAGGGTAAGGGTTAGGGTGAGGGTTAAAGTTAGTGTTACTGTTAGGGTTAGGGTTGGTATTAGTGTTAGGGTTAGGGTTAAGGTGAGGGTGAGGGTGAGGCTGAGGGTGAGGATTAGTGTGAGGTTGAGGTGAAGTTTAGGTTTAGGGTTAGGGTTAGTGTTAGGGTAAGGGTTAGGTTTAGAGTTAGGGTTAGGGTTATGGTTAGGGTTAGGGTGAGGCTTAGTGTTACAGTGAGGGTTACGGTGAGGGTGAGGGTTAAGGATAGGGTTAGGGTGAGGGTGAGGGTTAAGCATAGGGTTAGGGTGAGGGTGAGGGTGATGGTAAAGGTGATGGTGAGGTTGTGGGTGAGTGTGAGGCTTACGGTTAGCGTTAGGGTTAGGGTTAGATTGAGAGTGAGGGTGAGGTTGAGAATGAGGGTTATGGTGAGGGTTAAGGTTAGGGTATGAGTTAGGGTTAGGGTGAGGGTGAGGGTTAGGGCTAGGGCTAGGGTTAGGGTTAGGGCTAGGTTGAGGGTGAGGGTTAGGGTGAGGGTGAGTGTCAGCGTTAGGGTTAGCGTTAGGGTTAGGGTGAGGTTGGGGGTGAGGTTTAGGGTGAGGGTGAGGGTCAGGGTGAGTGTGAGTGTGAGGGTTAGGTTTAGGGTTACGGTGAGGGTTAGGGTGAGGGTTAGGGAGAGGGTGAGGGTGAGGGTTAGGGTTAGGGTGAGGGTGAGTGTGATGGTGAGGGTTAGGGTTAGGGTTAGGGGTATGGTTATTGTGAGGGTTAGGATGAATGTTAGGGTTAGGGTTAGGGTGAGGGTGAGGATGGGTTTGTCTTAGGTTTAGAGTTAGTGTTAGTGTTAGGTTTAGGGTTAGGTTTAGGGTTAGGGTGAGGTTGAGGGTTAGGGTGAGGGTGAGGGTGAGTGTGAGTGTGAGGGTTACGGTTAAGTTTAGGGTGAGGATTAGGGTGAGGGTGAGTGTGAGGGTGAGGGTTGGGATGAGTGTTAGGGTGAGGGTTAGGGTTAGGGTGAGGGTGAGGTTTAGGATTAGGTTTAAGGTTAGGGTGAGGGTGAGGGTGAGGGTTAGGGTTAGGGTTAGGGTTAGGGTTAGTGTTAGAGTTAGGGTTAGGGTTAGGGTGAGGGTTAGGGTGAGGGTTATGGTGAGGATGATGGTCATGGTTAGGCTTAGGGTTAGGGTGATGGTGATGGTTAGGGTGAGGGTTAGTTTTACGGTGAGGGTGAAGGTGAGGGTTAGGATTTTGGTTAGGGTGAGGGTTAGTGTTAGAGTGAGGGTGAAGGTGAGGGTGAGGTGAGGGTTAGGGTTAGCGTGAGGTTTAGGTTGAGGGTGGGGGTGAGGATTAGGTTGAGGGTTAGGGTTAGGGTGAGGGTTAGGGTTAGGGTTAGGCTGAGGTTTATTGTGAGGTTTAGGGTGAGGGTGAGGATGAGGGTAAGGGTGAGCGTTAGGTTTAGGGTTAGGCTTAGGTTTAGGGTTAGGGTTAGGGTGAGGTTGAGGCTTAGGGTGAAAGTGAATGTGAGGGTGAGGGTGAGTGTGAGTGTGAGGTTTAGGGTTAGGTTGAGGGTTAGGGTGTGGGTGAATGTGAGGTTTATGTTTATGGTTAGGTTTAGGGTTAGAGTTGGGGTAGGGTTAGGGTGAGGTGGAGGGTTAGGGAGAGGGTGATTGTGAGGGTTAGAGTTATTGTTAGTGTTAGGGTGAGGGTTAGGGTTAGGGTGAGGGTTAGGCTGAGGTTTAGTGTGAGGTTTAGGGTAAGTGTGAGGGTGAGGGTTAGGGTGAGTGTTAGGTTTAGGGTTAGGCTTAGGTTTAGGTTAGGGTTAGGGTTAGGTTTATGGTAAGGTTGAGGGTTAGGGTGAGGGTGAGGTTTAGGGTGAGGGCTATGGTTAGGGTGAGGGTGAGGGTGAGGGTAAGGATTAGGAATTTGTTGAGGGTGAGGGTGAGGATTAGGGTTAGGGTGAGGGTGAAGGTTAGGGTGAGGTTTAGGGTGAGGATTATGGTGAGGGTTAGGGTGAGGGTTATGGTTAGGGTTAGGGTTATGCTGAGGGTTCGTGTGAGTTTTAGAATGAGGGTGAGTGTGAGGGTGAGGGTTACGTTTGGGTTAGGCTTAGGGTTAGGGTGAGGGTGTGGGTGAGGTTGAGGGTTAGGGTGAGGGTGAGGGTGAGTGTGAGTGTGAGGGTTAGGTTTAGGGTGAGGGTTAGGGTGAGGGTGAGGTGAGTTTGAGGGTTAGGATGAAGGTTAGGGTGAGGGTGAGGTTGAGGGTTAGGGTTAGGGTGAGGGTGAGGTTTAGGGTTAGGGTGAGGGTGAGGGTTAGGGTTAGGGTTAGGGTTAGTGTTAGAGTTAGGGTTAGGGTTATGGTGAGGGTGAGGGTGAGAATTAGGGTTAAGGTTAGAGTTAGGGTTAGGGTGAGTTTTAGGGTGAGGGTTAGGTTATTGTTAGGTTTAGGGTTAGAGTCAGGGTGAGGGTGAGGTTTAGTGTTAGACTTAGTGTTAGTGTTAGTGTTAGGGTTAGGGTGAGGGTTATGGTGAGGATGATGGTCATGGTTAGGGTTAGGGTTAGGGTGATGATGAGTGTTAGGGTGAGGTTTAGAGTTACGGTGAGCGTGAGGGTGAGGGTGAGGGTTAGGATTATGGTTAGTGTGAGGGTTAGTGTCAGGGTGAGGGTGAATGTGAGGGTGAGGTTGAGGGTTAGGGTTAGGGTGAGGTTTAGGTTGAGGGTGAGGGTGAGGGCTAGGGTTAGTGTGAGTGTTAGGGTTAGGGTTAGGGTTAGGGTTAGGCTGAGGTTTATTGTGAGGTTTAGGGTGAGGGTGAGGGTTAGGGTGAGGGTTAGGTTTAGGGTTAGGGTTAGGGTTAGGGTTAGGGTTAGGGAGAGGTTGAGTATTAGGTTGAAAGTGAATGTGAGGGTGAGTGTGAGTGTGAGCTTTAGGGTTAGGGTGAGGGTTAGGGTGTGGGTGAATGTGAGGTTTATGTTTAGGGTTAGGTTTAGGGTTAGAGTTAGGGTTAGGGTGAGGTTGATGTTAGGGAGACTGTGAGTGTGAGTGTAAGGGTTAGTGTTAGTGTTAGAGTTAAGGTGAGGGTGAGTGTGAGGGTGTGGGTTAGGGTTAGGGTTAGGGTTAGGGTTAGGGTAAGGGAGAAGGTTAGCATGAGGTTTAGGGTGAGGGTGAGGGTTATGGTGAGGTTGAGGGTGAGGCTTAGGGTGACAGTGAGGGTGAGGATTAGGGTTTAAGTGTGGGTTAGGTTTAGGGTTAGGATTGGGCTGAGGTTTAGTGTGAGGATTAGTGTGAGGGTGAGGGTGAGTGTTAGGGTGAGTGTTCGGGTTAGGGTTACGCTTAGGTTTACATTTAGGGTTATATTTAGGGTTAGTTTGAGGTTGAGGGTTAGGGTGAGGTTGAGGGTTAGGATGAGGATGATTGTTAGAGTTAGAGTTAGGGTTAGGATTAGGGTGAGGGTGAGGTTTAGGGTGAGGGCTAGGGTTTGGGTGAGGGTGAGGGTGAGGGTTAGGATTAGGGTTTGGATGAGGGTGAGGGTGAGGGTTAGGGTTAGGGTCATGGTGAGGGTGAGGATTATGGTGAGGGTTAGGGTGAGGATTATGGTGAGGGTTAGGGTGAGGGTTAACGTTAGGGTTAGGCTGAGGATTAGTGTGAGTTTTAAGGTGAGGGTGAGTTTGAGGGTGAGGGTTACGTGTGGTTTAGGCCTAGGGTTAGGGTGAAGGTGAGGGTGAGGGTTAGGGTGAGGGTTATGGTCTGGGTTAGGGTTAGGCTGAGGGTTAGTGTGAGGTTGAGGTTGAGCGTGAGGGTGAGGGTGCGGGTGAGGGTTAGGTTTGTGTTAGGTTTAGAGTTAGGGTGAGGGTTAAGGTGAGGGTTAGGGTTAGGGTGAGTGTTAGGGTGAGGGTGAGGGTGAGGGTTAGGTTTAGGGTTAGGTTTAGGGTTAGGGTTAGCGTTAGGGTGACGATGAGGGTTAGGCTGAGGGTGGGGTTAGGGTGAGTGTGAGGGTTAGGGTTAGGGTTAGGGTTAGGGTTAGGGTTATGGTTAGGGATAGGGTGAGGGTGAGGTTGAGGGTGAGGGTGATCGTGAGGGTGAGGATTAGGGTTACGGTTAGGGTTAGGGTTAGGGTGAGTGTTAGGGTTCGGTAAGGGTGAGGGTGACGGCGAAGGTTAGAGTCAGAGTTAGGGTGAGGGTTAGGGTGAAGGTTAGGGTGAGGGTTATGTTAGGGTTAGGGTCACGGTTAGAGTTAGTGTTAGGGTGAGGTTTAGGGTTAGGGTTAGGCTTAGGGTTAGGGTTAAGGTTAGGGTTAGGGTGAGGGTTAGGTTGAGGATGATTGTTATGGTTAGGGTTAGGGTTAGGTTTAAGGTTAGGGTTAGGGTGAGGGTGAGGGTTAGGGTGAGGATGATGGTTATGGTTAGGGTTAGGTTGAGGGTGAGGGTTAGGGTGAGGATGATGGTTATGGTTAGGGTTAGGTTGAGGCTGAGGGTTAGCGTGAGGTTTAGTATTAAGATGAGGGTGAGGGTGAGGGTTAGGATTAGAATTAGGGTGAGGGTGAGTGTCAGGGTGAGGGTGAAGGTTAGGGTGACGGTGTGGGTTAGTGGTAGGGTGAGGGTTAGTGTGAGAGTGAGGGTGAACGTTAGGTTTAGCGTTAAGTTTAGGGTTAGGGTGACAATGAGGGTGAGGATTAGGGCTAGGGTGAGGGTTAGAGTGAGGGTTAGAGTTAGGGTTAGGGTTAGACTGAGGTTTAGTGTGAGTTTTTGGGTGAGGGTAAGGGTGAGGGTTAGGGTAAGGGTGAGGTTAGGGTTAGGCTTAGGTTTAGAGTTAGGGTTAGGTTTAGGGTTAGGGTTAGGGTGAGGTTGAGGTTTAGGGAGAGGGTGAGGGTGAGAATGAGTGTGAGTGTGAGGGTTAGGGTTAGGGTTAGGGTGAGGGTGAGGGTTAGGGTGAGGGTTATGTTTAGGGTTAGTTTTAGGGGTTGGTTTAGGGTTAGTGTAAGGGTGAGGTTGAGGGTTAGGGTGAGAGTGAGGGTGAGGGTGAGTGTGAGGGTTAGGATTAGGGTTAGGGTGAGGGTGAGGGTGATGGTTAGGGTGAGGGTAAGAGTGAGGGTGAGGGTTGGGTTAGGTTTAGGGTGAGTGTTAGGAAGAGGGTTATGGTGAAATGAGGGTGAGGGTTAGGGTTAGGGTGAAGGTGAGGTTTAGGTTTCGTGTTAGGGTTAGGTTGAGGGTGAAGGTTAGGGTTAGGTTTAGGGTATGGGTTAGTGTGCGGTCTAAGGTGAGGGTGAGAGTGAGGGTTATTGTTAGGGTTAATGTTAGGGTGAGGCTGAGGGTGAGGGTTAGGGTGAGTGTGAGGGTGAAGGTTAATGTGAAGGTGAATGTGAGTGTTAAAGTCAGGGTGAGAATGAGGGTGAGAATTAGAGTGAGGGTGAATGTTAGGGTTAGTGTGAGGGTTTGTGTTTGGGTGAGGGTGAGGTTTAGAGTTAGGGTTAGTGTTAGGGTTAGGGTTAGGGTGAGGGTGAGGGTTAGGGTGAGTTTGAGGGTGAGGGTTAGGGTTAGGGTAATGGTGAGGGTTAGTGTACGGGTTAGGGTGAGGTTTAGAGTTAATGTTACTGTTAGGTTAAGGGTTAGGATTAGTGTTAGGGTTAGGGTTATGGTGAGGGTAAGGGTGAGGCTGAGGGTTAGTGTGAGTGTGAGGGTGAAGGTTATGGTTAGGGTTAGGGTTAGTGTTAGGGTAAGGCTTAGGGTAAGAGTTAGAGTTAGGGTTATGGTTAGTGTTAGGGTGAGGTTGAGGGGTAGGGTGAGGGTGAGTGTGAGGTTTAGGGTTAGTATGAGGGTTATTGTTAGGGTTAGGTTTAGGGTGAGGGTGAGGTTGAGGGTGATGGTTAGGGTGAGGGTGAGAGTGATGGTGAGGGTTAGGGTTAGGGTTAGGGTTAGGGTGAGGTTTAGGGGTTAGGTTTCGTGTTAGTGTTAGGATGAGGGTGAGCGTGAGGGTTAGGGTTAGGTTTAGGGTGAGGGTTAGTGTGAGGGCTAAGGTGAGGGTGAGAGTGAGGGTTATGGTTAGGGTTAATGTTAGGGTGAGGGTGAGGGTTAGGGTGAGGCTGAAGGTGAAAGTTAGTGTGAAGGTGAGAGTGAGGTTTAAAGTCAGGGTGAGGGTGAGGGTGAGAGTTAGAGTGTGTGTTAGGTTTAGGGTGAGTGTGAGGGTTTGTGTTAGTGTGAGGGTGAGGTTTAGAGTTAGGGTTAGTGTTAGTATTAGGGTTAGGGTTAGGGTTAGGGTTAGGGTGAGGGTGAGGGTTAGGGTGAGGGTGAGGGTTAGGGTGAGGTTGAGGGTTAGGGTTAGGGTGAGGGTTAGGGATAGGGTTAGTGTGAGGGTGAGGATGATGGTAAGGGTGATGGTGAGGTTGTGGGTGAGTGTGAGATTGAGGGTTACGGTTAGTGTTAGGGTTAGTTTGAGAGTGAGTGTGAGGGTGAGAATGAGGGTTATGGGGAGGGTTAAGGTTAGGGTATGAGTTAAGGTTAGGTTGAGGGTGAGGTTGAGGGTGAGGGTGAGTGTGAGGGTTAGGGCTAGGTTTACGGTTAGGGCTAAGGTGAGGGTGAGGGTTAGGGTGAGGGTTAGGGTGAGGGTGATTGCGAGGGTTAGGGTTAGCGTTAGGGTTAGGGTGACAGTGGGGGTGAGGGTGAGGGTCAGTGTGAGTGTGAGTGTGAGGGTTAGGGTTAGGGGTAGGGTTAGGGTGAGGGTGAGGGTGAGGCTGACGGTGAGTGTTAGGGTGAGTGTGAGGGTTAGGATTAACGTCAGGGTTAGGGTGAGGTTGGGGGTGAGGTTGAGGGTGAATGTGAGGGTGAGGGTCAGGGTGAGTGTGAGTGTGAGGGTTAGGGTTAGTGTGAAGGTGAGCGTGTCGGTGAGGGTTAGGGTGAGGTTGAGGCTTAAGGTTAGGATTAGGGTTAGGGTGAGTTAAGGGTGAGGGTAATGGTGAGCTTTAGGGTGAAGAGCAGGGTTAGGTTTATGGTGAGCGTTAGGGTGAGGATAAGGGTTAGAGTTAGGGTTAGGGTTAGAGTTAGGTTGAGGGTGAGGTTTAGGATTAGGGTTAGGGTTAGGGTAAGTGTTCGGGTGAGGATGCTGGTTATGGTTAGTGTTAGGGTTACGGTTAGGGTTAGGGTGAATGTTAGGGTGAGGGCTAGGGATAGGGTGAGGTTTAGAGTGAGGGTGAGGGGGAGTGTGAGTGTAAGGGTGAGGGTTAGAGTGAGGGTGAGGATGAGGGTTAGTGTGAGGGTGAGGGTGAGTGTTAGGGTTAGTGTTAGGTTTAGTGTTAGGGTTAAGGTTAGGGTTAGGTTTAGGGTGAGGGTTAGGGTGAAGGTGAGGGTTAGGGTGAGGATGAGGGTGAGGGTGAGGGTTAGGGAGAGGGTTAGGGTGAGGGTTAGGTTTAAGGTAAGGGTGAGGTTTAGGGTTAGGGTTAGGCTGAGGGTGAAGGTGAGGGTGAAAGTGAGTGTGAGTGTGAGGGTGAGGGTGAGGGTTAGGGTTAGGGTTAGGTATAGGGTTAGGGTTAGGGTTAGGGTGAGGGTGAGGGTTCAGGTGAGGGTTAGATTTACGGTTAGGGTTAGGGTTAGGGTTATGGTTAGGTTAGGGTGCAGGTGAGTGTTAGGGTGAGTTTAAAGATGAGGGTTAGGGTTAGGATTAGGGTTAGAGTTAGGGTTAGGATTAGGGTTAGTGTGAGGGTGAGGGTGAGGGTAAGGGTGAGGGTGAGGTTGTGGTTGAGTGTGAGTGTGAGGGATAGTGTTAGGGTGAGAGTGAGGGTCAGGGTGAGAGTGAGGGTTAGAGTGAGTGTTAAGTTTAGGGTTGGAGTTAGGGTTATTGTGAGGGTGAGGGTGAGGATGAGGGTGAGGGTTAGTGCAAGGGTTAGGGCTAGGGTGAGGGTGAGTGTTAGGTTGAGGTTTAGGGTGAGGGTGAGGGTTAGGGTTAGGGTTAGGGTGAGGGTGAGCGTCAGGGTCAGGGTGAGTGTGAGTGTGAGGGTTAGGGTTATGTTTAGGGTGAGGGTGAATGTGAGGGTGAGGTTTAGGGTGAGGGTTAGGGTTAGGGTTAGTGTGAGTTAAGGGTGCGGGTAAGGGTAAGGTTTAGCGTGAGGGTTAGGGTTAGGGTAAGGGTAAGGGTGAGGATGGGTTAGGCTTAGGTTTAGAGTTAGGGTTAGGGTTAGGATTAGGGTGAGGTTGAGGGTTATGGTGAGGGTGAGGGTGAGTGTGAGTGTGAGGGTTAGGGTTAGGGTTAGGGTGAGGGTTAGGGTGAGGGTGAGTGTGAAGGTGAGGGTTAGGGTGAGGGTTAGGGTTAGGGTTAGGGTGAGGGTGAGGTTTAGGGTTAGGTTTAGGGTTAGGGTTAGGGTGATGGTGAGGGTGAGGTGAGGGTGAGGGGTGAGGGTGAGGGTGAGGGTTAGGGTTAGGGTTAGGGTTAGGGTTTGGGTTAGGGTTAGTGTTAGAGTTATGGTTAGGGTGAGGGTGAGGGTGAGGTTGAGGGTTAGGGTTAGGGTGAGGATGAGGGTAAGGGTGAGAATTAGGGTTACGGTAGGGTTAGGGTTAGGGTGAGTGTTAGGGTGAGTGTAAGGGTGAGGGTGAGGGCGAGGGTTAGAGTTAGGTTTAGGGTGAGGGTTAGGGTGAGAGTTAGGTTAGGGTTACGGTTAGGGTTAGAGTTAGAGTTAGGGTTAATGTTTGGGTTAGGGTGAGTGTGAGTGTGAGGGTTAGGGTGAGGATGAGGGTAAGGGTGAGAATTAGGGTTACGGTTAAGGTTAGGGTTTGGGTGAGTGTTAGGGTGAGGGTAAGGGTGAAGGTGAGGGCGAGGGTTAGAGTTAGGGTTAGGGTGAGGGTTAGGGTGAGAGTTAGGTTAGGGTTAGGGTTAGAGTTAGGGTGAGGGTGAGGTTTAGGGTTAGGCTTTCGGTTAGGGTTAGGGTTAGAGTTAGGGTGAGGGATAGTGTGAGGATGATGGTCATGGTTAGGGTTAGGGTTAGGGTTAGGGTGATGGTGAGGGTTAGGGTGAGGGTTAGGGTTACAGTGAGGGTGAAGGTGAGGTTTAGGATTATGGTTAGGGTGAGGGTTAGTGTCAGTGTGAGGGTGAAGGTGAGGGTGAGGGTGAGGGTTAGGGTTAGGGTTAGGGTGAGGTTTACGTTGAGGGTGAGGCTGAGGATTAGGGTGAGGGATAGGGTTAGGGTTACGGTTAGGGTGAGGGTTAGGGTTAAGGTTATGGTTAGCGTTAGGCTGAGGTTTATTGTGAGATTTAAGGTGAGGGTGAGTGTGAGGGTCAGGGTTAGGTTTAGGCTTAGGTTTAGTTTTATGGTTACGGTTAGGGTGAGGTTGATGGTTAGGGTGAAAGTGAATGTGTGAGTGAGTGTGAGTGTGAGGTTTAGGGTAAAGGTGAGGGTTAGGGTGTGGGTGAATATGAGGTTTATGTTTAGGGTTAGGTTTAAGGTTAGAGATAGGGTTAGGGTTACGGTGAGGTTGAGGGTTAGGGAGAGGGTGAGTGTGAGTGTGAGGGTTAGGGTTAGTGTTAGGGTTAGGGTGATGGTGAGTGTGAGGTTGAGGGTTAGGTTTAGGGTTAGGTTGAGGGTGAGGGTTAGGAGGAAGGTTAGGGTGAGGGTGAGGGTGAGGGTTAGGGTGAGGTTGAGGGTGAGGGTTAGGTTTAGGGTTAGGTTTAGGTTTAGGTTTAGGGTTAGGGTGAGGGTGAGGCTGAGGCTGAGGGTGAGGGTTAGGGTGACAGTGAGGGTGAGGGTTAGGGTTATGTTTAGGGTTAGGTTTAAGGTTAGGGTTAGGGTGACATTGAGGGTTAGGGTGAGGGTGGGGTTAGGGTGAGTGTGAGGGGGAGGGTTAGGGTTAGGGTTAGGTTTAGGATTAGGGTTAGGTTGAGGTTGAGGGTGAGGGTGATGGTGAGGGTGAAGGTGAGGGTGAGGATTATGGTTAGGGTTAGGGTTTGTGTGATGGTGACGGTGGGGTAAGGGTGAGTGTAAGGGTGAGAATTAGGTTTACGGTTAGGGTTAGGGTTAGGGTTAGGATGAGTGTTAGGGTTGGATAAGGGTGAGGGTGAGGGTTAGAGTTAGCATTAGGGTGAGGGTTAGGGTGAGGTTTATGTTAGGGTTAGGGTTACGGTTAGAGTTAGGGTGAGGGTGAGGTTTAGGGTTAGTGTTAGGGTTAGGGTTAGTGTTAAGGTTAGGGTTAGGGTGAGGGTTAGGGTGAGGATGATGGTTATGGTTAGGGTTAGGGTTAGGTTGAGGGTGAGGGTTAGCGTGAGGTTTAGTGTTAGAATGAGGGTGAGGGTGAGGGTTAGGATTAGAATTAGGGTGAGGGTGAGTGTCAGGGTGAGGGTGAAGGTGAGGGTGAGGGTTAAGGTTAGAAGTAGGGTGAGGGTTAGGGTGAGTGTGAGGGTGAAGGTTAGGTTTAGGGTTAGGTTTAGGGTTAGGGTGACAATGAGGGTGAGGATTAGGGTGAGGGTTAGGGTTAGGATGAGGTTGAGGGTGAGGGTTAGGGTGAGGGTTAGGGTAAGTGTGAGGGTGAGGGTGAGGGTTATGTTTAGTGTTAGGTTTAGGGTTAGGGTTAGGGTTAGTGTTACGGTGAGGGTGAGGGTGAGGCTGAGGGTGAGGGTTAGGGTTAGGGTTAGGGTTAGGGTTAGTGTTAGGGTAAGGGTTAGGGTTAGAGTTAGGGTTAGGGTGAGAGTTAGTGTTAGGTGAGGGTTATGGTTATGTTGAGGGTTAGGGTAAGGGATAGGGTTAGGGTAAGGGTGAGGGTGTGGGTGATGGTAAGGGTGATGGTGAGGTTGTGGGTGAGTGTGAGTGTGAGGGTTACAGTTAGGGTTAGGGTTAGAGTTAGGTTGAGAGTGACGGTAAGGGTGAGAATGAGGGTTATGGTGAGGGTTAAGGTTAGGGTATGAGTTAGTTTTAGGGTGAGGGTGAGGGTGAGGGTTAGGGCTAGGGTGAGGGTAAGGGTGAGTGTAAGGGTGAGAATTAGGGTTACGGTTAGGGTTAGGTTTAGGGTTAGGGTTAGGGTGAGTGTCAGGGTTGGGTAAGGGTGAGGGTGAGGGCGCGGGTTAGAGTTAGGGTTAGTGTGAGGGTTAGGGTGAAAGTTAGAGTGAGGGTTATGTTAGGGTTAGGGTTACGGTTAGAGTTAGGGTGAGGGTGAGGTTTAGGGTTAGGGTAAGGGTTAGGGTTACGGTTAAGTTTAGGGTTAGGTTGAGGGTTAAGATGAGGATGATGCTTATGGTTAGGTTTAGGGTTAGGTTGAGGGTGAGGGATAGGTTGAGGTTTAGGGTTAGGATGAGGGTGAGGGTGAGGGTTAGGATTAGGATTAGTGTGAGGGTGAGTGTCAGGGTGAGGGTGAAGGTGAGGGTGAGGGTTAGGGGTAGGGTGAGGGTTAGGGTGAGGGTGAGGGTTAGGTTTATGGTAAGGTTTACGGTTAGGGTGACAATGAGGGTGAGGATAAGGGTTAGGGTGAGGGTTAGGGCTAGGGTTAGGGTGAGGTTTAGTGTGAGTTTTTGGGTGAGGGTGAGTGTGAGGGTGAGAGTTAGGGGTGAGTTTAGGGTTAGGCTTATGTTTAGGGTTAGGGTTAGGGTTAGGGTTAGGGCTAGGGTTAGGGTGAGGTTGAGGGTTTGGGTGAGGGTGATTGTGAGTGTGAGTGTGAGGGTTAGGGTTAGGGTTAGGGTGAGGTTTAGGGTGTGGGTGAGGGTTATGGTGAGGGTTATAATTAGGGTTAGGTTTAGGGTTCGGTTAAGGGTTAGTGTTAGGGTGAGGTTGAGGGGTAGGGTGAGGGTGAGTGTGAGGGTTAGGGTGAGTGTGAGGGCTATTGTTAGGGTTAGGGTTAGGGTTAGGGTGAGGGTGAGGTTGAGGGTGATGGTTAGGGTGAGGGTGAGAGTGATGGTGAGGGTTAGGTTTAGGGTTAGGGTGAGGGTTAGGATGAGGTTACGGTAAAGTGAGGGTGAGGGTTAGGGTTAGGGTGAGGGTGAGGTTTAGAGTTAGGTTTCGTGTTAGTGTTAGGGTGACGGTGAACGTGAGGGTTAGGGTTAGGTTTAGGGTGAGGGTTAGTGTGAGGGCTAAGGTGAGTGTGAGAGTGAGGGTTATTGTTAGCATTAGGGTTAATGTTTGAGTGAGGGTGAGGGTGTTGGTGAGGGTTAGGGTGAGGGTGAATGTTACTGTGAAGGTGAGGGTGAGGGTTAAAGTCAGGGTGAGGGTGAGGGTGAGAGTTAGAGTGAGGGTGAGGGTTAGGGTGAGTGTGAGGGTTTGTGTTAGTGTGAGGGTGAGGTTTAGAGTTAGGGTTAGTGTTAGTGTTATGGTTAGGGTTAGGGTGAGGGTGAGGGTGAGGTTTAGTGTGAGGTTGAGGGTTAGGGTTAGGTTTAAGGTGAGGGTGAGGGTTAGGGTAAGGGTTAGGGTGAGGGTTAAAGTTAGTGTTACTGTTAGGGTTAGGGTTAGTATTAGTGTTAGGGTTAAGGTGAGGGTGAGGGTGAGGCTGAGGGTGAGGAATAGTGTGAGGTTGAGGGTGAAGTTTAGGGTTAGGGTTAGGGTTAGTGTTAGGGTAAAGGTTAGGTTTAGAGTTAGGGTTAGGGTTATGGTTAGGGTTAGGGTGAGGCTTAGTGTTAAGTTGAGGGTTACGGTGAGGGTGAGGGTTAAGGATAGGGTTAGGGTGAGGGTGATGGTAAAGGTGATGGTGAGGTTGTGGGTGAGTGTGAGTGTGAGGCTTACGGTTAGGGTTAGGGTTAGGGTTAGGGTTAGGTTGAGAGTGAGGGTGAGGGTGAGAATGAGGGTTATGGTGAGGGTTAAGGTTAGGGTATGTGTTAGGGTTAGGGTGAGGGTGAGGGTTAGGGCTAGGGTTAGGGTTAGAGCTAGGATGAGGGTGAGGGTTAGGGTGAGGGTGAGTGTGAGGGTTAGGGTTAGCGTTAGGGTTAGGGTGAGGGTGGGGGTGAGGGTTAGGGTGAGGGTGAGGGTGAGGGTCAGGGTGAGTGTGAGTGTGAGGGTTAGGGTTAGGGTTACGGTGAGGGTTAGGGTGAGGGGTAGGGTGAGGGTTAGGGAGAGGGTGAGGGTGAGGGTTAGGGTTAGGGTGAGGGTGAGTGTGATGCTGAGCGTTAGGGTTAGGTTTAGGGGTATGGTTATTATGAGGGTAGGATGAATGTTAGGGTTAGGGTTAGGGTGAGGGTGAGGATGGGTTTGTCTTAGGTTTAGAGTTTGTGTTAGTGTTAGGTTTAGGTTTAGGGTTAGGGTTAGGGTGAGGTTGAGGGTTAGGGTGAGGGTGAGTGTGAGTGTGAGGGTTAGGGTTAAGTTTAGGGTGAGGGTTAGGGTGAGGGTGAGTGTGAGGGTGAGGGTTGGGACGATTGTTAGGGTGAGGGTTAGGGTTAGGGTGAGGGTGAGGTTTAGGATTAGGTTTAAGGTTATGGTGAGGGTGAGGGTGAGGGTGAGGGTGAGGGTTATGGTTAGGGTTAGTGTTAGAGTTAGTGTTAGGGTTAGGGTGAGGGTTAGGGTGAGGATGATGGTCATGGTTAGGCTTAGGGTTAGGGTGATGGTGAGGGTTAGGTTGCGGGTTAGTTTTACGTTGAGGGTGAAGGTGAGGGTTAGGATTTTGGTTAGGGTAAGGGTTAGTGTTAGTGTGAAGGTGAAGGTGATGGTGAGGTGTGGGTTAGGGTTAGCGTGAGGTTTAGGTTGAGGGTGAGGATTAGGGTAAGGGTTAGGGTTAGGGTGAGGGTTAGGGTTAGGGTTAGGCTGAGGTTTATTGTGAGGTTTAGGTTGAGGGTGAAGTTGAGGATTAGGGTGAGGGTTAGGGTTAGGGTGAGGGTTAGGGTTAGGGTTAGGGTTAGGCTTAGGTGTAGGGTAAGGGTTAGGGTGAGGTTGAGGGTTAGGGTGAAAGTGAATGTGAGGGTGAGGGTGAGTGTGAGTGTGAGCTTTAGGGTTAGGGTGAGGGTTAGGGTGTGGGTGAATGTGAGGTTTATGTTTAAGGTTAGGTTTAGGGTTAGAGTTGGGGTTAGGGTTAGGGTGAGGTTGAGGGTTAGGGAGAGGGTGAGTGTGAGGGTTAGGGTTAGTGTTAGGTTTAGGGTGAGGGTGAGTGTGAGGGTGAGGTTTAGGGTTAGGGTGAGGGTTAGGATGAGGGTTAGGTTGAGGGTGTGGGCGAGGTTTAGTGTGAGGTTGAGGGTGAGGGTTAGGTTTAGGGTTAGGTTTATGGTTAGGTTAAGGTTGAGGCTTAGGGTGACAGTGAAGGTGATGATTAGGGTTAGGGTTAGGCTTAGGCTTAGGGTTAGGGTTAGGGTTAGGGTTAGGGTTAGGGTTAGGGTTAGGTTTAGGGTTAGGGTTAGGGTTAGGGTTAGGTAATTATGCTGAGGTTTAGTGTGAGGTTTAGGGTGAGGGTGAGGGTGAGGGTTAGGGTTAGGGTGAGTGTTCAGGTTAGGGTTACGCTTAGGTTTATGTTTGGGGTTAGTGTTAGGGTTACGTTGAGGGTTAGGGTGAGGGTTAGGATGAGGATGATGGTTAGGTTATAGTAAGGGTTAGGGTTAGGGTGAGGGTGAGTTTTAGGGTGAGGGCTAGGGTTTGGGTGAGGGTGAGTGTTAGGATTAGGGTTTGGGTGAGGGTGAGGGTTAAGGTTAGGGTTATGGTGAGGGTCAGGGTTACGGTGAGGGTTAGGGTGAGGATTATGGAGAGGGTTAGGGTTAGGGTTAGGTTTGGGCTGAGGATTAGTGTGAGTTTTATGGTGAGAGTGAGGGTGAGTTTGAGGGTGAGGGTTAGGTTTGGTTTAGGTTTAGGTTTAGGGTGAAGGTGAGGGTGAGGGTTAGGGTTAGGGTTAGGGTAGCGTTAGTGTTAGGCTGAGGGTTAGTGTGAGGTTTAGGGTGAGGGTGATGGTGAGGGTGAAGGTTAGGTTTGGGTTAGGTTTAGAGTTAGGGTGAGGTTAAGGTGAGGTTAGGTTTAGGGTGACTGTTAGGGTGAGGGTGAGTGTGAGGGTGAGGGTTATGTTTAGGGTTAGGTTTAGGGTTAGGGTTAGGGTGACATTGAGGGTTAGGGTGAGGGTGGAATTAGGGTGAGCGTGAGTGTGAGGGTCAGGGTGAGGGTTCGGGTTAGGGTTAGGTTTAGGGTTAGGGTGAGGTTGAGGGTGAGGGTGAGGGTGATTGTGAGGGTGAAGATTAGGGTTAGGGTTAGGGTTAGGGTGATGGTGAGGGTGAGGGTAAGGGTGAGTGTAAGGGTGAGAATTAGGGTTACGGTTAGGGTTAGGGTTAGGGTTAGGTTTAGGGTGAGTGTTAGGGCTGGGTAAGGGTGAGGGTGAGGGCGAGGGTTAGAGTTAGGGTTAGGGTGAGGGTTAGGGAGAAGGTTAGCGTGAGTGTTATGTTAGGTTTAGGGTTACGGTTAGAGTTAGGGTGAGGGTGAGGTTTAGTGTTAGTGTTAGGTTTAGGGTTAGGGTTAGGGTTAGGGTTAGGGTTAGGGTTAGAGTTAGAGTTAGGGTTAAAGTTAGGGATAGGGTGAGGGTTAGGGTGTGGATGATGGTTATGGTTAGGGTTAGGGTTAGGTTGATGGTGAGGGTTAACGTGAGGTTTAGTGTTAGGATGAGGGTGAGTGTGAGGGTTAGGATTAGAATTAGGGTGAGGGTGAGTATCAGGGTGAGGTTGAAGATGAGGGTGAGGGTGAGGGTTAGGGGTAGGTTGAGGGTTAGGGTGAGGGTGAGGGTGAAGGTTAGGTTTAGGGTTAGGTTTAGGGTTAGGGTTACAATGAGGGTGACGATTAGGGTTATTGTGAGTGTTAGGGTGAGGGTTAGGGTTAGGTTTAGGCTGAGGTTCAGTGTGAGTTTTTGGGTGAGGGTGAGGGTGAGTGTTAGGGTGAGGGTAAGGTTAGGGTTAGGCTTAGGTTTAGGTTTAGGGTTAGGGTTAGGGTTAGGTTTAGGTTTAGGGTTAGGGTTAGGGTGAGGTTGAGGTTAAGGGTGAGGGTGAGGGTGAGTGTGAGTGTGAGGGTTAGGTTTAGGGTTAGGGTGATTGTGAGGGTTAGGGTGAGGGTTATGTTTAGGGTTAGTTTTAGGGTTCGGTTTAGGGTTAGGGTTAGGGTTCGATTGAGGTTTAGGGTGAGTGTGAGTGTGAGGGTTAGGGTTAGAGTGAAGGTAAAGGTGAGGTTTAGGGTTAGTGTTAGGGTGAGGGTTCGGGTGAGGATGATGGTTATTGTTAGTGTTAGTGTTAGGGTTAGGGTTAATGTGAAGGTTAGGGTGAGGGTTAGGGATAGAGTGATGGTTAGAGTGAGGGTGAGGGTGAGTGTGAGGGTGAGGGTTAGGAGTGCGGGTTAGGGTCAGGGTGAGGGTAAGGTTTAGGGTTAGTGTTAGAGTTAGGGTTAGGGTTAGGGTTAGGGTGAGTGTGAGGGTGAGGGTTAGGGTTAGGGTGAGGGTTAGGGTTAGTGTTATAGTTAGGGTTAGGGTTACTGTTAAGGTTAGGGTGAGGGTGAGGGTGAGGGTTAGGGCTAGGGTTAGGGTTAGGGCTAATGTGAGGGTGAAGGTTAGGGTGAGGGATAGGGTGAGGGTGAGTGTTAGGGTGAGTGTGAGGGTTAGGATTAACGTCAGGGTTCGGGTGAGGTTGGGGGTGAGGTTGAGGGTGAATGTGAGGGTGAGGGTCAGGGTGAGTGTGAGTGTGAGTGTGAGGGTTAGGGTTAGTGTGAAGGTGAGGGTTAGGCTTAGGTTTAGGGTAAGGGTTAGGGTGAGGTTGAGGGTTAGGGTGAAAGTGAATGTGACGGTGAGAGTGAGTGTGAGTGTGAGGTTTAGGGTTAGGGTGAGGGTTAGGGTGTGGGTGAATGTGAGGTTTATGTTTAAGGTTAGATTTAGGGTTAGAGTTGGGGTTAGGGTTAGGGTGAGGTTGAGGGTTATCGAGAGGGTGAGTGTGAGGGTTAGGGTTAGTGTTAGGTTTAGGGTGAGGGTGAGTGTGAGGGTGAGGGTTAGGGTTAGGGTGAGGGTTAGGATGAGGGTTAGGTTGAGGGTGTGGGCGAGGTTTAGGGTGAGGTTGAGGGTGAGGGTTAGGTTTAGGGTTAGGTTTAGGATTAGGTTGAGGGTGAGGCTTAGGGTGACAGTGAAGGTGATGATTAGGGTTAGGGTTAGGGTTAGGGTTAGGGTTAGGGTTAGGGTTAGGGTTAGGGTTAGGGTTAGGGTTAGGGTTAGGGTTAGGGTTAGGGTTAGGGTTAGGGTTAGGGTTAGGGTTAGGCTGAGGTTTAGTGTGAGGTTTAGGGTGAGGGTGAGGGTTAGGGTTAGGGTGAGTGTTCAGGTTAGGGTTACGCTTAGGTTTATGTTTGGGGTTAGTGTTAGGGTTACGTTGAGGGTTAGGGTGAGGGTTAGGATGAGGATGATGGTTAGGTTATAGTAAGGGTTAGAGTTAGGGTGAGGGTGAGTTTTAGGGTGAGGGCTAGGGTTTGGGTGAGGGTGAGTGTTAGGATTAGGGTTTGGGTGAGGGTGAGGGTTAAGGTTAGGGTTATGGTGAGGGTCAGGGTTACGGTGAGGCTTAGGGTGAGGATTATGGTGAGGGTTAGGGTTAGGGTTAGGGTTGGGCTGAGGATTAGTGTGAGTTTTATGGTGAGAGTGAGGGTGAGTTTGAGGGTGAGGGTTAGGTTTGGTTTAGGTTTAGGTTTAGGGTGAAGGTGAGGGTGAGGGTTAGGGTTAGGGTTATGGTTAGGGTTAGGGTTAGGCTGAGGGTTAGTGTGAGGTTTAGGGTGAGTGTGAGGGTGAGGGTGAAGGTTAGGTTTGGGTTAGGTTTAGAGTTAGGGTGAGGTTTAAGGTGAGGTTAGGTTTAGGGTGACTGTTAGGGTGAGGGTGAGCGTGAGGGTGAGGGTTATGTTTAGGGTTAGGTTTAGGGTTAGGGTTAGGGTGACATTGAGGGTTATGGTGAGGGTGGAATTAGGGTGAGCGTGAGTGTGAGGGTCAGGGTGAGGGTTCGGGTTAGGGTTAGGTTTAGGGTTAGGGTGAGGTTGAGGGTGAGGGTGAGGGTGAGGGTGATTGTGAGGGTGAGGATTAGGGTTAGGGTTAGGGTGATGGTGAGGGTAAGGGTGAGTGTAAGTGTGAGAATTACGGTTACGGTTAGGGTTAGGGTTAGGTTTAGGGTGAGTGTTAGGGCTGGATAAGGGTGAGGGTGAGGGCGAGGGTTAGAGTTAGGGTTAGGGTGAGGGTTAGGGAGAAGGTTAGGGTGAGGGTTATATTAGGTTTAGGGTTACGGTTAGAGTTAGGGTGAGGGTGAGGTTTAGTGTTAGGGTTAGGGTTAGGGTTAGGGTTAGGGTTAGGATTAGAGTTAGGGTTAAGGTTAGGGATAGGGTGAGGGTTAGGGTGTGGATGATGGTTATGGTTAGGGTTAGGGTTAGGTTGAGGGTGAGGGTTAACGTGAGGTTTAGTGTTAGGATGAGGGTGAGTGTGAGGGTTAGGATTAGAATTAGGGTGAGGGTGAGTATCACGGTGAGGTTGAAGATGAGGGTGAGGGTGAGGGTTAGGGGTAGGTTGAGGGTTAGGGTGAGGGTGAGGGTGAAGGTTAGGTTTAGGGTTAGGTTTAGGGTTAGGGTTAGGTGACAATGAGGGTGACGATTAGGGTTATTGTGAGTGTTAGGGTGAGGGTTAGGGTTAGGTTTAGGCTGAGGTTCAGTGTGAGTTTTTGGGTGAGGGTGAGGGTGAGTGTTAGGGTGAGGGTGATAAGGTTAGGGTTAGGCTTAGGTTTAGGGTTAGGGTTAGGGTTAGGGTTAGGGTTAGGTTTAGGGTTAGGGTTAGGGTGAGGTTGAGGTTTAGGGTGAGGGTGAGGGTGAGTGTGAGTGTGAGGGTTAGGTTTAGGGTTAGGGTGATTGTGAGGGTTAGGGTGAGGGTTATGTTTAGGGTTAGTTTTAGGGTTCGGTTTAGGGTTAGGGTTAGCGTTCGATTGAGGTTTAGGGTGAGTGTGAGTGTGAGGGTTAGGGTTAGGGTGAGGGTAAAGGTGAGGTTTAGGGTTAGTGTTAGGGTGAGGGTTCGGGTGAGGATGATGGTTATTGTTAGTGTTAGTGTTAGGGTTAGGGTTAATGTGAAGGTTAGGGTGAGGGTTAGGGATAGAGTGATGGTTAGAGTGAGGGTGAGGGTGAGTGTGAGGGTGAGGGTTAGAGTGCGGGTTAGGGTCAGGGTGAGGGTAAGGTTTAGGGTTAGTGTTAGAGTTAGGGTTAGGGTTAGGGTGAGTGTGAGGGTGAGGGTTAGGGTTAGGGTGAGGGTTAGGGTTAGTGTTATAGTTAGGGTTAGGGTTACTGTTAAGGTTAGGGTGAGGGTGAGGGTGAGGGTTAGGGCTAGGGTTAGGGTTAGGGCTAATGTGAGGGTGAAGGTTAGGGTGAGGGATAGGGTGAGGGTGAGTGTTAGGGTGAGTGTGAGGGTTAGGATTAACGTCAGGGTTCGGGTGAGGTTGGGGGTGAGGTTGAGGGTGAATGTGAGGGTGAGGGTCAGGGTGAGTGTGAGTGTGAGGGTTAGGGTTAGTGTGAAGGTGAGGGTTAGGCTTAGGTTTAGGGTAAGGGTTAGGGTGAGGTTGAGGGTTAGGGTGAAAGTGAATGTGACGGTGAGAGTGAGTGTGAGTGTGAGGTTTAGGGTTAGGGTGAGGGTTAGGGTGTGGGTGAATGTGAGGTTTATGTTTAAGGTTAGATTTAGGGTTAGAGTTGGGGTTAGGGTTAGGGTGAGGTTGAGGGTTATCGAGAGGTGAGTGTGAGGGTTAGGGTTAGTGTTAGGTTTAGGGTGAGGGGTGAGTGTGAGGGTGAGGGTTAGGGTTAGGGTGAGGGTTAGGGTGAGGGTTAGGTTGAGGTGTTAGGGCGAGGTTTAGGGTGAGGTTGAGGGTGAGGGTTAGGTTTAGGGGTTAGGTTTAGGATTAGGTTGAGGGTGAGGCTTAGGGTGACAGTGAAGGTGATGTTAGGGTTAGGGTTAGGGTTAGGGTTAGGGTTAGGGTTAGGGTTAGGGTTAGGGTTAGGGTTAGGGTTAGGGTTAGGTTTAGGGTTAGGGTTAGGGTTAGGGTTAGGCTGAGGTTTAGTGTGAGGTTTAGGGTGAGGGTGAGGGTTAGGGTTAGGGTGAGTGTTCAGGTTAGGGTTACGCTTAGGTTTATGTTTGGGGTTAGTGTTAGGGTTACGTTGAGGGTTAGGGTGAGGGTTAGGATGAGGATGATGGTTAGGTTATAGTAAGGGTTAGAGTTAGGGTGAGGGTGAGTTTTAGGGTGAGGGGCTAGGGTTTGGGTGAGGGTGAGTGTTAGGATTAGGGTTTGGGTGAGGGTGAGGGTTAAGGTTAGGGTTATGGTGAGGGTCAGGGTTACGGTGAGGCTTAGGGTGAGGATTATGGTGAGGGTTAGGGTTAGGGTTAGGGTTGGGCTGAGGATTAGTGTGAGTTTTATGGTGAGAGTGAGGGTGAGTTTGAGGGTGAGGGTTAGGTTTGGTTTAGGTTTAGGTTTAGGGTGAAGGTGAGGGTGAGGGTTAGGGTTAGGGTTATGGTTAGGGTTAGGGTTAGGCTGAGGTTTAGTGTGAGGTTTAGGGTGAGTGTGAGGGTGAGGGTGAAGGTTAGGTTTGGGTTAGGTTTAGAGTTAGGGTGAGGTTTAAGGTGAGGTTAGGTTTAGGGTGACTGTTAGGGTGAGGGTGAGTGTGAGGGTGAGGGTTATGTTTAGGGTTAGGTTTAGGGTTAGGGTTAGGGTGACATTGAGGGTTAGGGTGAGGGTGAATTAGGGTGAGCGTGAGTGTGAGGGTCAGGGTGAGGGTTCGGGTTAGGGTTAGGTTTAGGGTTAGGGTGAGGTTGAGGGTGAGGGTGAGGGTGAGGGTGATTGTGAGGGTGAGGATTAGGGTTAGGGTTAGGGTGATGGTGAGGGTAAGGGTGAGTGTAAGTGTGAGAATTACGGTTAGGGTTAGGGTTAGGGTTAGGTTTAGGGTGAGTGTTAGGGCTGGATAAGGGTGAGGGTGAGGGCGAGGGTTAGAGTTAGGGTTAGGGTGAGGGTTAGGGAGAAGGTTAGGGTGAGGGTTATATTAGGTTTAGGGTTACGGTTAGAGTTAGGGTGAGGGTGAGGTTTAGTGTTAGGGTTAGGGTTAGGGTTAGGGTTAGGATTAGAGTTAGGGTTAAGGTTAGGGTTAGGGTGAGGGTTAGGGTGTGGATGATGGTTATGGTTAGGGTTAGGGTTAGGTTGATGGTGAGGGTTAACGTGAGGTTTAGTGTTAGGATGAGGGTGAGTGTGAGGGTTAGGATTAGAATTAGGGTGAGGGTGAGTGTCAGGGTGAGGTTGAAGATGAGGGTGAGGGTGAGGGTTAGGGGTAGGTTGAGGGTTAGGGTGAGGGTGAGGGTGAAGGTTAGGTTTAGGGTTAGGTTTAGGTTTAGGGTTAGGGTGACAATGAGGGTGACGATTAGGGTTATTGTGAGGGTTAGGGTGAGGGTTAGGGTTAGGTTTAGGTTTAGGGTGAGGTTCAGTGTGAGTTTTTGGGTGAGGGTGAGGGTGAGTGTTAGGGTGAGGGTGAGGGTAAGGTTAGGGTTAGGCTTAGGTTTAGGGTTAGGGTTAGGGTTAGGGTTAGGGTTAGGTTTAGGGTTAGGGTTAGGGTGAGGTT
The DNA here is from genome assembly GCA_963919705.1 of Alexandromys oeconomus. Taxonomy (NCBI): domain Eukaryota; kingdom Metazoa; phylum Chordata; class Mammalia; order Rodentia; family Cricetidae; genus Alexandromys; species Alexandromys oeconomus. The sequence goes on along the minus strand of CAWTZB010000140.1, from coordinate 27,008 downwards.
GAGGTTTAGGGTGAGGGTGAGGGTGAGTGTGAGTGTGAGGGTTAGGTTTAGGGTTAGGGTGAGTGTGAGGGTTAGGGTGAGGGTTATGTTTAGGGTTAGTTTTAGGGTTCGGTTTAGGGTTAGGGTTAGGGTTCGATTGAGGTTTAGGGTGAGTGTGAATGTGAGGGTTAGGGTTAGGGTGAGGGTAAAGGTGAGGTTTAGGGTTATGGTTAGGGTGAGGGTTCGGGTGAGGATGATGGTTATTGTTAGGGTTAGGGTTAATGTGAAGGTTAGGGTGAGGGTTAGGGATAGAGTGATGGTTAGAGTGATGGTGAGGGTGAGTGTTAGGGTGAGGGTTAGAGTGCGGGTTAGGGTCAGGGTGAGGGTAAGGTTTAGGGTTAGTGTTAGAGTTAGGGTTAGGGTTAGGGTTAGGGTTAGGGTGAGGGTGAGGGTTAGGGTGAGGGTTAGGGTTAGTGTTATAGTTAGGGTTAGGGTTATTGTTAAAGTTAGGGTGAGGGTTAGGGTGAGGGTCAGGTTGAGGGTTAGGGCTAGGGTTAGGGTTAGGGCTAGGGTGAGGGTGAAGGTTAGGGTGAGGGATAGGGTGAGGGTGAGTGTTAGGGTGAGTGTGAGGGTTAGGATTAACGTCAGGGTTAGGGTGAGCGTGGGGGTGAGGTTGAGGGTGAATGTGAGGGTGAGGGTCAGGGTGAGTGTGAGGGTTAGGGTTAGTGTGAAGGTGAGGGTGTCGGTGAGGGTTAGGGTGAGGCTTAAGGTTAGGATTAGGGTTAGGGTGAGATAAGGGTGAGGGTAATGGTGAGCTTTAGGGTGAAGGGCAGGGTTAGGGTTATGGTGAGCGTTAGGGTGAGGATAAGGATTAGAGTTAGGGGTAGGATTAGAGTTAGGGTGAGGGTGAGTTTTAGGATTAGGGTTTGGGTTAGTGTTAGGGTGAGTGTTCGGGTGAGGATGCTGGTTATGGTTAGTGTTAGGGTTAGGGTTAGAGTGAAGGTTAGGGTGAGGGTTAGTGTTAGGGTGAGGTTTAGAGTGAGGGTGAGGGTTAGTGTGAGGGTGAGGGTGAGTGTTAGGGTTAGTGTTAGGGTTAAGGTTAGGGTTAGGTTTAGGGTGAGGGTGGGGGTGAGGGTGAGGGTGAGGGTAAGGTTCAGTTTGAGTGTGTGTCTGAGGATTAGGGTTATTGTTAGGGTGAGGGTGAGGGTGAGGTTTAGGGTGAGGGTGAGGGTTAGGGTTACGGTGAGGGTTAGGGTGAGGGTTAGGGTGAGGTTTAGGGAGAGGGTGATGGTCAGGGTGAGTGTGAGTGTGAGGGTTATGGTTACGGTGAGGGTTAGGGTGAGGGTTAGGGTGAGGGTTAGGGAGAGGGTGAGGTGAGGGTTAGGGTTAGTGTGAGGGTGAGTGTGATGGTGAGTGTTAGGGTTAGGGTTAGGGGTATGGATATTGTGAGGGTTAGGATCAATGTTAGGGTTAGGGTTAGGGTGAGGGTGAGGATGGGTTAGTCTTAGGTTTAGATTTAGTGTTAATGTTAGGTTTAGGGTTAGGGTTATGGTTAGGGTGAGGTTGAGGGTTAGGGTGAGGGTGAGGGTGAGTGTGAGTGTGAGGGTTAGGGTTAAGTTTAGGGTGAGGGTTAGGGTGAGTGTGAGGGTGAGGTAGACGGTTTAGGCTGAGGGTTAGTGTTAGGGTGAGGGTGAGGTTTAGGATTAGGTTTAAGGTTAGGGTGAGGGTGAGGGTGAGGGTGAGGGTTAGGGTTAGTGTTAGAGTTAGGGTTAGGGTGAGGTTGAGGTTTAGGGTGAGGTTGAGGGTTAGGGTGAGGGTTAGGGTTAGTGTTAGTGTTAGGGTTAGGGTCAAGTTTAGGGTGAGGGTGAGGGTGAGGTTTAGGATGAGGGCGAAGGTTTGTGTGACGGTGAGGGTGAGGGTGAAGGTTAGAGTGAGGGTGAGTGTGAGGGTGAGGGTGAGGTTGAGAGTTAAAGTGAGGGTTAGGGTTAGGGTTAGGGTTAGGGTTAGTGTTAGGGTGAGGATGAGGTTTAGAGTTAGGGTTAGTGTTAGTGTTAGGGTTAGGGTTAGCGTTAGGGTGAGGGTTAGGGTGAGGGTGAAGGTTAGAGTGAGGGTGAGGGTGAGGGTGAGGGTTAGGTTTAGGGTTAGTGTTAGAGTTAGGGTTAGGGTTAGGGTTAGGGTGAGGGTGAGGGTTAGGGTGAGGGTGAGTGTTAGGGTGAGGGTTAGGGTTAGTGTTAGAGTTAGGGTTAGGGTTAGTGTTAGGGTTAAGGTTAGGGTGAGGGTGAGGGTAATGGTTAGGGTGAGGGTGAGGGTGAGGGTTAGTGTGAGTGTGAGTTTGAGGGTGAGGGTGAGGTTTAGGAGTAGGGTGAGGTTGAGGGTACATGTGAGGGTGTGTGTGAGGGTGAGATGTTAGGGTTAGGGTTAGTGTTAGTGTTAGGGTTACGGTTATTGTGAAGTTTAGGGTGAGGGTTAGGAATAGAGTGAAGGTTAGAGTGAGGGGCGAGGGTTAGGGTGAGGGTTAGAGTGAGGGTGAGGGCATGGGTGAGGGTTAGGTTTAGGGTTAGTGTTAGATTTAGGGTTAGGGTTAGGGTTAAGGTTAGGGTGTGCGTTAGGGTGAGGGTGAGGGTGAGGGATAGGGGTGAGGGTTAGTGTTAGGGTGAGGTGTGAGGGTTAGGATTAACGTCAGGGTTAGGGTGAGGGTGGGGGTGAGGGTGAGGTTGAATGTGAGGGTGAGGGTGAGGGTCAGGGTGAGTGTGAGTGTGAGGGTGAGGGTTGGGATGAGGGTTAGGGTGAGGGTTAGGGGTTAGGGTGAGGGTGAGGTTTAGGATTAGGGTTAGGGTTAGGGTGAGGGTGAGGGTGAGGGTGAGGGTTAGGGTTAGGGTTAGGGTTAGGGTTAGTGTTAGGGTTAGGGTTAGGGTTAGGGTGAGGGTTAGGGTGAGGGTTATGGTGAGGGTGAGGGTGATGGTTAGGCTTAGGGTTAGGGTGATGGTGATGGTTAGGGTGAGGGTTAGTTTTTGGTGAGGGTGAGGGTGAGGGTTAGGATTTTGGTTAGGGTGAGGGTTAGTGTTAGAGTGAGGGTGAAGGTGAGGGTGAGGTGAGGGTTAGGGTTAGCGTGAGGTTTAGGTTGAGGGTGGGGGTGAGGGTTAGGTTGAGGGTTAGGGTTAGGGTGAGGGTTAGGGTTAGGGTTAGGCTGAGGTTTAGTGTGAGGGTTAGGTTGAGGGTGAGGGTGAGGGTGAGGGTGAGCGTTAGGTTTAGGGTTAGGCTTAGGTTTAGGGTTAGGGTTAGGGTGAGGTTGAGGCTTAGGGTGAAAGTGAATGTGAGGGTGAGGTTGAGTGTGAGTGTGAGGTTTAGGGTTAGGTTGAGGGTTAGGGTGTGGGTGAGTGTGAGGTTTATGTTTATGGTTAGGTTTAGGGTTAGAGTTAGGGTAGGGTTAGGGTGAGGTAATGGAGGGTTAGGGTGAGGGTGATTGTGAGGGTTAGGGTTATTGTTAGTGTTAGGGTGAGGGTTAGGGTTAGGGTGAGGGTTAGGCTGAGGTTTAGTGTGAGGTTTAGGGTAAGTGTGAGGGTGAGGGTTAGGGTGAGTGTTAGGTTTAGGGTTAGGGTTAGGTTTAGGTTAGGGTTAGGGTTAGGTTTATGGTAAGGTTGAGGGTTAGGGTGAGGGTGAGGTTTAGGGTGAGGGCTATGGTTAGGGTGAGGGTGAGGGTGAGGGTAAGGATTAGGGATTTGTTGAGGGTGAGGGGTGAGGATTAGGGTTAGGGTGAGGGTGAAGGTTAGGGTGAGGTTTAGGGTGAGGATTATGCTGAGGGTTAGGGTGAGGGTTATGGTTAGGGTTAGGGTTATGCTGAGGGTTCGTGTGAGTTTTATGGATGAGGGTGAGTGTGAGGGTGAGGGTTACGTTTGGGTTAGGCTTAGGGTTAGGGTGAGGGTGTGGGTGAGGTTGAGGGTTAGGGTGAGGGTGAGGTTGGGGTGAGTGTGAGTGTGAGGGTTAGGTTTAGGGTGAGGGTTAGGGTGAGGGTGAGTGTGAGTTTGAGGGTTAGGGTGAGGGTTAGGGTGAGGGTTGGAGGTTGAGGGTTAGGGTTAGGGTGAGGGTGAGGTTTAGGGTTAGGGTGAGGGTGAGGGTTAGGGTTAGGGTTAGGGTTAGTGTTAGAGTTAGGGTTAGGGTTATGGTGAGGGTGAGGGTGAGAGTTAGGGTTAAGGTTAGAGTTAGGGTTAGGGTGAGTTTTAGGGTGAGGGTTAGGTTAGTGTTAGGGTTAGGGTTAGAGTCAGGGTGAGGGTGAGGTTTAGTGTTAGGCTTAGTGTTAGTGTTAGGGTTAGGGTTAGGGTGAGGGTTATGGTGAGGATGATGGTCATGGTTAGGGTTAGGGTTAGGGTGATGATGAGTGTTAGGGTGAGGTTTAGAGTTACGGTGAGGTGAGGTGAGGGTGAGGGTTAGGATTATGGTTAGTGTGAGGGTTAGTGTCAGGGTGAGGGTGAATGTGAGGGTGAGGTTGAGGGTTAGGGTTAGGGTGAGGTTTAGGTTGAGGGTGAGGGTTAGGGCTAGGGTTAGTGTGAGGTGTTAGGGTTAGGGTTAGGGTTAGGGTTAGGCTGAGGTTTATTGTGAGGTTTAGGGTGAGGGTGAGGGTTAGGGTGAGGGTTAGGTTTAGGGTTAGGGTTAGGGTTAGGGTTAGGGTTAGGGTGAGGTTGAGTATTAGGTTGAAAGTGAATGTGAGGGTGAGTGTGAGTGTGAGCTTTAGGGTTAGGGTGAGGGTTAGGGTTTGGGTGAATGTGAGGTTTATGTTTAGGGTTAGGTTTAGGGTTAGAGTTAGGGTTAGGGTGAGGTTGATGTTAGGGTGAGTGTGAGGGTGAGTGTAAGGGTTAGTGTTAGTGTTAGAAGTTAAGGTGAGGGTGAGTGTGAGGGTGTGGGTTAGGGTTAGGGTTAGGGTTAGGGTTAGGGAGAAGGTTAGCATGAGGTTTAGGGTGAGGGTGAGGGTTATGGTGAGGTTGAGGGTGAGGCTTAGGGTGACAGTGAGGGTGAGGATTAGGGTTTAAGTGTGGGTTAGGCTTAGGGTTAGGATTGGGCTGAGTTTTAGTGTGAGGATTAGGGTGAGGGTGAGGGTGAGTGTTAGGGTGAGTGTTCGGGTTAGGGTTACGTTAGGTTTACGTTTAGGGTTATAGTTAGGGTTAGTTTGAGGTTGAGGGTTAGGGTGATTTGGTTGAGGGTTAGGATGAGGATGATTGTTAGAGTTAGGGTTAGGGTTAGGGGTTAGGGTGAGGGTGTGAGGTTTAGGGTGAGGGCTAGGGTTTGGGTGAGGGTGAGGGTGAGGGTTAGGGTTAGGGTTTGGATGAGGGTGAGGGTGAGGGTTAGGGTTAGGGTCATGGTGAGGGTGAGGGTTAGGGTTAGGGTTAGGGTGAGGGTTAGGGTTAGGGTTAGGGTGAGGGTTAGGGTTAGGGTTAGGCTGAGGATTAGTGTGAGGTTTAGGGTGAGGTGAGGGTGAGTTTGAGGGTGAGGGTTACGTGTGGTTTAGGCTTAGGGTTAGGGTGAAGGTGAGGGTGAGGGTTAGGATTAGGGTTATGGTTAGGGTTAGGGTTAGGCTGAGGGTTAGTGTGAGGTTGAGGTTGAGCGTTAGGGTGAGGGTGAGGGTGAGGGTTAGGTTTAGTATTAGGTTTAGAGTTAGGCTGAGGGTTAAGGTGAGGGTTAGGGTTAGGGTGAGTGTTAGGGTGAGGGTGAGGGTGAGGGTTAGGTTTAGGGTTAGGTTTAGGGTTAGGGTTAGGGTTAGGGTGAGGTGAGGGTTAGGCTGAGGGTTGGGTTAGGGTGAGTGTGAGGTTAGGGTTAGGGTTAGGGTTAGGGTTAGGGTTATGGTTAGGGTTAGGGTGAGGGTGAGGTTGAGGGTGAGGGTGATCGTGAGGGTGAGGGTTAGGGTTACGGTTAGGGTTAGGGTTAGGGTGAGTGTTAGGGTTAGGTAAGGGTGAGGGTGACGGCGAGGGTTAGAGTTAGAGTTAGGGTGAGGTTAGGGTGAGGGTTAGGGTGAGGGTTATGTTAGGGTTAGGGTCACGGTTAGAGGTTAGTGTTAGGGTGAGGTTTAGGGTTAGGGTTAGGCTTAGGGTTAGGGTTAAGGTTAGGGTTAGGGTGAGGGTTAGGTTGAGGATGATTGTTATGGTTAGGGTTAGGGTTAGGGTTAGGTTAGGGTTAGGGTTAGGGTGAGGGTGAGGGTTAGGGTGAGGGTGATGGTTAGGGTTAGGGTTAGGCTGAGGGTGAGGGTTAGGGTTAGGGTGATGGTTATGGTTAGGGTTAGGGTTAGGGTTGAGGGTTAGCGTGAGGTTTAGTATTAGTGAGGTTGAGGGTGAGGGTTAGGGTTAGGATTAGGTTGAGGGTGAGTGTCAGGGGTGAGGGTGAGGGTTAGGGTGACGGTGTGGGTTAGGGTTAGGGTGAGGGTTAGGGTGAGGTGAGGGTTAGGTTTAGGGTTAAGGTTAGGGTTAGGGTTAGGGTGACAATGAGGGTGAGGGTTAGGGTTAGGGTTAGGGTTAGAGTTAGGGTTAGAGTTAGGGTTAGGGTTAGACTGAGGTTTAGTGTAGTTATTGGGTGAGGGTGAGGGTGAGGGTTAGGGTTAAGGGTGAGGTTAGGGTTAGGCTTAGGTTTAGAGTTAGGGTTAGGTTTAGGGTTAGGGTTAGGGTGAGGTTGAGGTTTAGGGTGAGGGTGAGGGTGAGAATGAGTGTGAGTGTGAGGGTTAGGGTTAGGGTTAGGGTGAGGGTGAGGGTTAGGGTGAGGGTTAGGTTTAGGGTTAGTTTTAGGGTTAGGTTTAGGGTTAGTGTAAGGGTGAGGGTTAGGGTTAGGGTAGAGTGAGGGTTGAGGGTGAGTGTGAGGGTTAGGATTAGGGTTAGGGTGAGGGTTAGGGTGATGGTTAGGGTGAGGGTAAGAGTGAGGGTGAGGGTTAGGGTTAGGTTTAGGGTGAGTGTTAGGGTGAGGGTTATGGTGAGGGTGAGGATGAGGGTTAGGGTTAGGGTGAGGGTGAGGTTTAGGTTTCGTGTTAGGGTTAGGTTGAGGGTGAAGGTTAGGGTTAGGTTTAGGGTATGGGTTAGTGTGCGGTCTAGGGTGAGGGTGAGAGTGAGGGTTAGTGTTAGGGTTAGGGTTAATGTTAGGGTGAGGGTTAGGGTGAGGGTTAGGGTGAGTGTGAGGGTGAGGGTTAGTGTGAAGGTGAGTGTGAGTGTTAGGGTCAGGGTTAGGATGAGGGTGAGAATTAGGGTTAGGGTTAGTGTTAGGGTTAGTGTGAGGGTTAGTGTTAGGGTGAGGGTGAGGTTTAGGGTTAGGGTTAGTGTTAGGGTTAGGGTTAGGGTTAGGGTGAGGGTTAGGGTGAGGGTGAGGGTTAGGGTGAGTTTGAGGGTGAGGGTTAGGGTTAGGGTTATGGTGAGGGTTAGTGTACGGGTTAGGGTGAGGGTTAGAGTTAATGTTACTGTTAGGTTAAGGGTTAGGGTTAGTGTTAGGGTTAGGGTTATGGTGAGGGTTAGGGTGAGGCTGAGGGTTAGTGTGAGTGTGAGGGTGAAGGTTATGGTTAGGGTTAGGGTTAGTGTTAGGGTTAGGTTTAGGGTTAGAGTTAGGTTTAGGGTTAGGGTTAGTGTTAGGGTGAGGTTGTGGGTTAGGGTGAGGGTGAGTGTGAGGTTTAGGGTTAGTGTGAGGGTTATTGTTAGGGTTAGGGTTTAGGGTGAGGGTGAGGTTGAGGGTGAGGGTTAGGGTGAGGGTGAGGGTGAGGTGAGGGTTAGGGTTAGGGTTAGGGTTAGGGTGAGGTTTAGGGTTAGGTTTAGGGTTAGTGTTAGGATGAGGGTGAGCGTGAGGGTTAGGGTTAGGTTTAGGGTTAGGGTTAGTGTTAGGGTTAGGGTGAGGGTGAGAGTTAGGGTTATGGTTAGGGTTAGGTTAGGGTTAGGGTGAGGTGTAGGGTTAGGGTGAGGCTGAGGGTTAGGGTGAGGGTGAGAGTGAGGTTTAAGGTTAGGGTTAGGGTTAGGGTTAGAGTTAGAGTTGTGTTAGGTTTAGGGTGAGTGTGAGGGTTAGTGTTAGTGTGAGGTTAGGGTTAGAGTTAGGGTTAGGTGTTAGTGTTAGGGTTAGGGTTAGGGTTAGGGTTAGGGTTAGGGTGAGGGTTAGGGTGAGGGTTAGGGTTAGGGTGAGGTTGAGGGTTAGGGTTAGGGTTAGGGTTAGGGTTAGGGTTAGTGTGAGGGTGAGGGTGATGGTAGGGTGAGGGTGAGGTTGTGGGTGAGGTGTGAGGTTTAGGGTTAGGGTTAGGGTTAGGGTTAGGTTAGGGTGAGTGTGAGGGTGAGAGTGAGGGTTATGGTGAGGGTTAGGGTTAGGGTTAGGGTTAGGGTTAGGTTGAGGGTGAGGTTGAGGGTGAGGGTGAGGTGTGAGGGTTAGGGTTAGGGTTAGGGTTAGGGTTAGGGTGAGGGTGAGGGTTAGGGTGAGGGTTAGGGTGAGGGTGAGTGTGAGGGTTAGGGTTAGGGTTAGGGTTAGGGTGAGGGTTAGGGTTAGGGTGAGGGTGAGGGTCAGTGTGAGTGTGAGTGTGAGGGTTAGGGTTAGGGTTAGGGTTAGGGTGAGGTGAGGGTGAGGCTGAGGGTGAGGGTTAGGGTGAGTGTGAGGGTTAGGGTTAGCGTGAGGGTTAGGGTGAGGTTGGGGGTGAGGTTGAGGGTGAAGGTGAGGGTGAGGGTTAGGGTGAGTGTGAGGGTTAGGGTTAGGGTTAAGGTTAGGGTGTAGGGTGAGGGTTAGGGTGAGGTTGAGGCTTAAGGTTAGGGTTAGGGTTAGGGTGAGTTAAGGTTAGGGTTAATGGTGAGTTTAGGGTGAGGAGTTAGGGTTAGGTTTATGGTGAGCGTTAGGGTGAGGGTTAGGGTTAGAGTTAGGGTTAGGGTTAGGGTTAGGTTGAGGGTGAGGTTTAGGGTTAGGGTTAGGGTTAGGGTAAGTGTTCGTGTGAGGATGATGGTTATGGTTAGTGTTAGGGTTACGGTTAGGGTTAGGGTGAGTGTTAGGTTGAGGGTTAGGGTTAGGGTGAGGTTTAGGGTGAGGGTGAGGGTGAGTGTTAGTGTGAGGGTGAGGGTTAGAGTGAGGGTGAGGATGAGGGTTAGTGTGAGGTGAGGGTGAGTGTTAGGGTTAGGGTTAGTGAGTGTTAGTGTTAGGGTTAAGGTTAGGGTTAGGTTTAGGGTGAGGTTAGGGTGAAGGTGAGGTTAGGGTGAGGATGAGGGTGAGGTTTAGGGTTAGGAGTTAGGGTTAGGGTGAGGTTAGGGTTAGGGTTAGGGTGAGGTTTAGGGTTAGGGTTAGGCTGAGGGTTAAGGTGAGGGTTAGAGTGAGTGTGAGTGTTAGGGTGAGGGTGAGGTGTTAGGGTTAGGGTTAGGGTTAGGGTTAGGGTTAGGGTTAGGGTGAGGGTGAGGGGTTCAGGTGAGGGTTAGAGTTACGGTTAGGTTTAGGGTTAGGGTTAGGGTTAGGTTAGGGTTAGGGTGAGGGTTAGGGTGAGTGTTAGGATGAGGGTTAGGGTTAGGATTAGGGTTAGGGTTAGGGTTAGGGTTAGGTTAGTGTGAGGGTGAGGGTGAGGGTTAAGGGTGAGGGTGAGGTTGAGGTTGAGTGTGAGTGTGAGGGTTAGGGTTAGGGTTAGAGTGAGGGTTAGGGTGAGAGTTAGGTTTAGGAGTGAGGTGTTAGGTTTAGGGTTAGGAGTTAGGGTTAGTGTGAGGGTGAGGGTTGAGGGTTAGGGTTAGGGTTAGGTGTGAGGGTTAGGGTTAGGGTTAGGGTGAGGGTTAGGTTGAGGTTTAGGGTTAGGGTGAGGGTTAGGGTTAGGGTTAGGGTTAGGGTGAGGGTGAGCGTCAGGGTCAGGGTGAGTGTGAGTGTGAGGTTAGGGTTATGTTTAGGGTTAGGGTTGAGTGTGAGGGTGAGGTTTAGGGTTAGGGTGAGGGTTAGGGTTAGGGTTAGTGTGAGGTTAAGGGTGAGGGTTAGAGGTAAGGTTTAGCGTGAGGGTTAGGGTTAGGGTAAGGGTAAGGGTTAGGATGAGGTTAGGGTTAGGTTTAGAGTTAGGGTTAGGGTTAGGGTTAGGGTTAGGGTGAGGTTGAGGGTTATGGGTGAGGGTGAGGGTGAGTGTGAGTGTGAGGGTTAGGGTTAGGGTTAGGGTTAGGGTTAGGGTGAGGGTGAGGGTTAAGGTTGAGGGTTAGGGTGAGGGTTAGGGTTAGGGTTAGGGTGAGGTTGAGGTTTAGGGTTAGGTTTAGGGTTAGGGTTAGGGTGATGGTGAGGGTGAGGTGAGGGTGAGGGTGAGGGTTAGGGTTAGGGTTAGGGTTAGGGTTAGGGTTAGGGTTAGTGTTAGAGTTAGGGTGAGGGTGAGGGTGAGGGTGAGGTTGAGGTTAGGGTTAGGGTGAGGATGAGGGTTAGGGTGAGAATTAGGGTTAGGGTTAGGGTTAGGGTTAGGGTGAGTGTTAGGGTGAGTGTAGGGTTAGGGTGAGGGGTTAGAGTTAGGTTTAGGGTGAGGTTAGGGTGAGAGTTAGGTTAGGGTTAGGGTTAGGGTTAGAGTTAGAGTTAGGGTTAATGTTTGGGTTAGGGTGAGGTTAGTTGAGGGTTAGGGTGAGGATGAGGGTAAGGGTGAGAATAGGGTTAGGGTTAGGGTTAGGGTTAGGGTGAGTGTTAGGGTGAGGGTTAGGGTTAGGGTGAGGGCGAGGGTTAGAGTTAGGGTTAGGGTGAGGGTTAGGGTGAGGGTTAGGTTAGGGTTAGGGTTAGAGTTAGGGTGAGGGTGAGGTTTAGGGTTAGGCTTAGGGTTAGGGTTAGGGTTAGAGTTAGGGTGAGGGTTAGTGTTAGGATGATGGTCATGGTTAGGGTTAGGGTTAGGGTTAGGGTGATGGTGAGGGTTAGGGTGAGGGTTAGGGTTACAGTGAGGGTGAAGGTGAGGTTTAGGATTATGGTTAGGGTTAGGGTTAGTGTCAGTGTGAGGTTAAGGTGAGGGTGAGGGTGAGGGTTAGGGTTAGGGTTAGGTGAGGTTTAGGGTGAGGGTTAGGCTGAGGATTTAGGGTTAGAGTTAGGGTTAGGGTTACGGGTTAGGGTGAGGGTTAGGGTTAAGGTTATGGTTAGGGTTAGGCTGAGGTTTATTGTGAGGTTTAAAAGGGTGAGGGTGAGTGTTAGGGTTAGGGTTAGGTTTAGGGTTAGGTTTAGGTTTATGGTTACGGTTAGGGTGAGGTTGATGGTTAGGGTGAAAGTGAAGTGTGGGTGAGTGTGAGTGTGAGGTTTAGGGTTAAGGTGAGGGTTAGGGTTTGGGTGAATATGAGGTTTATGTTAGGGTTAGGGTTTAGGGTTAGAGTTAGGGTTAGGGTTAGGGTGTAGGTTTAGGGTTAGGGTAGGGTGAGTGTGAGTGTGAGGGTTAGGGTTAGTGTTAGGGTTAGGGTGATGGTGAGTGTTGAGGTTGAGGGTTAGGTTTAGGGTTAGGTTGAGGGTGAGGGTTAGGTGTAAGGGTTAGGGTGAGGGTGAGGGTGAGGGTTAGGGTGAGGTTGAGGGTTAGGGTTAGGTTTAGGGTTAGGTTTAGGTTTAGGTTTAGGGTTAGGGTTAGGTTGAGGTGAGGCTGAGGCTGAGGGTGAGGGTTAGGGTGACGGTGAGGGTGAGGTTAGGGTTAGTGTTTAGGGTTAGGTTTAAGGTTAGGGTTAGGGTGACGTTGAGGGTTAGGGTGAGGGTGGGGTTAGGGTGAGTGTGAGGGGAGGTTTAGGGTTAGGGTTAGGTTTAGGATTAGGGTTAGGTTGAGGTTGAGGTGAGGGTGATGGTGAGGGTGAGGGTGAGGGTGAGGATTTGGTTAGGGTTAGGGTTTGGTGTGATGGTTACGGTGGGGTAAGGGTGAGTGTAAGGGTGAGAATTAGGGTTACGGTTAGGGTTAGGGTTAGGGTTAGGATGAGTGTTAGGGTTGGATAAGGGTGAGGTGAGGTTAGAGTTAGCATTAGGGTGAGGGTTAGGGTGAGGGTTAGTGTTAGGGTTAGGGTTAGGGTTAGGGTTAGGGTGAGGGTGAGGTTTAGGGTTAGTGTTAGGGTTAGGGTTAGTGTTAGGGTTAGGGTTAGGGTGAGGGTTAGGGTGAGGATGATGGTTATGGTTAGGGTTAGGGTTAGGTTGAGGGTGAGGGTTAGCGTGATGGTTAGGTTTAGTGTTAGAATGAGGGTGAGGGTGAGGGTTAGGATTAGACTTAGGGTGAGGGTGAGTGTCAGGGTGAGGTGAAGGTGAGGGTGAGGTTAAGGTTAGGATAGGGTGAGGGTTAGGGTGAGTGTGAGGGTGAAGGTTAGGTTTAGGGTTAGGTTTAGGGTTAGGGTGACAATGAGGGTGAGGGTTAGGGTGAGGGTTAGGGTTAGGATGAGGTTGAGGGGTGAGGGTTAGGGTGAGGGTTAGGGTAAGTGTGAGGGTGAGGTGAGGGTTATGTTTAGTGTTAGGTTTAGGGTTAGGGTTAGGTTAGAGTGTTACGGTGAGGGTGAGGGTGAGGATGAGGGTGAGGGTTAGGGTTAGGTTAGGGTTAGGGTTAGGGTTAGTGTTAGGGTTAGGGTTAGGGTTAGTAGTTGAGGGTTAGGGTGAGAGTTAGTGTTAGGTGAGGGTTATGGTTATGTTGAGGGTTAGGGTTAGGGTTAGGGTTAGGGTAAGGGTGAGGTGTGGGTGATGGTAAGGGTGATGGTGAGTTGTGGGTGAGTGTGAGTGTGAGGGTTGACGAGTTAGGGTTAGGGTTAGAGTTAGGTTGAGAGTGACGGTAAGGGTGATTGAGGGTTATGGTGAGGGTTAAGGTTAGGGTATGAGTTAGTTTTAGGGTGAGGGTGAGGGTAGGGTTAGGGTTAGGGTGAGGGTAAGGTGATGGTAAGGGTGAGAATTAGGGTTAGTTGTTAGGGTTAGGTTTAGGGTTAGGGTTAGGGTGAGTGTCAGGGTTGGGTTAGGGTGAGGGTGAGGTGCGGGTTAGAGTTAGGGTTAGTGTGAGGGTTAGGGTGAGGGTTAGAGTGAGGGTTATGTTAGGGTTAGGGTTACGGTTAGAGTTAGGGTGAGGTGAGGTTTAGGGTTAGGGTGAGGGTTAGGGTTACGGTTAAGTTTAGGGTTAGGTTGAGGGTTAAGATGAGGATGATGCTTATGGTTAGGTTTAGGGTTCGGTTGAGGGTGAGGGATAGGTTGAGGTTTAGGGTTAGGGTATGAGGGTGAGGGTGAGGGTTAGGTTAGGATTAGTGTGAGGGTAGTGTCAGGGTGAGGGTGAAGGTGAGGGTGAGGGTTAGGGTAAGGGTGAGGGTTAGGGTGAGGGTTGAGGGTTAGGTTTATGGTAAGGTTTAGGGTTAGGTGACATGAGGGTGAGGATAAGGGTTAGGGTGAGGGTTAGGACTAGGGTTAGGGTGAGGTTTAGTGTGAGTTTTAGGGTGAGGGTGAGTGTGAGGGTGAGAGTTAGTGTTAGTTTAGGGTTAGGGTTATGTTTAGGGTTAGGGTTAGGGTTAGGGCTAGGGTTAGGGTGAGGTTGAGGGTTTGGGTGAGGGTGAGTGTGAGTGTGAGTGTGAGGGTTAGGGTTAGGGTTAGGGTGAGGTTTAGGGTGTGGGTGAGGGTTAGTGGTGAGGGTTATATTGGGTTACGTTTAGGGTTCGGTTAAGGGTTAGTGTTAGGGTGAGGTTGAGGGGTAGGGTGAGGGTGAGTGTGAGGGTTAGGGTGAGTGTGAGGGCTATTGTTAGGGTTAGGGTTAGGGTTAGGGTTAGGGTGAGGTTGAGGGTGATGGGTTAGGGTGAGGTGAGAGTGATGGTGAGGGTTAGGTTTAGGGTTAGGGTGAGGGTTAGGGTGAGGTTACGGTAAAGTAGGGTGAGGGTTAGGGTTAGGGTGAGGGTGAGGTTTAGAGTTAGGTTTCGTGTTAGTGTTAGGGTGATGGTGAACGTGAGGGTTAGGGTTAGGTTTAGGGTGAGGGTTAGTGTGAGGGCTAAGGTGAGTGTGAGAGTGAGGGTTATTGTTAGCATTAGGGTTAGTGTTTGAGAGGTGAGGGTGTTGGTGAGGGTTAGGGTGAGGGTGAATGTTACTGTGAAGGTGAGGGTGAGGGTTAGGGTCAGGGTGAGGGTGAGGGGTGAGAGTTAGGAGTGAGGGTGAGGGTTAGGGTGAGTGTGAGGTTTGTGTTAGTGTGAGGGTGAGGTTTAGGGTTAGGGTTAGTGTTAGTGTTATGGTTAGGGTTAGGGTTAGGGTGAGGGTGAGGTTTAGTGTGAGGTTGAGGGTTAGGGTTAGGTTTAAGGTGAGGGTGAGGGTTAGGGTAAGGGTTAGGGTGAGGGTTAAAGTTAGTGTTACTGTTAGGGTTAGGGTTAGTATTAGTGTTAGGGTTAAGGTGAGGGTGAGGGTGAGGCTGAGGGTGAGGAATAGTGTGAGGTTGAGGGTGAAGTTTAGGGTGAGGGTTAGGGTTAGTGTTAGGGTAAAGGTTAGAGTGAGTTAGAGTTAGGGTTAGGGTTATGGTTAGGGTTAGGGTGAGGCTTAGTGTTAAGTTGAGGGTTACGGTGAGGGTGAGTGTTAAGGATAGGGTTAGGGTGAGGGTGATGGTAAAGGTGATGGTGAGGTTGTGGGTGAGTGTGAGTGTGAGGCTTACGGTTAGGGTTAGGGTTAGGGTTAGGGTTAGGTTGGAGAGTGAGGGTGAGGTTGAGAATGAGGGTTATGGTGAGGGTTAAGGTTAGGGTTATGTGTTAGGGTTAGGGTGAGGATGATGATTAGGGCTAGGGTTAGGGTTAGAGCTAGGATGAGGGTGAGGGTTAGGGTTGAGGGTGAGTGTGAGGGTTAGGGTTAGCGTTAGGATTAGGGTGAGGGTGAGGGTGAGGGTTAGGGTTACGGTGAGGGTGAGGGTCAGGGTGAGTGTGAGTGTGAGGTTAGGGGTTAGGGTTACGGTGAGGGTTAGGGTGAGGGGTAGGGTGAGGGTTAGGGAGAGGGTGAGGGTGAGGGTTAGGGTTAGGGTGAGGGTGAGTGTGATGCTGAGCGTTAGGTTTAGGTTTAGGGGTATGGTTATTATGAGGGTAGGATGGGAATGTTAGGTTATTAGGGTGAGGGTGAGGATGGGTTTGTCTTAGGTTTAGAGTTAGTGTTAGTGTTAGGTTTAGGTTTAGGGTTAGGGTTAGGGTGAGGTTGAGGGTTATTGGGTGAGGGTGAGTGTGAGTGTGGAGGGTTAGGGGTTAAGTTTAGGGTGAGGTTAGGGTGAGGTGAGTGTGAGGGTGAGGGTTGGGACGATTGTTAGGGTGAGGGTTAGGGTTAGGGTGAGGGTTAGGTTTAGGATTAGGTTTAAGGTTATGGTGAGGGTGAGGGTGAGGGTGAGGGTGAGGGTTATGGTTAGGGTTAGTGTTAGAGTTAGTGTTAGGGTTAGGGTGAGGGTTAGGGTGAGGATGATGGTCATGGTTAGGCTTAGGGTTAGGGTGATGGTGAGGGTTAGGTTGCGGGTTAGGTTGAGGGTGAAGGTGAGGGTTAGGATTTTGGTTAGGGTTAGGGTTAGTGTTAGTGTGAGGGTGAAGGTGATGGTGAGGTGAGGGTTAGGGTTAGCGTGAGGTTTAGGTTGAGGGTGAGGATTAGGGTAAGGGTTAGGGTTAGGGTGAGGGTTAGGGTTAGGGTTAGGCTGAGGTTTATTGTGAGGTTTAGGTTGAGGGTGAAGTTGAGGATTAGGGTGAGGGTTAGAGTTAGGGTGAGGGGTTAGGGTTAGGGTTAGGGTTAGGCTTAGGTGTAGGGTAAGGGTTAGGGTGAGGTTGAGGTTAGGTGAAAGTGAAGTGAGGGTGAGGGTGAGTGTGAGTGTGAGCTTTAGGGTTAGGGTTAGGGTTAGGGTGTGGGTGAATGTGAGGTTTATGTTTAAGGTTAGGTTTAGGGTTAGAGTTGGGGTTAGGGTTAGGGTGAGGTTGAGGGTTATGGAGAGGGTGAGTGTGAGGGTTAGGGTTAGTGTTAGGTTTAGGGTGAGGGTGAGTGTGAGGGTGAGGTTTAGGGTTAGGGTGAGGGTTAGGATGAGGGTTAGGTTGAGGGTGAGCGAGTTTAGTGTGAGGTTGAGGGTTAGGGTTAGGTTTAGGGTTAGGTTTAGGGTTAGGGTGAGGTTGAGGCTTAGGGTGACAGTGAAGGTGATGATTAGGGTTAGGGTTAGGCTTAGGCTTAGGGTTAGGGTTAGGGTTAGGGTTAGGGTTAGGGTTAGGGTTAGGGTTAGGGTTAGGGTTAGGGTTAGGGTTAGGCTGAGGTTTAGTGTGAGGTTTAGGGTGAGGGTGAGGGTGAGGGTTAGGGTTAGGGTGAGTGTTCAGGTTAGGGTTACGCTTAGGTTTATGTTTGGGGTTAGTGTTAGGGTTACGTTGAGGGTTAGGGTGAGGGTTAGGATGAGGATGATGGTTAGGTTATAGTAAGGGTTAGGGTTAGGGTGAGGGTGAGTTTTAGGGTGAGGGCTAGGGTTTGGGTGAGGGTGAGTGTTAGGATTAGGGTTTGGGTGAGGGTGAGGGTTAAGGTTAGGGTTATGGTGAGGGTCAGGGTTACGGTGAGGGTTAGTGTGAGGATTATGGAGAGGGTTAGGGTTAGGGTTAGGTTTGGGCTGAGGATTAGTGTGAGTTTTATGGTGAGAGTGAGGGTGAGTTTGAGGGGTGAGGGTTAGGTTTGGTTTAGGTTTAGGTTTAGGGTGAAGGTGAGGGTGAGGGTTAGGGTTAGGGTTAGGGTAGCGTTAGTGTTAGGCTGAGGGTTAGTGTGAGGTTTAGGGTGAGGGTGATGGTGAGGGTGAAGGTTAGGTTTGGGTTAGGTTTAGAGTTAGGGTGAGGTTTAAGGTGAGGTTAGGTTTAGGGTGACTGTTAGGGTGAGGGTGAGTGTGAGGGTGAGGGTTATGTTTAGGGTTAGGTTTAGGGTTAGGGTTAGGGTGACATTGAGGGTTAGGGTGAGGTGGAATTAGGGTGAGCGTGGAGTGTGAGGGTCAGGATGAGGGTTAGGGTTAGGAGTTAGGTTTAGGGTTAGGGTGAGGTTGAGGGTGAGGGTGAGGGTGAGGGTGATTGTGAGGTGAGGATTAGGGTTAGGGTTAGGGTTAGGGTGATGGTGAGGGTGAGGGTAAGTGTGAGTGTAGGTGAGAATTAGGGTTACGGTTAGGGTTAGGGTTAGGGTTTGGGTTAGGTTTAGGGTGAGTGTTAGGGCTGGGTAAGGGTGAGGTTGAGGGCGAGGGTTAGAGTTAGGGTTAGGGTGAGGGTTAGGTTAGAAGGTTAGGCGTGAGTGTTATGTTAGGTTTAGGGTTACGGTTAGAGTTAGGGTGAGGGTGAGGTTTAGTGTTAGTGTTAGGGTTTAGGGTTAGGGTTAGGGTTAGGTTTAGGGTTAGAGTTAGAGTTTGGGTTAAGGTTAGGGATAGGGTGAGGGTTAGGGTGTGGATGATGGTTATGGTTAGGGTTAGGGTTAGGTTGATGGTGAGGGTTAACGTGAGGTTAGTGTTAGGATGAGGGTGAGTGTGAGGGTTAGGATTAGAATTAGGGTGAGGGTGAGTATCAGGGTGAGGTTGAAGATGAGGGTGAGGGTGAGGGTTAGGGGTAGGTTGAGGGTTAGGGTGAGGGTGAGGGTGAAGGTTAGGTTTAGGGTTAGGTTTAGGGTTAGGGTTACAATGAGGGTGAGATTAGGGTTATTGTGAGTGTTAGGGTGAGGGTTAGGTTTAGGTTTAGGCTGAGGTTCAGTGTGAGTTTTTGGGTTAGGTGAGGGTTAGTGTTAGGGTGAGGGTAAGGTTAGGGTTAGGCTTAGGTTTATTTGGTTTAGGGTTAGGTGGTTAGGGTTAGGTTTAGGTTTAGGGTTAGGGTGAGGTTGAGGTTGAGGGTGAGGGGTGAGGGTGAGTGTGAGTGTGAGTGTTAGGTTTAGGGTTAGGGTGATTGTGAGGGTTAGGGTGAGGGTTAGTGTTTAGGGTTAGTTTTAGTGTTCGGTTTAGGGTTAGGGTTAGCGTTCGATTGAGGTTATAGGGTGAGTGTGAGTGTGAGGGTTAGTGTTAGAGTGAAGGTAAAGGTGAGGTTTAGGGTTAGTGTTAGGGTGAGGGTTCGGGTGAGGATGATGGTTATTGTTAGTGTTAGTGTTAGGGTTAGGGTTTGTGAAGGTTAGGGTGAGGGTTAGGGATAGAGTTATAGTTAGAGTGAGTGTGAGGGTGAGTGTGAGGGTGAGGGTTAGAGTGCGGGTTAGGGTCAGGGTGAGGGTAAGGTTTAGGGTTAGTGTTAGTGTTAGAGTTAGGGTTAGGGTTAGGGTTAGGGTGAGTGTGAGGGTGAGGTTAGGGTTAGGGTGAGGGTTAGGGTTAGTGTTATAGTTAGGGTTAGGGTTACTGTTAAGGTTAGGGTGAGGGTGAGGGTGAGGGTTAGGGCTAGGGTTAGGGTTAGGGCTAATGTGAGGGTGAAGGTTAGGGTGAGGGATAGGGTGAGGGTGAGTGTTAGGGTGAGTGTGAGGGTTAGGATTAACGTCAGGGTTCGGGTGAGGTTGGGGGTGAGGTTGAGGGTGAATGTGAGGGTGAGGGTCAGGGTGAGTGTGAGTGTGAGGGTTAGGGTTAGTGTGAAGGTGAGGGTTAGGCTTAGGTTTAGGGTAAGGGTTAGGGTGAGGTTGAGGGTTAGGGTGAGAGTGAGTGTGACGGTGAGAGTGAGTGTGAGTGTGAGGTTTAGGGTTAGGGTGAGGGGTTAGGGTGTGGGTGAATGTGAGGTTTATGTTTAAGGTTAGATTTAGGGTTAGAGTTGGGGTTAGGGTTAGGGTGAGGTTGAGGGTTATCGAGAGGGTGAGTGTGAGGGTTAGGGTTAGTGTTAGGTTTAGGGTGAGGGTGAGTGTGAGGGTGAGGGTTAGGGTTAGGGTGAGGGTTAGGATGAGGGTTAGGTTGAGGGTGTGGGCGAGTTTAGAGTAGGTTGAGGGTGAGGGTTAGGTTTAGGGTTAGGTTTAGGATTAGGTTGAGGGTGAGGCTTAGGGTGACAGTGAAGGTGATGATTAGGGTTAGGGTTAGGGTTAGGGTTAGGGTTAGGGTTAGGGTTAGGGTTAGGTTAGGATTAGGTTTAGGGTTAGGGTTAGGGTTAGGGTTAGCTGAGGTTTAGTGTGAGGTTTAGGGTGAGGTGAGGGTTAGGGTTAGGGTGAGTGTTCAGGTTAGGGTTACGCTTAGGTTTATGTTTGGGGTTAGTGTTAGGGTTACGTTGAGGGTTAGGGTGAGGTTAGGATGAGGATGATGGTTAGGTTATAGTAAGGGTTAGAGTTAGGGTGAGGTGAGTTTTAGGGTGAGGGCTAGGGTTTGGGTGAGGTGAGTGTTAGGATTAGGGTTTGGGTGAGGGTGAGGGTTAAGGTTAGGGTTATGGTGGAGGGTCAGGGTTACGGTGAGGCTTAGGGTGAGGATTATGGTGAGGGTTAGGGTTAGGGTTAGGGTTGGGCTGAGGATTAGTGTGAGTTTTATGGTGAGAGTGAGGGTGAGAGTTTGAGGGGTGAGGGTATAGGGTTTGGTTTAGGTTTAGGTTTAGGGTGAAGGTGAGGGTGAGGGTTAGGGTTAGGGTTATGGTTAGGGTTAGGGTTAGGCTGAGGGTTAGTGTGAGGTTTAGGGTGAGTGTGAGGAGGTGAGGGTGAAGGTTAGGTTTGGGTTAGGTTTAGGAGTTAGGGTGAGGTTTAAGGTGAGGTTAGGTTTAGGGTGACTGTTAGGGTGAGGGTGAGTGTGAGGTTGAGGGTTATGTTTAGGGTTAGGTTTAGGGTTAGGGTTAGGGTGACATTGAGGGTTAGGGTGAGGGTGGAATTAGGGTGAGCGTGAGTGTGAGGGTCAGGGTGAGGGTTCGGGTTAGGGTTAGGTTTAGGGTTAGGGTGAGGTTGAGGGGTGAGGGTGAGGGTGAGGGTGATTGTGAGGGTGAGGATTAGGGTTAGGGTTAGGGTGATGGTGAGGGTAAGGGTAGATGTAAGTGTGAGAATTACGGTTACGGTTAGGGTTAGGGTTAGGTTTAGGGTGAGTGTTAGGGCTGGATAAGGGTGAGGGTGAGGGCGAGGGTTAGAGTTAGGGTTAGGGTGAGGGTTAGGGAGAAGGTTAGGGTGAGGGGTTTATATTAGGTTTAGGGTTAACGGTTAGAGTTAGGGTGAGGGTGAGGGTTTAGTGTTAGGGGTTAGGGTTAGGGTTAGGGTTAGGGATTAGAGTTAGGGTTAAGGGGTTAGGGATAGGGTGAGGGTTAGGGGTGTGGATGATGGTTATGGTTAGGGTTAGGGTTAGGTTGAGGGTGAGGGTTAACGTGAGGTTTAGTGTTAGGATGAGGGTGAGTGTGAGGGTTAGGATTAGAATTAGGGTGAGGGTGAGTATCGGGGTGAGGTTGAAGATGAGGGTGAGGGTGAGGGTTAGGGGTAGGTTGAGGGTTAGTGTGAGGGTGAGGGTGAAGGTTAGGTTTAGGGGTTAGGTTTAGGGTTAGGGTTACAATGAGGGTGACGATTAGGGTTATTGTGAGTGTTAGGGTGAGGGTTAGGGTTAGGTTTAGGCTGAGGTTCAGTGTGAGTTTTTGGGTGAGGGGTGAGGGTGAGTGTTAGGGTGAGGGTAAGGTTAGGGTTAGGCTTAGGTTTAGGTTTAGGGTTAGGGTTAGGGTTAGGGTTAGGGGTTAGGTTTAGGTTTAGGGTTAGGGTGAGGTTGAGGTTAAGGGTGAGGGTGAGGGGTGAGTGTGAGTGTGAGGGTTAGGTTTAGGGTTAGGGTGATTGTGAGGGTTAGGGTGAGGGTTATGTTTAGGGTTAGTTTTAGGGTTCGGTTTAGGGTTAGGGTTAGCGTTCGATTGAGGTTTGGGTGAGTGTGAGTGTGAGGGTTAGGGTTAGAGTGAAGGTAAAGGTGAGGTTTAGGGTTAGTGTTAGGGTGAGGGTTCGGGGTGAGGATGATGGTTATTGTTAGTGTTAGTGTTAGGGTTAGGGTTAATGTGAAGGTTAGGGTGAGGGTTAGGGATAGAGTGATGGTTAGAGTGAGGGTGAGGGTGAGTGTGAGGGTGAGGGTTAGAGTGCGGGTTAGGGTCAGGGTGAGGGTAAGGTTTAGGGTTAGTGTTAGAGTTAGGGTTAGGGTTAGGGTGAGTGTGAGGGGTGAGGGTTAGGGTTAGGGTGAGGGTTAGGGTTAGTGTTATAGTTAGGGTTAGGGTTACTGTTAAGGTTAGGGGTGAGGGTGAGGGTGAGGGTTAGGGGGCTAGGGTTAGGGTTAGGGCTAATGTGAGGGTGAAGGTTAGGGTGAGGGATAGGGTGAGGTGAGTGTTAGGGTGAGTGTGAGGTTAGGATTAACGTCAGGGTTCGGGTGAGGTTGGGGTGAGGTTGAGGGTGAATGTGAGGGTGAGGGTCAGGGTGAGTGTGAGTGTGAGGGTTAGGGGTTAGTGTGAAGGGTGAGGTTAGGCTTAGGTTTAGGGTAAGGGTTAGGGTGAGGTTGAGGGTTAGGGTGAAAGTGAATGTGACGGTGAGAGTGAGTGTGAGTGTGAGGTTTAGGGTTAGGGTGAGGTTAGGGTGTGGGTGAATGTGAGGTTTATGTTTAAGGTTAGATTTAGGGTTAGAGTTGAGGTTAGGGTTAGGTGAGGTTGAGGGGTTATCGAGAGGGTGAGTGTGAGGGTTAGGGGTTAGTGTTAGGTTTAGGGTGAGAGGGTGAGTGTGAGGGTGAGGGTTAGGGTTAGGGTGAGGGTTAGGATGAGGGTTAGGTTGAGGGTGTGGGCGAGGTTTAGGGTGAGGTTGAGGGTGAGGGTTAGGTTTAGGGTTAGGTTTAGGATTAGGTTGAGGGTGAGGCTTAGGGTGACAGTGAAGGTGATGATTAGGGTTAGGGTTAGGGTTAGGGGGTTAGGGTTAGGGTTAGGGTTAGGGTTAGGTTAGGGTTAGGTTTAGGGTTAGGGTTAGGGTTAGGGTTAGGCTGAGGTTTAGTGTGAGGTTTAGGGGTGAGGGTGAGGGTTAGGGTTAGGGTGAGTGTTCAGGTTAGGGTTACGTGGTTTATGTTTGGGGTTAGTGTTAGGGTTACGTTGAGGGTTAGGGTGAGGGTTAGGATGAGGATGATGGTTAGGTTATAGTAAGGGTTAGGAGTTAGGGTGAGGGTGAGTTTTAGGGTGAGGGCTAGGGTTTGGGTGAGGGTGAGTGTTAGGATTAGGGTTTGGGTGAGGGTGAGGGTTAAGGTTAGGGTTGATGGTGAGGGTCAGGGTTACGGTGAGGCTTAGGGTGAGGATTATGGTGAGGGTTAGGGGTTAGGGTTAGGGGTTGGGCTGAGGATTAGTGTGAGTTTTTTATGGTGAGAGTGAGGGTGAGTTTGAGGGTGAGGGTTAGGTTTGGTTTAGGTTTAGGTTTAGGGTGAAGGTGAGGGTGAGGGTTAGGGTTAGGGTTATGGTTAGGGTTAGGGTTAGGCTGAGGGTTAGTGTGAGGTTTAGGGTGAGTGTGAGGGTGAGGGTGAAGGTTAGGTTTGGGTTAGGTTTAGAGTTAGGGTGAGGTTTAAGGTGAGAAGTTAGGGTTTAGGGTGACTGTTAGGGTGAGGGTGAGTGTGAGGGTGAGGGTTATGTTTAGGGTTAGGTTTAGGGTTAGGGTTAGGGTGACATTGAGGGTTAGGGTGAGGGTGGAATTAGGGTGAGCGTGAGTGAGGGTCAGGGTGAGGGTTCGAGTTAGGGTTAGGTTTAGGGTTAGGGTGAGGTTGAGGGTGAGGGGTGAGGGTGAGGGTGATTGTGAGGGTGAGGATTAGGGTTAGGGTTAGGGTGATGGTGAGGGTAGGGGTGAGTGTAGGTGTGAGAATTACGGTTACGGTTAGGGTTAGGGTTAGGTTTAGGGTGAGTGTTAGGGGGCTGGATAAGGGTGAGGTGAGGGCGTAGGGTTAGAGTTAGGGGTTAGGGTAGGGTTAGGGGAGAAGGTTAGGGTGAGGGGTTATATTAGGTTTAGGGTTACGGTTAGAGTTAGGGTGAGGGTGAGGTTTAGTGTTAGGGTTAGGGTTAGGGTTAGGGTTAGGGTTAGGGTTAGGATTAGAGTTAGGGTTAAGGTTAGGGATAGGGTGAGGGTTAGGGTGTGGATGATGGTTATGGTTAGGGTTAGGGTTAGGTTGAGGGGGTGAGGGTTAACGGGAGGTTTAGATGTTAGGATGAGGGGTGAGTGTGAGGGTTAGGATTAGAATTAGGGTGAGGGTGAGTGTCAGGGTGAGGTTGAAGATGAGGGTGAGGGTGAGGGTTAGGGGTAGGTTGAGGGTTAGGGTGAGGGTAGAGGGTGAAGGTTAGGTTTAGGGTTAGGTTTAGGTTTAGGGTTAGGGTGACAATGAGGGTGACGATTAGGGTTATTGTGAGGGTTAGGGTGAGGGTTAGGGTTAGGTTTAGGTTTAGGGTGAGGTTCAGTGTGAGTTTTGGGTAGGGTGAGGGTGAGTGTTAGGGTGAGGGTGAGGGTAAGGTTAGGGTTAGGGTTAGGCTTAGGTTTAGGGTTAGGGTTAGGGTTAGGGTTAGGGTTAGGTTTAGGGTTAGGGTTAGGATGAGGTTGAGGTTTAGGGTGAGGGGTGAGGGTGAGTGTAGTGTGAGGGTTAGGGTTAGTGAGTGTGAGGGTTAGGGTGAGGGTTATGTTTAGGGGTTAGTTTTAGGGTTCGGTTTAGGGTTAGGGTTAGGGTTCGATTGAGGTTTAGGGTGAGTGTGAATGTGAGGGTTAGGGTTAGGGGTGAGGGGTAAAGGTGAGGTTTAGGGTTATGGTTAGGGTGAGGGTTCGGTGTGCGATGATGGTTATTGTTAGTGTTAGGGTTAGGGTTAGGGTTAATGTGAAGGTTAGGGGTGAGGGTTAGGGATAGAGTGATGGTTAAGTGATGGTGAGGGTGAGTGTGAGGGTGAGGGTTAGAGTGCGGGTTAGGGTCAGGGTGAGGGTAAGGTTTAGGGTTAGTGTTAGAGTTAGGGTTAGGGTTAGGGTTAGGGTGAGTGTGAGGGTGAGGGTGAGGGTTAGGGTTAGGGTGAGGGTGAGGGTTAGGGTGAGGGTTAGGGTTAGTGTTATAGTTAGGGTTAGGGTTATTGTTAAAGTTAGGGTGAGGGGTTAGGGTGAGGGTCAGGTTGAGGGTTAGGGCTAGGGTTAGGGTTAGGGCTAGGGTGAGGGTGAAGGTTAGGGTGAGGGATAGGGTGAGGGTGAGTGTTAGGGTGAGTGTGAGGGTTAGGATTAACGTCAGGGTTAGGGTGAGCGTGGGAGTGAGGTTGAGGGTGAATGTGAGGGTGAGGGTCAGGGGTGAGTGTGAGGGTTAGGGTTAGTGTGAAGGTGAGGGTGTCGGTGAGGGTTAGGGTGAGGCTTAAGGTTAGGGATTAGGGTTAGGGTGAGTTAAGGGTGAGGGTAATGGTGAGCTTTAGGGTGAAGGGCAGGGTTAGGGTTGTGGTGAGCGTTAGGGTGAGGATAAGGATTAGAGTTAGGGGTAGGATTAGAGTTAGGGTGAGGTGAGTTTTAGGATTAGGGTTTGGGTTAGTGTTAGGGTGAGTGTTTGGTGAGGATGCTGGTTATGGTTAGTGTTAGGGTTAGGGTTAGAGTGAAGGTTAGGGTGAGGGTTAGTGTTAGGGTGAGGTTTAGAGTGAGGGTGAGGGGTTAGTGTGAGGGTGAGGGTGAGTGTTAGGGTTAGTGTTAGGGTTAAGGTTAGGGTTAGGTTTAGGGTGAGGGTGGGGGTGAGGTGAGGGGTGAGGGTAAGGTTCAGTTTGAGTGTGTGTCTGAGGATTAGGGTTATTGTTAGGGTGAGGGTGAGGGTGAGGTTTAGGGTGAGGGGTGAGGGTTAGGGTTACGGTGAGGGTTAGGGTGGAGGGTTAGGGTGAGGTTTAGGGAGAGGGTGATGGTCAGGGTGAGTGTGAGTGTGAGGGTTATGGTTACGGTGAGGGTTAGGGTGAGGGTTAGGGTGAGGGTTAGGAGAGGGTGAGGTGAGGGTTAGGGTTAGTGTGAGGGTGAGTGTGATGGTGAGTAAGTTAGGGTTAGGGTTAGGGGTATGGATATTGTGAGAGGGTTAGGATGAATGTTAGGGTTAGGGTTAGGGTGAGGGTGAGGATGGGTTAGTCTTAGGTTTAGATTTAGTGTTAATGTTAGGTTTAGGGTTAGGGTTATGGTTAGGGTGAGGTTGAGGGTTAGGGTGAGGGTGAGGGTGAAGTGTGAGTGTGAGGGTTAGGGTTAAGTTTAGGGTGAGGGTTAGGGTGAGTGTGAGGGTGAGGATTGAGACGAAGTTTAGGCTGAGGGTTAGTGTTAGGGTGAGGGTGAGGTTTAGGATTAGGTTTAAGGTTAGGGTGAGGTGAGGTGAGGGTGAGGGTTAGGGTTAGTGTTAGAGTTAGGGTTAGGGTGAGGTTGAGGTTTAGGGTGATTGAGGGTTAGGGTGAGGGTTAGGGTTAGTGTTAGTGTTAGGTTAGGGTCAAGTTTAGGGGGTGAGGGTGAGGGTGAGGTTTAGGATGAGACGAAGGTTTGTGTAGACGGTGAGGGTGAGGTGAAGGTTAGAGTGAGGGGTGAAGTGTGAGGTGAGGGTGAGGTTGAGAGTTAAAAGTGAGGGTTAGGTAAGGGTTAGGGTTAGGGTTAGTGTTAGGGTGAGGATGAGGTTTAGAGTTAGGGTGTAGTGTTAGTGTTAGGGTTAGGGTTAGCGTTAGGGTGAGGGTTAGGGTGAGGGTGAAGGTTAGAGTGAGGGTGAGGGTGAGGGTGAGGGTTAGGTTTAGGGTTAGTGTTAGAAGTTAGGGTTAGGGTTAGGGTTAGGGTGAGGTGAGGTTAGGGTGAGGGTGAGTGTTAGGGTGAGGGTTAGGGTTAGTGTTAGAGTTAGGGTTAGGGTTAGTGTTAGGGTTAAGGTTGGTGAGGGTGAGGGTAATGGTTAGGTGAGGGTGAGGGTGAGGGTTAGTGTGAGTGTGAGTTTGAGGGTGAGGGTGAGGTTTAGAGTAGGGGTGAGGTTGAGGGTACATGTGAGGTGTGTGTGAGGGTGAGAGTTAGGGTTAGGGTTAGTGTTAGTGTTAGGGTTACGGTTATTGTGAAATTTAGGGTGAGGGTTAGGAATAGAGTGAAGGTTAGAGTGAGGGCGAGGGTTAGGGTGAGGGTTAGAGTGAGGGTGAGGGCATGGGTGAGGGTTAGGTTTAGGGTTAGTGTTAGATTTAGGGTTAGGGTTAGGGTTAAGGTTAGGGTGTGCGTTAGGGTGAGGGTGAGGGTGAGGGATAGGGTGAGGGTGAGTGTTAGGGTGAGTGTGAGGGTTAGGATTAACGTCAGGGTTAGGGTGAGGGTGGGGGTGAGGGTGAGGTTGAATGTGAGGGTGAGGGTGAGGGTCAGGGTGAGTGTGAGTGTGAGGGTGAGGTTTAGGGTGAAGGTGAGGGTGACGGTGAGGGTTAGGGTGAGGGTGAGGGTTAAGGTTAGGGTTAGGGTGAGTTAAGGGTGAGGGTAAGGGTGAGCTTTAGGGTGAGGGGCAGGGTTAGGGTTATGGCGAGCTTTAGGGTGAGGATAAGGGTTAGAGTTAGGGGTAGGATTAGAGTTAGGGTGAGGGTGAGGTTTAGGAATAGGGTTTTGGTTAGGGCTAGGGTGAGTTTTCGGGTGAGGATGCTGGTTATTGTTAGTGTTAGGGTTAGGGTTAGAATGAAGGTTAGGTGAGGGTTATGTTAGGTTGAGGTTTAGATTGAGGGTGAGGGTGAGTGTAAGTGTGAGGGTGATGGTTAGAGTGAGGGTGAGGGTGAGGGTTAGTGTGAGGGTGAGGGTGAGTGTTAGGGTTAGTGTTTGGGTTAGGTTTAGGGTGAGGGTGGGGGTGAGGGTGAGGGTGAGGGTAAGGGTCAGGGGTGAGTGTGAGTGTGAGGGTTAGGGTTATGGTTAGGGTGAGGTGAGGTTTAGGGTGAGGGTGAGGGTTAGGGTTACGGTTAGGGTTAGTGTGATTTAAGGGTGATGGTAAGGGTAAGAGGTTTAGGGTGAGGGTTAGGGGTTAGGGTGAGGGTTCAGGTTGAGGATGATGGTTTTATGTTAGGGTTATGGTTAGGGTTATGGTTAGGGTGAGGTTTAGGGATAGAGTGAGTGTTAGAGTGAGGATGAGGGTGAGTGTGAGGGTGAGGGTTAGAGTGAGGGTGAGGGTGAGGTTAAGTTTTCCAGGGTTAGTGTTAGGAGTTAGGGTTAGGGTGAGGTTGAGGTTTAGTGAGGGTGAGGGTTAGGGTGAGGTGAGAGTTAGGGGTTAGTGTTAGTGTTAGGGTTAGGGTCAAGGTTAGGGTGAGGGTGAGGGTGGAGGTTTAGGGTGAGGG